>CM076578.1:1351603181-1352038366 GCA_034641835.2 Pinus albicaulis | reverse complement strand
AGGGATTCCAAGACTGTCAAAGAGGTAATTCTCTATTGTATTCCTTCAAGTTATTTCAAGCTAATATGAACATGCTCATGCCATCTTTGTGAACAGCATAGCTAATCTTACTGTCTGCCTCGGGCACCGGAAAGCCCTGAGAGGGATATTTGAAAACCAACCACCCAAGCGGTTTACCCTATAGCAGAATTGGCGACTCCACTGGGGAGTTTTCCCCCATAGTTTCCAGACTATTTATTCCTTCCTTTCTTCTCTTCTTCTCTGTTCAAAGATCCTTCCGACCATTTTTTATGCCCAGTAGACATACCAAACGCTTGCAGAGTTCAATCCTGTTCCTGTCTGGCCAACTGAAGAGCTTTTCCCTGGTTAACGCGACCTATGCAGGCTATCCAGTGCGTTATAACACGGTCTATGCTTAAATACAGTGCGTTATAACGCTGTATTTTCTCACAGACAGAGCGTTACTCAGCCAAAAACCTTGCTGTTCACTGTTGTGACTATGTTTTAGCTGTAGAGTTTTTTGGCCATCAGTACCTTTCAGCGACTGAATCCCTGTGCTTGTCTGCTAAACTGGCATTGTTATTTGTTTCTCTTATTTAGTTAGTGTGCAAAACATTTACTTTTTAAAAGAGAAAATTTTTTTTTATTATTTTTCTGCATTTAGCTGAGTTTGTTCTGAAAGTTTTAGTTCACAGACTGTTAAAAGAGGTAGATAGAAGTCTGAATCTTCAAAAGTTGAGCTGTGTTATTTACATGTTGGTGCATGGATGATTGAAAAATAAACCTCTCCCTGTAGAAACACTCTTCATTGAATTTAATATTTAGAGCATGTTTTGCATGGTTTCTTGAGTCAGAGTCTCACTATACTTCATACGTCCATTCCCCCTCCACAAGACTAATAACAAAGTACACTAAAAACAAAGCGATAATAAAATCAATCTAATAACTCTTTTTGAGCTCACACAAACAGTAGTTCAGGCTAGGATCTTGGATTAGGAAAGTGAGAAAACTACCCAAGATCTCAAAACTTGAAAACTAGAGTCATTAACGAGTGAAATCCTGCTGCACTCACATTATCGGGACCGTTCCTTTACCGGAGCTCAGTGTGAGACAACACTTGGGTGCACTAGAAGGTAGCCCGCCTTCGACTGCATCCTGTGGGTGTGTTATATATTGGGGTTCCCTTCGGGGATGTCGAAACTAGATCGGGGATCTAGGTATTCTGCCCATATAGCACACTATCCTTGACCGTGGACCCCCCTGATGATGTCTGTGATTTGAGGTATCCTTAGTGGCCATACTTTTAGGGACTTACACAAGGTGACTGGGATGGGCTGTCCTGGTACCTGAAACAGACGGACCCACTCTGTCTTCGGTCTTTAGGAGGGTACTCGTCTTCACGAGAATGCTTACACCTATTGTTTGAGGTTCGGGCGAAGCTCTAGAGTGACCGTAACTGTACTTTCGACCAACCCTCTCTGTATACTATTGCGATACTAGATTTCATTACCAGTGAACGGTAGTACTCAGACAGGGCACCCTATTCTGGTTGCTTGCTGATTGATTTTAGAAAGTCCTTTTTCTTTTTGTTAAGTGTGTGGTTACTGTCATTTGAGACTTCATAATAGATCACAATTTAATAAAATTTGTTAAAATCAAACCGGTCACCGTGGCGTCCCCTGACCCACGCCGTCTGTCTCGACGACAGCAAGGTCTACCTCCTCTCAACCTTGAGGAAGAACTGAACCTTGGTGAACCTGGGCCTTCTACGGAAGAGCAGTCTCCTCTGACTAATCTTGATTATCACATAGACCCTTATCAGCCGGAACTCCCGGAGGACCCTTTCACTGAAGGCGTTGTACCTAATTACAATCCTCCGCTCACTGATCCGTTGGGGCCTGTGATAATCCAAATTACACCACGCCGAGATATGTCTGCGGCAACACCAACATCTATTTCTCCACCGGCATCCACAGGGTCGATACCAATGGCAACCATTCCTGGTTCGCCACCATCCTCCCCGCCGGTGGTCAGTTCTATGCCATTACTGGGTAACCCCAGTAGTCAACATATACCTACCCCCAATCCTATGGTCAACACAACTGTCAGTATTTTACCGAACCCTTCGGCATCTACTCCTACCGTGACCACGTTGGGGCCCACGGTAGCTCCTTCCACGAGCATGACTACTTCGGTGCCCTTTAGCAACCCTTTCGGCTGGAACCCTCTGTTGAGTTCAAACCCCCTGGCCACTATACCAGGGGGCAGTGTTATCAGTACACAGGTAGCAGGGAATATTTCTCTTCCTATGCAATCCTTGGGACAAATGGGACAACCCATTGTAAATACTATCCCCTTAAGTGGTTCAAACATAGGCGTAGGATCTATACCGTTGCCAAATTATGCAAATACTAGTATGCCTCCAGGAAACTCTATTGCATCCATTTGGACTAACCAACCCCAACCTCCGTCTGGAGTGGGAGGGCACTTTTATGCTGGGGGCAACCAACCATTTGCCCCTCAATACACTATGCCCTATGGACAGCAACCGTATGTTCCTACTCCTCCACCTATGGGAGGTTTTTATCAAAGTCCCACTTACCCTTCTGGTAACACGTGGATGGGAGGACCCTATGGTCCAAGTAATCAGCCCATACTGTCTTGGTTAGACTCGGGGGCAAATCCACAATTGCCTTTCTTGGCAGCTTTGGACATACCCGACATCCATAAGCTGACGAACGACCCCATCAACCACAACCCGCTTTGGCCTCCAATACCGCATAAGATTCCTTCTGATATCCCGAAGTTCGACGGGAAACATGGGGACGACCCGACCGCACACATCACTACCTTCCATTTATGGTCCATATCCAATTCCATGGTAGATGATAGTGTTCGACTTCGACTGTTTCCCCGCACCCTTACAGGCAATGCCGCCAAGTGGTACATTGAATTACCACGCGCTGCCATCAATACGTTTGGCGCTTTAGCGACGGAGTTCTTAAAGAACTTCCAACTGCCAATTAGAGTGGAAACCGGATCAGAATTGTTAACATCGCTGCGACAAGACACCGCCACCCACATCTCCGACCATATTCATGAATGGAGACGTAGGAGGAGGCTCGTCAAAGCGCCAATACCGGACCATCTCTTGGCCAATTGGTTTTGCAAGTCTCTTTTACCCCACATCTCTAAAGACATTGGCCTTTCTGGTGCGGTGACAAAAGATCAATGTATTCGTCGTACCCAACACTTGGATTTAATCTATTCACAATCCGGCACACTTTACGATCTGCTCCCCCATGCCCCTGGTAACCCAAACCCTCCGGCTACTCAGAAAACCGGAGCTCATGCCGATGGTCTCGTTGGCGCGATCTCTGGTGTAGCCACCAATCAGTCTCGGGGGAAAACCTCCCAGCCATCCTCGGCTGCCACCGCCCCCCATCAAACGACTCCTCTTCCTCCCGCTGAGATAAATTCGGTGCAAATCTCACAAAAACCTAGCGGGAAAAATAAGAAGAACAAGAAGAAAACGTCTTCTTCGGAAGAGCAGTCGGATAATCAGAATAACCCTAATCAGAAAAATGCTGCCAGAAATGACAAAGGAAAGGATAAACCCATGAAATTTCCTTGCAAAATCCGTGCGGAGGATCACTTGACATACAAATGTCCTCGGCTGCAGGAATGCACCGATTTTATTGCTAACAAGGATTTTGGGCGAACACCTGCCGTTCTTCACAATCCTTTCCCCAATCAACCGCAGCAACATCAACACATGGTTGACAATCCGCCACAACCCCATCAACGGGGCAATGGTGGTTCGTATCCTTCCGGCGAAGGACCATCTGCCATTTATGGCATCGAGAGTGTTGACCTTCAAACTCGCGCCAAGCTTTATGGAAATCCTACCATAGATGCTCAGGAACCTGGAACTAGTTCCAATCCGCCGCCGCCAAACAATTTACATATCGAAAGGCCTACTGTTGAACCTGTAATTCATCCCCCCAAAGGGACACTTCGACGCACGACTCATAATACCTCTGCACGTGCAACCCAAAACTACAATATTGTAGAAGATTTGGCGCAGGCACCGTCAGCTATGTCTGCTCTTGAAGTATTACAAACCTATCCAACACAAAGGAAAGCCTTGCTTTCGGCCATTGGTGGAATAGATCCCCAAGATTCCATGCTAGCAATCTTTGATATGGAAAAGGCTAAACCTTGCCTCTCACATCAACTCGCATTCCAGGTGCAGGTTGTGTCGAAAGGGAGACCAATCCATCGTACTGTCATAGATTAAGGTGCTTCGACCTAAGTTATGTCACAAGCTTGCTGGCTCCATTTAGGTTCTCCTACTCTAACCCCGCCATCGAATTCCCTCAAAGCTTTCGATGGCCACACTTTCCTACCAAAAGGATACCTTGCTAGCTTTCCCATCACTCTAAGTGGGAAAACGGTAAACATGGACGTTGAAGTTGTAGAGTGTCATCTCGACTATAATCTATTGCTCGGTCGCAGTTGGTCTTATGCTATGACCGCCATCGTGTCTTCGGTCTTCCGACTCATCCTATTTCCATTGGATGGGAAACTAGTCATGGTCGATCAGCTATCCTTCTGCACCCCTGATTATGCCACTTTACCAAGTAGCACTGTACCCCTAATAGGAGGTGTCCCTGACTCTTACGTCAGTATCGGTACCGGTCTTCTGAAGGCATCTTCCCTACTGGGTTGTTTTCCTCTACCGCCGCCGCAGATCCCAAACACGGTTGCAATGATATCCACCTTTTCAGATGGCTCTATCGACCCATAGATCATCCCGGCACCTTCATATATTGATCCTTATGGAGATCAGATGTCGCTTTTGCCGGTCGAGTTGGCTTACCAAGCCATCCAAATCACATCTGAACCCTCCACTTATATGGTTTCAACCACAGGTACAAACCTCCCTCCCATCACAGTTCTCTCTAAGGATCTCCTCAATGAAGTCTGGCCTACAGACGAAGCTATTCGAGAGATCATGTCATTAGAAGAACGACCTTGGGGAGAGTTTCACCATCGCACTTTGATGATTGATTCAGAGGCGATAAAAACTGAAATCCCATCTTTTGACCAACCTGAGATAGTTCCCTCCTCTTATACGACTTTTCACACTATCGATTCAGAAGGGAACATGGGTAATCTTTCCAAGACACTGCTCGAACATGGGTAATCTTTCCAAGACACTGCTCATCGATATCTCGGTCAAAACGGGTATCGTGGAAAATATTCAGATTGGAGCCGACTGCAATCCTGAGGAAATTGCGTCCTTCACATCTCTTTTTAAAGAATTACGCGATGTCTTTGCTTGGTCTTATGAAGAAATGCTCGGCATAGATCCTTCTATTGTCGAGCATGAAATCAAGACTTATGACAATGCTAAACCTATCCGGCAATGACTCAGACCTGTCCACCCATGCAAAGTAGCCGCCATTAAGGTCGAAGTAGAAAAACTTTTAAACGCTGGCTTCATTTACCCCGTTCCCTTAACTGAATGGGTTTCCAATCCGGTTCCCGTTGATAAAAAACAAGGCACTATTCGAGTTTGCGTCGATTATCGCAATCTGAACGCCGCTTGTCCAAAAGACAACTATCCTACGCTGTTCATTGATCAAATTCTCGACGATTGTGCTAGATGCGAATCTTTTTCCTTCATGGATGGATTCTCGGGATACAACCAGATTGCCATAAAAAAAGACGACCAGCATAAAACTGCTTTCATCTGTCCTTAGGGCATCTTTGCGTATAAAAAGCTCCCATTCGGCCTGAAGAATGCTGGAGCAGCTTTTCAACGGGCCATGGACTATGCTTTTCATGACATTCGACATATTGTACAAGCATACTTGGATGACCTCCCGGCTCATTCCAAGAAGCGACGAGACCACCTGGCTCATTTAAGAGAAATTTTTGCTAGGTGCAGGTTCTACAATATACGCTTGAATCCTCATAAATGCGTATTTATGGTCGAGTCCGGACGATTGTTAGGTTTCATTGTTTCCAATCACAGGATTAGGGTTGATCCCGATAAGGTCAAAGCAATTGTTGAATTGCCGGCACCACAATCCATCCTTCAACTCCAAAGCTTGCAAGGGAAGGAAAACTTTTTGCGTCGTTTCATCGTTAACTATGCTGAGATGACGAAAGGATTCATGCGATTATTGAAGAAAGGAACACTATACTTGTGGGATGACCAAGCTCAACGGTCATTTGATGCTTTGAAACAGGCACTTGTTTCAGCCCCACTCCTTAGTGCCCCCGATTACTCACGCGACTTTCTCCTCTATCTCGCAGCATCACCATCCTCACTTGGAATGGTTTTGGTTCAAGTACACGATGACGACAGCGAACATGTGATTTACTATTTATCAAAAGGTCTAATCGGACCTGAGTTACGTTATTCACATGTGGAAAAACTATCTCTGGCGGTAGTTTTCACCGTCACCCGACTCCGACATTATATATTGCTGCGACAGACTACGGTGATTGCTTTGGAGAATCCCATGCGACATATCTTGTCTAGACAAATTATTGGTGGGAAATATTCCAAATGGATCGTCATCCTCCAACAATTTGATTTGGTTTTCACGGCTGCCAAAGCAAAGAAATCCCTCGTCTTCGCCGAATTATTATCGGACCTTCCCAGAATCGACCCGGCAGAGGTAGCTCATGATCCATTCCCTGATGAATCTGTCTACTTGGTCGATTCTTCGGACCCATGGTATGGAGACATCTTAGTCTACCTACAAACTCAACGCTTCCGCCCAGCTCTCACGTCTGATGACCGTCGTCGTATCCGCCACCAAGCAAAGCACTACCTCGTGCTAAACGATACACTATATCGTCGTGGTGTTGATACTATTCTCCGACGTTGTCTCACTATCGATGAAGCAGAACGCGTTTTGAATGACTGCCACGCGGGGGCATGTGGTGGCCATCTTTCGGGCATAGCTACTGCCCAAAAAATCTTGCGCGCCGGTTACTGGTGGTCCACTCTGTTTAAAGATTGCATTGCAGCAGTCTAGAAGTGCCATCCATGTCAAATTTTCACAAAGAAAATGCGCGCACATCCTACCCCCCTTCACCCGGTTATCTCCGTCGGTCCTTTCGCTAAATGGGGAATTGACTTCGTCACCTGCAATCCCGCTTCGGAAAACGGACACAACTACATCGTGGTTGCAGTCGATTATTTTACGAAATGGGCTGAAGCCCTTCCCACTTTTAAGGCCGATGGCGAAACCGCCGCTCTCTTCCTGTTTAATCAGGTTATCTGTCGGTTCGGCGTACCCCTATCGATTGTCATAGATCATGGATCTCACTTTCAAAATCATATGATGACCGAATTAACATCCATGCTAGGTTTCCGACAAGATCAATCTTCGTCTTATTATCCTCAAGCTAATGGTCAAGTAGAAGCCGTAAATGGCGTTCTCAAAACCATGATTCGTCGATTGGTCGGAAATCATAAAACCACATGGCATCGGAAGTTATATTCTGCATTATGGGCATACCGAACGTCAGTGAAAACTGCCACAGGCTTCACACCTTTCCAACTTGCTTTCGGCCTGGAGGCAGTACTTCCAATTGAGTGCGAAATCCCATCACTCAAACTTGCCATTGAACTCCTGCCTGGCACCACCGCCACAGAAGAGCGCTTGCTCTCGCTCGATCATTTGGACGAAACTCGTCGAGATGCTACATTAGCACTCGAATCTCACCAACGCCGAGTTAAAGCTCAATACGATAAATCTGTCAAGCCTCATTCTTTCCAAGAGGGCGATCTTGTTCTACTTTATGATAAAAAACACGACCTCTTGGGGGCAGGAACACTCCAACCATTGTGGCTCGGTCCTTACATCGTTACTAAAGCCCTCTCAAAAGGAGCTTACGAATTACAGGACTGTAATGGAATTCCACTCGAGGAGCCCCGCAACGGGCTCTATCTGAAGAAGTATTTTTCCTAGTTTCGCACTAGGCATATGCTTTGTAATTTTATGTATATAAGTTTTTCCTATTTTATTTTGATGCTTCTGGATTATTGTTTTTGGTTTAAGGTGTTTTTCTCATGTAATATTTTTCTTTCGCACAGATGTCATCGCATTCGTTATCATACGTCGGATATGCGGACGGTGCTAGTCGTCACACTAGACACATTGCTTCAGCTGCTTGGGTTCTCTATACTCCTGAGTTGGACCTTCTTGGTTCCGGGGGAATCTTCCTGGGTAACGCCACCAATAATGTTGCCGAGTACATGTCAGTGATCCAACTCCTCATGGAAGCAGCATCTCGTGACATCTCCGATTTAGTGGTCAGGTTAGATTCCCAACTCATCATTATGCAGTTAAACAATTATTACCGTGTCCGCCACCCTGTATTGCTACGTTATTTTTTACGAGTGCGACTTTTAGAACGTCAATTTCAAACAATCACATTCGAACACGTTCCTAGAGAATTTAATGCATTAGCCGATTCTTTGGCAAATTATGTGTTAGATTGGCATTTATCGCATTTATTGTAAAAGATTTACTCATGAGTACATATATTTTTATCACATCAAAAATACATAAAAATTTAAAAACACAAATCACCAAAAATATATATACATATATATATGTCGTGTCCAGTACATAGTAAACATCAAAAAGAAAAATCTCCCAAAACTTGGGGTGTTTTACAAAATTTGGCTACACTAAGCCATGCTCTGACACTAATACATCTACCCCACCAGCTAAGCCTGATGCTCATGATAGCATACAATTGCTCTAGCTATCCTCCTCAGAGGGACTAAGTATCTCTCCGGCACACCCACAGTATGCCGCTGCAGACGAACTGGAACCTCCCGCATAGGAAGTGGTGGTATACCCATACTCAGACCCTCCAGGTTCCTGGAGAGTTCATGTAAAATTTGGGTATCATCGTCGTCGCCGGCTTCCGCATCCTCTACTGGTGCGCCAGCCCCGGGTAGCTGCAATCCTCGCCGTGCATAGCGAGGGGCCCCAACTGGATGGACAGGTGCCACATCTGTGTCAAGCACGCAAAAGCTTCATGTCAAAACTAAATTTTCACCCCTCTTTAAACAAAATTTTTTTACATAAACATTCAAAAGCTAAAAACACAAAAACTTCTTTGAAAAAACACTGATCATTTTTTCTTACCATCGGGCCCCCACTGGGTGCCAGGGGGCAAGACTAACTCGGGATCGCCTGTGAAGTTCATCCCTGCATAGGGATAATCCTCAATCATGATGATCTGAGAGTCCAGCCAATCAAAAAACCCCTCATCAAAACGGTGACGGACGGGACCCTCTCCAGTTCGTGGAAGCAAAGTGGCCCACCGAGCCTGCCTCGGCTCGTGTGGACCCGATGGCGCTGTAGGGATCCTAGGCCTCATCAGTGGTATCTGCTCCAGTATGAAAGAAAAAATCAGTGTACTGTACCCAAACTCCCTTTGAGTACGTCTTACATGCAGTAAGCTCTGCTCGGACCCGACGGACCACACCGTCACACCAGTCGAAAACCTGAGGCTGCATGCAATCCAAGGCTAGGAGCATCTGAGTCTTGGTCACCACATGCTAACTCTTGGCACCTGCCAAGCGAACAATCATCCATAATATAGACCGCAGGGGTCTCAAAGTCACCTGTGCAATAGGTATCCGGTTACTCACAGCCTGGGTGCCACGTATGCAGTGCGCATGGATCAAATCAGTAGTGGAACGAGGGTCAGCTCTGGACCCCGTCAAATTGGGCCTCGCCCCACGACATGACAAACCGGTCAAAAAGTACACATCATCCTTTTTGATGGTGAGCTCATTGCCACCAATCCGAAAGACATGATGCCGTTCGTCCCACTGCTGGATCAGCCACCTCAGGAGGTCCTCTTGACCCCTCATCAGTTCTAAACGGGCATACTTGAGCAATCCGCACCTCCGGAGAGCCATTAAGCTTGCCGCATCTGTCACCATCTCTCGTTCTTCCCACTCATGTTCTCTCTCTCGCCAGATACTCATGATTAACAGCTGAACACCTGCAAATGCAACATTTTCAACCGATTAAAACTTGCCTGGACCACTTCAAAATGGAAAAATTGAATTATTAGAAAGCACGGTGCACCTAACGCGGGCTCTAGTACAAAACAGAGCGTTCTAACGCGGAACCCCTTCACGGGTTGTGCGTTTAACGCGGATATTGCACTCCTGACCCACGTTAGGCACAAATATTTTTCTAGGGCCTCAAAATTTCCTAATTTTGAACCAGCAAAAACTAGCAAAACGACAATTAAAATATAGCAGGAGGTTCTAGCTCTTACCTGGATCTTGCGGAATCGAAAACTGTTGCCTGGATTGACCGTAATCGTTAGCTGAATTTTTCACCCCTTTTCCACTCCAGAGCTTCTTCACAGCACTCAAAATAGTGAAAATGAAAGTCTTCTGACCTTCTTATAGCAAATTCTGGGGCAGGACTCTCTTAAGTCAGTCGGCAAAGTCGTGATTTCTTGTTGTACGCACATCGCAACTCTCGAGATTTGGTACTGATGTTCTAATTAGGGATCAAGATTTATGAGCAGACATACTCATGTTTTATCGAGCATTCTTTTTACGGTATTTTTCTTGCTCGTTAATCTGAAAAACCTCGAGTTCTCTTCTTCGGACTCGTTAAACTTA
The DNA here is from genome assembly GCA_034641835.2 of Pinus albicaulis. Classification (NCBI taxonomy): domain Eukaryota; kingdom Viridiplantae; phylum Streptophyta; class Pinopsida; order Pinales; family Pinaceae; genus Pinus; species Pinus albicaulis. The sequence goes on along the minus strand of CM076578.1, from coordinate 1,352,027,673 downwards.
TACGAAGTTGGCGTCGAGCGTTCTTTTTTTTTGGTCTTTTCTTGCTCGTTAATCCAAAAAACCTAGAGTTTTCTTCTTCAGACTCGTTAAAACTATGGAGAAGTATTGAGCATTCTTTTTAGGAATATTTTTCTCGCTCATAAAACCGAAAAAATCCCGAGTCGCCTTTGTCAGGCTCGTTAAACTATCAAGACAGAGAACAAGGAGCCATTCTTTTCCTCTTTTTTCAAAGCTCTTTAAACTGAAAAAATAATCGAGTTTTCTCCGCGTGACTCGTTAAAATTTCACGGAGGTATCGAGTTTTCTCCGCGTGACTCGTTAAAATTTCACGGAGGTATCGAGTTTTCTCCGCGTGACTCGTTAAAATTTCACGGAGGTATCGAGTTTTCTCCGCGTGACTCGTTAAAATTTCACGGAGGTATCGAGTTTTCTCCACGTGACTCGTTAAAATTTCACGGAGGTACCGAGTTTTCTTTGGTGGACTCGTTAAAATTTCACAAAGAAGATTGAGTTTACTTCGTCTCCTCGTACTCATAACAAAATGAGGTAGACGTCCATTGAACATAGATTTCTCACTTTTCCGGATTCGATGGACTAACTTACGGAAAATGAACTGTTTCGGGCTTACTATTATCCCTTTGCCGTGCCCGGTTATCAAGACATGACAAAGGTACCCCAATGGAGTCGTCTTTTACGACATTTTTCAGACTCTCTAAACATGAAAAATTCACCGAGTTTACTCGTCTGGACTCGTTAAATCTAATCAGACAGGACATGGAGTTGTCTTTTACGACATTTTTCAGACTCTCTAAACATGAAAAATTCACCGAGTTTGCTCATTTGGACTCGTTAAATCTAATCAGATGGGGCACAGAGTTGTCTTTCCTGACATTTTTCAGACTCTCTAAACATGAAAAATTCATCGAGTTTACTCGTCTGGACTCGTTAAACTTAATCAGACGGGGAAAAATTTGGACAAAATGGATACTACCTCTGTTACATTTCCAAAAAAGGTCGATTTGGCAGCAAAATTCTTGAACATGGCACTTCCCAGAAAACTCTTTCACAGTTAGCCGAACCCTACCATCTATGAGTATTAGCCTTCATTTCCCAGTGTCCCTGCATCGGTAAAATCCTAACACACTCTTTGGTGTTCAACACGCTTCAGCTGCCTAGTACCCTGCTAGAGTGCCTTCTATTGTTCAAGCAGATCCCGTTATCTACTGCTCCTGTTATCAACCAAACCATTCATTATGCCAGAAATTATTTGTCGTCTGACGTTCCCATTTACTCTTCCTTATCTCAAATCATAAACAAAATCATTTGGTTTCCGTTTCGTGTTGACTGATGTAGGACGCCTCAGTGCCTACCTTTCAACAGATCACTTCCTATCAACTAAATATCTATCTAGAAGAATCCAAACCCATCACATCTTTATACTGCAGATCAGTAGTCTTTGTGAGCAGAGGTACCTTCATCATTGGCTCTTGCCGAATGATTCTACAAGGTCACCAATTCTCAAATCTCTTTATCTACACTCTAGATTGTACTGGGCATCCTAGGGACCATCATCATTATCGGTGGCCACCTTCGCGTCTGTTAACAGTTTTCATTATTGACTGGTAATCAGACGATTTCTCACATGTTCGACGACAACTCCTTCATTCACATGTTGAGAAATATGTAGTTTAAGTGAATCGGCGGTCAAGACCTTAAAGTGGTACACCATTAAAGTTAAATGTCTTTCTTCCTGTCACGATATTTGCTTTATGGAGGACAAATTTCTTCAAATTCTTGATCCTGGCGTTGCTTTACGCATACTTCCACATTTCCAGGCCTATCATGGACATTCTTCATATTCCTGTCTTAGGAGAATCATTTGTTGCTTACCTAGCATGATACGTCCACTCTGAAAACACTATATTTTCTCACATATGTTGTTGTTTCGTGCTCTTCCTACCTTTTCAGACCTCTAGTCTTCATACTATAGTGGTCAGCCATCGCTCTCTGCCTCAATTTCACACTTTAGGGGCATCTGTTATAGGTCAAAATACCTCCTATCACTGGGAGGGGAAGAAAATATGGAAGGTTGCTAAGAAGACCGAAATTAAACCTAAGTCATTGTGGTAACGCATATATCAGAACAAGAGCGTTATGAGTAACGGAAGTAATAATAGTACATTGGACCAAAGATTAGGTGGCTAGGGCAACGCTCTGTTTACACTGGAGGGATGCGTTACCCATGTTTTAAGTTTGAATTGGGAAAAGAGCGCGGAGAAAGATTTGAATCTCCGACTTTCCCTCACAAAGGAGTCAGTTCACAAAGGAAACTGCAGAAGCACCAGTTCATTATTGGTCATTGCCATGGGAGACTGAACTCCAAAAGAGGCAAAAGCATGGATATCAAAGAAACATCTAAGCTTTTTCCATTCCAAACTAGTGGAAAGAGAAGGGCAACAATGGCCTTCTCCCTCTCCTATAAGAAGGAGCTGAAGGCTCTTAATTGAAGGTCGAAGGATTTCTCAAGGTTCTTGTATACTTATGGAATAGAGAATAGTGTGACATTGTGAAGGCCAAGAGTCAAAGAGGTTCCTAGAGAGCTTGTTGACTTGGACTTCTTCACTTGAAAGAGAAGAGATATTGGGAGACTGAGGAGGGCTTGGTACAACCGATGGTTGTAATCCTCCTTCTTTCAAAATCAATAGAACTGTGTTCGTTTTGTCCATTCAATGCTTAATATTGTCCTTATTGTTTGAACATTTACATAGTATGATATGAATGGCTCAGATGTGTATAATCTAGATGTTTATTGTATATTGATTTAATTGATAGGATACTTGTTATATTAGAAATTACACGGGTGCTTTGACTGATTGCAGGTCTCAGATTTGGAGCCGGTGAAGAAGGACTCTTACTTTGCTGCACAACGCTCTCCAAGGGATTCCAAGACCGTCAAAGAGGTAATTCTCTATTGTATTCCTTCAAGTTATTTCAAGCTAATATGAACATACTCATGCCATCTTTGTGAACAGCATAGCTAATCTTACTGTCTGCCTCGAGCACCGGAAAGCCCTAAGAGGGATATTCGAAACCAACAACCTGCCAGCTTTACCCATGCTAGCTTAATAAATGCAAAATAACTTCAAAAAAAAATTATGAGCTAACTAGGAGTGATTTGCCTGAAATTCCTAAAAAATATCTTTTTCAATAAATTTTTGTCTTTTGTTGACTTTGCAGAAAAAGGTACAGCACCAAGGTCCAAGGGCACAGTGCCTGCACCAGAAAAATTCCCTGTTTTGTAACGAATATTTGAAGGTCTTCCAGTTGTCCAAATGAGCTCCATGATAGTTCATTGGAAAGCTTGTCCAGTGTAGTTTCCAAATATTCTTTTTTTTTTCCATTTGGTGTCCACTTTCCTATCTAAAAACACATTCTCCAAAGACGGCACAGGGCTCAGCGCCAGCTCTGAGAATAGGGCAGAAAGGTGATTTTTTTGGTGTTTTTGGCACTTTTGAGGTACCAGTTTTGCTGCAAATGAGCTGAAATGTTCTGTGGATGATGTCCTTGGCCTGTTGAAATCAAAAATCCAAACCACTCCTCATAATAATGCCCCAAAAAAGAGAACAGATCCAATCATGCTGCGCCCTTGGCACTTTAAATCAATCAAAAACCAAAATTTGCAAAAAGTTTCCAAAATCTGAATTTTCCTTGCTCATTGTGTTTGGGATGCCTGTAGGGATGCATCAGAAAGGATTTGAATGTTTCCTTTGTCTTTAGCCTCCTTAAGGGCTTGAATCTTTTCAAGGGCTCTTTTGAGCTTGGCCCATGCAATTTGGTTTCTTAAGGCATAATGCCTTGCCATCTTCTTTTGGATGTCAAGTTCCCTCTTGGTCTTCTCCAACTGACCCTCCAAGTGTATGTTTTCCAAATCTGTTGGGTGTGGAGCCATATTTTCATCCTGATTCATAGATCCTTATTTTAGCTAGATGTATACCCCAGGAAAACTATACACCCTTGCAACAGGGGGGTGCGGGGGGGATGACCCCTCGGCTGGGGGGTCCGGGGGCCAGCGGTCCCCCGGTGGGGGTTTCGGGGCTAGCACCCCCGAAGCTAAAAACAGATGTAAAATTGCCTTGTAAAAATATAGTAATTTCTAGTCAATCTGGGTCGTTCATTAGGCAGATGATCTGATGATAGAAGTTATGTTTAGTTTAGGGTTTTTTGCCCTAGAAGGAAACCCAGCTCTTTGTATGAGGGTATTATATTGCAGCTGTGTAATATATGTGTATTCTCTGAGCGGGAAATATATAGGGAGACTGTGAGAGAGAACAGAGGATATTACAGTGGATCTGTTGTAGGTTTTGTCTCTTCATTTTTCTGGATAATAGAAAGGAAGGACTGGCTGTTCGGGGTGGACATAGCCCAAACCATGTAAACCACGTATATCTGTGTATCTCTGGTTTTATGTGTTTTTTGTGCTTGTATTTTCTGCATATTTTATGTGTTGAATTTCTCCATAATATATAATATTCTAACAAACTCTAGCCAAATTTCTGAATCATATTCAATTTCCATAGCAAGCAGCTCACTTGGAGTGAGATGCTCTACCAATGTTGTCTCTTGCTCCTTCTCATTTGTCCTTGGCCTCTTCCTAGGAAGCTACCCTTCCTCATCTTCAGTGTCATCAGGAGTGCCTAAGACCTCTTCCATCTTTGCCCTTATCGTTGCAGCCTCTTTTCAATCTCATAATAGTGAATCACATTCCTAGTCCTACCTATATTGGCTTGCAAATCTTTAACTTGGGCATGTTTACTTTTGAGAAAAATGCTTGAGATCCTTGCCTGAGTTTCTTCATCACTTTCAATATGAATGAGTTGAAATTCTTGTTCAGTCTCATGTTTGTCTTCTTCTTCTTCATCAATGACCTTTTCTTTGCCTTTGTCAAGCTACTTAGTTGATTTATAAGGCATGGCCCCTTGCCTCTTGAGGGCAGAAAACACATTCCTATTTCCTCTTTGGTAGGTCAAAGGAAGAGGTTCAATGTTACTTATCTCAGTTCCATATGTCTTATTTCCATCATTGTTGTCATCTTCACTGTCATCATGGCTCTTATCATTACTGTTCTCAGGGCTGCCATCTTTTTTTATATCATCATTGCTATCATGGTCTTTTGACCCACTGTCATCGTTAGTGCCAACATCATCACTGTATTCTGATTCAATGCTCTCTGTTTTATCACTGACATATGTTGGCAATTTGATGTAATGTGCTGTCCTTGATGGCAACCTACTTGATGAAGTTTTCCTTGATGGAAACCTACTTGATGAAGTTGTCCTTGATCGAAACCTACTTGACGAGTTGCCTATCATAAGAAACCTATATTTTAAAGATATAAGAATGACGTATCTACAGATCAGTTCAGATGTGATAGAGAAAATAATTCCAACAAGTGCCAAAGAAATGATAAATATAATATGTCACAATATATACATGGGTTTGTAAAGGCCAAGTTGCATATGTACGTGGATAAGTACATCCCAAGTCACGTATTCCTATTTTTGCTCCAAATTTATAATACCAGGGGGCTTTACCATGGTATTAGCCCACAATATTGAGCATTATATTATCTATTTTATTCCATCCAGGATTACCATCAGCAGTTGAGTGGTTTTGACTCATGGTATTGGTAAAAGCTAAATCTATTTAAGGAGAAGAAGATCATAGTGCAAGGTGTGCATGAGCAAGGGTTGTTATTGAATAAAATTCTCTAAGGAATATCTACATGGATTAACTTTGTTTTTCATTGATAGACCTGAATATATGATGCACCTGTTGGTCTCCCGTGTTTTGATAGTTTGGAAAATCAAAAGACAGGGAAACATCAGAACCAATATTTAGAGTTAGAGAATCTAATCCTCCTGCTCTCAGAGAGGGATCTCTCAAATTATTATTTTTTTGCAAAGGTTTCTCTTGTGTGCTTTGAGTATTGGTTTTAGAATAGTTATTAAGTGCAAGTGTTTGTTTTTTTGTTTGGTTGAATTGATACAGCAAAACATAAAAGGTTTAGGAAAGATATATAGAAAGGGGAAATTTCAGTTTCATTGGGAAATGGAGTCAAGAAGAGGTTATGACAAACTTATCAATGGATATGGGATATCAAAGGGAAAATCTAACTTAGCCACAAGATAATTTAGTTTATGAATGAGATGGACATTAATGGTTTTTAGAAAAGAGAAGTTTAATTCTCAACAAAGGGAATTTGAAAGCATAACTTGAACAATAAAGAGTTATTTGATAGACAGGGCTAACCATGAATTCTACAAACCACACTTTAAGCAAATAATGACTTCAAAACAACTTTTAAAATGAAATCTCAGATTCGGGGAACACCCTATTTCCTCAAAGATTTTATTTCAAATGACTTATAAAACATAGAAGATTCACTGATAATTACGGTCATAGAAGAGGGAATACCTAAATACATCTATGATCACAACTATAAAGACCTTTAAGGAAAATTTTCAAGCAAGGACAAAGGGCATGATCAGAACAGACCTCCTTGGCTTAATGTGAACAAAGATACTTCAAAGGGAGACTTCAATAACAGCTTTTAAGTGGCAGCAGACAAGCAGGGAAAACCATAAATTGTGCTAAAACCAATTGTTCGAACTATTATAGAAATAAACAAGCATGAGGACTAAAGAGAGAGATTGAAGACTCTAAAATACCTCAGCAGAAGAAAACATAGAACAGTGAAGGATGAATAGGTCTAAGGTGCTTCCAAGAGTCATTTCTTAGTCTAAAAATTTCATCCTACTGTAGTAAGAAATTATGGAACAAAATAAAAACGGGAGAAAACATTAAACAGTTCAGAATACTTCACCAATAGCCAAGCTCATGGATCCAATGATAGAGCCTTCTCAAGAACAAGCATGCAACAACATCATCAGGGCTTCGAAAACTTCAATTTCTTCTTCAACTTCAACATACTATGTATTATTTCAGAGAGTTTTAGTATTACAACTAGTGATCAACCAACCCTTTACAATGAGCTCCTCAAGAAGATTTTATAGAAAAATGAGGAGGTCGAAAGAGATAAAAGATCTTATAAGTTCAATTAATACAGTAAATTCTTCTCGGCCTTTGAGGGGCTCAATGGAGAAGATTACAGAGATTTCCCTTGTATTAATTGTTTCACATTAAGTATTAAGCTTGCTGGGAAGCTTTTGTTGACTTTAAGGCTCTGTGTCAGCTTTGTAATAACTCTGTTGATATTTTGCAATAAGTTCCTTTGGCTTGAAATAACTGTTCCGCTGCATGGAGGCAAATATCTTCTGTTCTGATCATAACTCAGCCTCTATTGAATGCTTTGAGGCTACAGGTGGCTTTACGTAGCTAAGAGAATTTAATTAGCCTCTGATGTGGCGGTGGAGGCTTCTTGGATCGTTGAATTGCTTTATCCTTCTTTAATCAATGTTTGATTTTCTTTAACTCTGTGTGTTAGGCTTAATTAGGCCCAGATTCTGTCTCTGTTCTTTAAACAGTGTTTTAATTGAATGAATTAGGCATTTGAAAGTTGATTTAGGCCAAAATCCATTAAAACTGTGAAAACAATCTTCAATTCTTTAGTTTCTACTATGGTTGGGTATTCAACACTGATACTCTTTACTTGATTTAAATTTTACTATGTATTTTTGATGTGCAGGTGTGCAGAGAGTTTCTAATAGCATCAGTTCTCATGAGGGACTGATGAAACATGGCATCGAACCCTGTAGGTGGATATTCTTTGATAAATGAAAGCTTGGAGGATCGTCATCCTCGACTTTTATTTTTCCTTTAAAATCATTTGGAAAACCTTTAAAACGTACATCAACCAAGAAAAATTAGAAAATCTTGCGTATATGGGTCACACTGCTCTGGAGGTTTAGGTTTGGAGCGCAGCTATTGGATGAAAGCATCCAACGGTGGATATTTATCGCAGAGGTTAAAAGGAGGTGGTTTGGAAGAATGGTGAAAATATTAAGTCAGGGCCGTTGATCTACAGAGATCAATGGTCGGGAGCGATCATAATAATATAATGCGAAAGGGTCACATTATAATAACATAGGCAAAAACGCGAAGAAAAACAAGCAAAACCTTAATCGACAGAAAAAAGCCAAAGAGGAAATTTGGGGTTTCTTAGAGGATTGTAGGCCGTCGGATTAGATCGGTCAACAAAGATCGACGACTGAGATTGCTTTAACAAGTCCCTTGGTGAATGGAGAAGGGCGATGAAACAACGCAAAATTGAACTAGGACCGTTGATCTACAGAGATCAACGGTGGAGGAGGAACGCGATGGGTCGCAGTGTAAAAGGAAAAAGCAGTTTTGGTTAAAGAAACCAGCAGTATCGCGTAGCGAAAAGGAGAATGAGTGGTTTTACCTTTTCGAATGCGATATGCGTCAGAGGCCGACACATGGCCTTTTGAAACCGCTTACATCACGTTATTTTTAGGAATTAACAGACGTGCTTTAAGTTACGCAAAATTGCACGCCATCCATCAGATCTAGGGTCTTAGATCGGACGGCTGTGAGAGAGCGTGATATTGATAAGAAGAAAGCATGGAAATAGGTGGGGGCGGGGAAAATTAGTTTTAATCTAGACCGTTCGATTAGGGATTGGACGGATGAGATCAATTTTTGAGGTTTAATGAAATAATATATAAGGCGGAGAATGGGTAAGTATGGGTCGTTGATCTGCAGAGATCAATGTCGGAGATTGGCTGAAAAAAATTATAAAGCGAAGTTCATGATTTTATCCAAGGTTGAGGGAAATGATCTGAACTTTCGGATCTGGGTGCATGGACGGCCTAGATGTAATCGAAGGACTCGCGATCGGGGGAGGAGAGAGGAAAGGTGCAACTGAAAATTTCCGGTGCGATTGACTGTGGGTTGTCGATCTGAGGATCAGATCGATTGTGGAGAATGAGTCGAAGGAGGTCACAGGGAGGGAATGGGCTTTGGGATTATGAAATGTAATATGCCCGGGGCGTATATAAAAGGGCCAATCGCAATCAGAGCCTCGAGCTTGGTCTTTCAATCTAACCATTCGAAATTCCTCCGATGCGATTAAGCGCTTCGGGACTTTTAACCTTTGGTCCCGGGCATGAGTTATATGAATAAAGCGGAGTTTATGAAAAAGGGGCTCAATCGCATCGGAGAAACGATGTGGGTCTTTCAATCTACCCACTTATATATTAAAAAACATAACTTCGGCACGTTTAGACCAGAACTTTGGGTAAGTGGGTTTTCGACTTAACAAAGGAAAATATTAATCGGGAAGGTTTATTTAACAAGTTTTAGCGCCCGATTGCGGGCACAAGGTTTATATGTAATAATAATATGATCGGGAGCTGTGTACAAGGGCTTGATCGCATCGGAGGCTTTAACCATGAGAAATAAACTTTGCGCGCTCTGTTTTTCCGATGCGATAAGCTCCTGGATGGCTAGCGCTTGGTTCCAACACCAAGGCGTATGGAGGGGAAGTGGTTTAGGCTTAGCCCAAGGGGGCTTAAACCCATAGTCAAAAACACAAATTTTTATGAAAATTTTCAAAACTTTTGATGGATTTTGGGGTTTAGGTATAGTTTAAAAATGAGTTTTAAACTATGTAAAAATGATTTTCATGAATGGGAGAAGGGGAATCATGAAAATAGAGGAATTTTATGGGGAAAAAGAGAAGCAAAATGAAGGTTAGTTTTTGAGTGGAGGAGGGGGAAAAAAGGGGATTTTGCAGCAGTATATCCTCTATGAAATCAGCAGAATTTCAGAGTTTAAAAATGGAAACAGAAGTGAAGATATGAACAAAGGACATGATGCCTTCAAGAGTCTTCAAGAGATAACATTTTTTTGCAATAAAACTTGTTCCTTGAAGGCTCCAAAAATGTTTTAGCCACCATTTGGTATGACAAATTTTATTGGTGGCTAACAGTGGCTCCACTTGGGGATGGTGCCTTCTTGAAGGCATAAAGAACTTCAGACCTGCATTCTCTGGGAGGCTGATCAGTGCCTCATCCATTGGGCTGCTTTCTTTTCTTGGATGATCTTCTTGTTCTGAAAGCATGTTAGCAGCTATAAAACAATGGATCTTTGATCAACAAGCTTTTTACCTACCCAATCCTATTGATCTAACATTTTTTCTTCTTTAGAGTGCACTTAGATTGGCAAACTCTCTTACAACATTTTATTCTTTTGAAAGCAAGAAACTAATCTAATTCTACTTCTTATGCCTCCATAAACTCAGATTAAACAGATGAGTTCATATGCTTCTCCACCTAATCTACTAATCTGTTAGGATTAAACAGTTTAACAAATTTTTATTCACTAACTTCTACAACAGAAATTTAAAAACATACAAGTTAGGATTGAACAATCTAAATTGATGCTGATATATGGCATAAAAACAAGCTGCACGTAGATATTAATTTGCAGAAATTTAAGTTAAAAAATGGAAGGCTTAAGATCTGAAAATTTAAAGCACTTCCTTCATCTTTTTACAACTCTGTTTTTACTTCTGTTTGAGCTGTTTTTCCTTAGTTGACTGGTTCAGATTTTGAGCTGATTAGAACCAATTTTTATTTTTGTTTTGACTCAGAATTTGAAACAGATTGGAGTCATTCTTTTCTTTGAGAACTAAGGTTCTAATTTTGAGCATGTTTGAACCTTTAATTTCTAACCTAATCTATCTAATGATAAGCCAAGATTAAGCTGTTTGGAAAATCAAATTCTCTAACCTATCAGCAGTCAATTTAAAACTAATTAGCCATGATTAGGCTGTATGGCTAACTAGAAGTGTGTTTCAGTAGTGGCATTTGAGCTTGCACACTTTCAGATTTTGCTTTTCTTTTTTGGTATGGGGCGGTACCTTTGTTGTTTTTACAATCTGCCCTATTTTCTTTCTTTTACTGTTTTTGTATTTTTATTTCTATAACTTTGAATGCAACGTTTAGACTATGATATTTACAATGAAAAAATAAAATTCTTTGAAACTCATGATTCCGGGCAGAAGTAATGCTTTAGCATCCTGCCATTGACAGGACCTCCATACAGATCTGCTCCATTCAATTCTTTCAAGAAAAATGCATTGTGACCCCTCTCAGCATGAAAAATATAGGGACCTTTCCACAAGTTCTCAAACTTGCCATGTTTTCCCTTCTCTTCTCTCCTTAAATCCCATTTAAGAACAACATTTCCAACCTGGAAATTGTTTGCCTTAGTTCTCTTATCAAATAGTTTCTTTACATTTTCTTGGACTAACTGCGTTCTTTCATAGACTTCTTCTCTGGTCTGCTGTAAATGGATGGTTTGATTGATTCTCCTCTGCATATCATTCTCTTCAACCTGCACTTCTTGAAGGAGCTTCATGACTGTCACTCCTAATGAGGTGGGAAAGACTGCATCCATGCCATAGACTAGTTGATAGGGGGGCATATTTATTGACTTCTTTGTAGTTAACCTATCAGCCCATAAGGCATGAACCAGCTTACTGTGCCATGATTTTTGATTTTGTTCCAACAATTTTTTGATGATATTGATGAGGCTCTTGTTGAAAGATTCAACTAATCCATTTCCTTGGGGATAGTAAGCAGTGGAATGGCCCAAGGTTATGTGGTATTTGTAACAGAAATCCACCATTTTCTTAGATTTAAAAGCAACAGCATTATCTGTTATGATTTTTTTGGGACAACCAAATCTGGATAGGATATTTGTTTCAAGGAACTTGATAATGATAGAGTCATTAGCATTTCTGGAGGGTATAGCTTCTATCCACTTGGTAAAGAAGTCAGTGGTCGTGAGGATCCACTTATGTTGGGCTGATGAGGATGGGTGAATTTCCCCAATGAAGTCTAAACCCCATTGTTGAAAAGGTGCCTCAACTCTGATAGGATGTAAGGGTAAGGGAAGAAGTTTTCTTTTTCCATCAAAAATTTGAAACTTATGGCAAGACATGACCAACTTCTGAGTGTCTGGGAAAAGGGTAGGCCAATAGTAACCAGATCTAAGAATTTTTTTCGCTGTGGCCTTCCAGTAGAGGTGTCCTCCACATTCTCCATCATGCAACTCATGCATGATTTTCCCTGCATCATCTTCAAGTAAACATTTAAGCAAAATTCCAACAACATTTTTCCAATATAATACCCCATCTAAGATGCAATAACTCAAAGATTTTTGTTTCAAAAATCTAGCTTTAGTTTTAGACAAAGAAGGAGGGGTATTTAAATATAAAAGCACGTAAATAATGTCAGCATACCAAGGAGAATTGAGAAACATTTCTTCAATGAAAGGAGCAGTAGATTCTTTTATTTCTTCCAACACATCTACCATATTCATGTCTAGTGCTTGGTAGTTAGACTCAGCCATAAGTTTTGCTAATCCTTGCCCCTTAACTAGTTTGGTGGGCCTGATTTCTAAGTCATATTCAAGAATAGTTGCAATCCATTTTCCCCTTTTACCATCAGGGTCTTGACTTAGAATGTCCTTGACAACAGTATGTGGAACAAAAGAAATTATGTGAGAGTGTAAAATATAGACTCTAAAGTCCTTTAAAGCTTTCAATAATGCTAAGGCTTGCTTCTCCATGATGTTATATTTGAGAGGAGCATCTCTTAAGGCCCTACTAAAGAAGGATATTGGTTTTTCTTTCCCCAAATCATTCTTTTGAAGTAAAACTGCAGCTATTGTATGCTCAGATGCAAAAGAAAAGATATAAAAGCCTTTGGTAAAATCTGGACTAATCAGGACTGGTGTTTGAGTAAGAGCTTGTTTGACCAGTTCGAATGATTGTTTAGCTGGTAAAGTCCATTTTACACCTACATATTTCTTAAGCATGTTTGTAATGTTTTTAATAGCTCAGCAAGGTTGGGGATGAACCTCCTCAGAAAAATTAATCTTTCCAATGAAAGATTGTAATTCTTTGAGGCTTCTTGGATGGCTGATTTGAAATATGCCATCTATCCTTGTGGGGTCTATTTTGATTCCCTCTTTTGAAATTATGTGGCCAAGAATTTTACCTTCTTGGAGACCAAAGAGTGTTTTCTTGGGATTCAATGACAAGCCAAATTTCCTACACTTCTCAAAAACTTTCCTCAAGTGAATCAAATGTTCTTCATCAGTTTTTGAGAATACGGTTATGTCATCAAGGTAAATGATTATAAAATAGCCAATATCTTCAGAAAATGCTATGTCCATGGCCCTTTGGAAGGTGGCCCCTGCATTCATTAATTCGAAAGGCATTTTGACATACATAAAGGTGCTCCAAGGTGTGGTAAAAGCAGTTTTGATTTGATCACTTGGGAGCACTAACACCTGGTTGTAACCCGAGAACCCATCTAAGAGGGATATCCTTTTTGACCCAACTACCCTTTGAAGTATATGGTCCATTTTGGGTAAGGGGTAGTTTTCTTTTAAAGAGGCTCTGTTTAAATTTCTGAAGTCAATACAGAGCCTGATTTCCCCTGTTTTCTTTCTAACAGAAACTAAGTTTGATACCCATTCTGAATATCTAATGGGTACTATGATCCCAGCATCATGCATCTTTTCGATTTCTGCCTTAACTAAAGGGAGGAAAAGAGGGTTTATTCTCCTTAGCTTTTGTTTGAAAGGATTTTGATTTTCTTTGAGGGGAATTTTGTTCTGAATGATGTTGGTATCATATGATTTAAAATCTTTGAATCCCCAAGAAAAAAACATCTTTAAAATCTTTGAACAACTCTATATATTGCAATTTTATGTGAGCTGGGAGAGTGCAAGACAATTTAATCATCTTGGGTTATGCTAGACTGCCTATGTTATGTTCTTCTACATTTGTTTCCACAGGCTCCATTCTCGGTTCTTTGGCTACATCGTTAAAATCAAAAAGGTGTTCTAAAGGTGTGATACCTCTTGGAATTTTATCATTTTTGCATTGTAAAACTTCCAAGTCTTCTTGGTCCGCATTTTCAATTATCTCTGCTTCAAAAGGATTCTCATAATGATTTACATCAGCAGAATATGTCATTTCAACTTCTGGGATTTGTTCAATACACAAACAATTTTCTTTATGGCTGGTTTCTGATATTGGTATGTCGAAATCGTTTTCTGATTTTAAGAAATCATTTATGTGTTTGTCAGAGTCAAACACTTGCCAGTGATCTTCGTTATCAGGCACATCAGGCCTGTGTTTTACCTTTACGCTAAGCTGTTCATTTATCTCAGGTATTTGGCAATTGCTGGCATTGAAAGCGAGTTCATTTGCTAGATGATTTAGTGCTCTTGGAATGAAAATAAGTTCATACTTTTCAAAGGTTTTCAATAGATCAAGGGCAGCGTTCCGATATTCCCTAAGCCTTGGATTTCTAGCTGAGTATTTTCCTTTGATTTGTCTTATGATAAGTTCAGAATCCCCTAAGATGGATATCTTTTGGGCTTCTAACTGTTTAAGAAATTGTAAGCCTAGGAGAAGTGCTTCGTACTCAGCAATATTGTTAGTGCATGGGAAATCTAATTTATATGAAAAACTCTGATTCGTATTTTGAATCCAAACACCTGCCCCTGCACTTGTTTTATTACAGGATCCATCAAAGTTTATTGTCCAAAGTACATCTGCTTCATTTTCATTTTCTTGTTGCTGTTGATTGTCAATGTTTTGAATTTGATTCGAGGGAAGATTTGATTGTTCTGGTGAACTGATTGGGTCTATGTTTTCCTTATCTTGTTGAGCGATTTCATCTTCGTTGCACAAAATAAAGGAATCTAAACTTGATTGAATAGAATAGATTGGAGAGTTGTTTGGTTTGTCTATGTTGCTCACCATGTACTTCATGTGAGATTCCGTGTATAGTCTCCTGTTTTGGTTAAAAACGAGGATGGTGGCATAAGACATGTCCATTTGAAGACTTCCCTGAAGTTTGGCTCCCCATGATCTTGATAAGAGCATGCCATACTTAGGGGGAATGTCAGCTACAACTATGTCCATCACTAGACTCTTAGCAGGAATTTGAGCTAAATTAACACATAAATCTTTGATTAGACCCAAACATTTGACTCTGCTCGAGTCAAAGGAATACAAATATTTGTATGGTTTAATAATTTCTAAGCCTAAGATTTCCATTACTACCTTGGGCATTAGATTGTGTGAAGCTCCAGAATCTAACATGGCATTATGTAAGATTTTTTCATGTATGTTCAAACTGACATAGAAGGGAGGGACATCCCCTTCTTGGTATTTTCCTTCAACCTTTGGACCAAACAACAACTCAGGTTTGTCATGTGTCAAGTTTAAGGTGTCAGTATCACTTCCTAGGTTCAAAGCTTTTAAAACTTGGTTTTTGTACACTTCTTGGGTTACAAGTTCAGATAGGGGGATGGTAATTTTTATCTTGGTAATCTCTCCCTCAAGGCTGAAAGGAACAATTGATTTGTTGATATTTACATCTGTCTTTTCAATTGAATTCTTTTCAGCAGTTTTAATTTGCTGAACTTTGTTTGGGCTGGTAATTGGGATTGTTTTTTTAGGACCACTAGCTGAAGTGCTAGGGGTTCCCTGTTCAACATTTGGCTGGCTATTTTTATCTTTGTTAAATATGGATTTTTAGCCAAAATGATGGGTTTGTTTGCTGTCTTCTTAGGCTGACTTTCTGCGTTTTTCTTCACAGCAGTTCTGGTGTTCTTATCCTTTGAATTGTCTACATTCCCTTTGCTCCTAAGATCATACTGTTTGTGTACCTCCATGATTGCATTTTCAAACCCCAATCTATAGTCATCAGAATCTTCATAGGTGTTTGTTCTGTGATCAGAGAAGAAACCTTGCTCTTCCTCAGTGAGGAAAACATCATCCCCACTGTCTGATCCAATCAAGTTTACATGAGCTTCTCCCAACCTTTCCATCTCCCTATCTTCCTCATATTGATCTACATAGTTCTGTTGGAAGGGAGGTCTAATCTGTTGGTCACTTTCCTTTTGCTTATCTTGATTTTTTTCTCTTCTATAATTCTGATTTCTATTTCTCTTTTCGTTATTTTGAGGTTCTCTTGGTGGCACTCTCTCATTCAAATTGATCTTTTCAAGCATCCTCTCCATCACCTTCACTAGGTTGTCAATTTTTGTGTCAGAAGTTGAGGTTGAGGGTAGTAGGTCATCTTTATAAGTTACCCTCTTCTCTAATCTCAACCTATTTCTTTTCTCAATTATGTTTGCTTCCACGCTCAAGCTCCTTTCTGGATGTCTTCTAAGGTTAAGTAATCTCTCTCCCTTAACTGATAAGTCATTTCAGCATCAAGGCCTTCGGGATACTTTACTAAGGCCATGCCTTGAGGAGGTTTCATGTGAGGTGGAAGAGCATTGTAAATGCTATTGAACCTGGTGGAGTAGTCATGAACACTCTCCCCTTGATTTCCCTTGAGGCTGCTATACTCTTCTAGTATTTGGATATGGTTATTTTTGAGTTCCCATTTGTTGATGAATGTTTGATGTAAAGCAGGGAGATTATTTATGCTGTTAGGAGGTAGGTTCTTAAAAAAATTCTTTACATCTCCTCCTAAAATTTGGGTGAAGATCCTCATATTCACAGTTTCTTCTTCTATCTCCATGTAATCGAATGCATCTTCCATCCTATCTACATGATGTTGAGATGTTGTAGACTCTTTTCCAGTGAAGTGAGGGATTTTGGATTGGTAATCATTTGGTAAGGGAAGTAGAGGTTGTGGTAACACTAATGGAGCATACCATGTTGCCATGGCTAGAAATAAGGGTGGATTCACAGGTATAAAAGTGGGCTGAACAGAGGTGTTTTTCACAATGGTAGTATGGATTGGAGTGGAAAAAACACTTGGGCCAGCAAACTGATTATGAGTAGACTTTTTATGGAAAAGGCTAAAGTGATGAAGAAGCTGGGAATCAGGAGGAGTGGAAGGTGAGGCTTCTCTACTGAAGCTTTGTTGCAAATCTGCAATGTCAAGATCAGTTTGGTTTAAATCACCTTGAGATATAGTTCTAAAGATGTTCTTTGTATGATGTAAATCAAAATGTGAACCCTCTAAGCGAACAAGGTTTTCAGGGACAAAATTTGTTCTTAAGAGGCTCCTATTAGCAGCTGATTTTCCAGAGTTAGAAGTTTGCCACAGAATTGTCTCTGGATTGTCAACGATTAAAGGAGGATTTGGGTCTGGATGGGATCTAGTGTGGATCCTATGTGAAGCCAGACTGTTTTTTCAAAAAATGAGAGAGGTCAAAGTTTTAAGGATTGTTTTTTGGCAATTTTACCTCTCACGATGTCTTATCTAGTATGGGACTAGGCTTCTAAATTTCCTCAAGGTTGGTTAACACAGTCCTAAAGATATCTGGGAACCTAGATGAGTAATAGGCCTACTGGGGCTAGTGGAGTCGCCAGGTGTAAACTATTTAGCTTTTATGAAGGTAAGATATTGGATGGCTCCACCACCACGTTTATTATGAAGCCAAACTGAAATGTTTTTGGGTTTTTTCTGAGTTATTTCGGTCTTACAGGTTATAAGAGTGTCCTAAATCTGATTTAACACTTAGCTAAGGTGTTTAAACATACATAGTTCACTCTTATGGCTTGGTAATTGATTGCTTCAAGGTTTGATAAGGTCTTGCAGGAATCCTAAGGGTTACTTAGTTTGTCACTGATTCAATTAAGTCCTATCACGATTACCATTTTTGTTAGGTAGTGCTTGAAGAAAGGCTACTTATGTTATACTGGACAAGGAGTTTTCTGTTTTAAGGATTTTACTCAGCGTCCCACCGTGATCGCCATTATGTTGGTGTCCCGTGTTTTGATAGTTTGGAAAATCAAAAGACAAGGCAACATCAAAACCAATCTTTAGAGTTACAGGATCTAGTCCTCCTGCTCTCAGAGAGGGATCTCTCAAATTATCTGTTTTTGCAAAGGCTTATCTTGTGTGCTTTGAAAATGGTTTTAGACTAGTTATTAAGTGCAAGGGTTTGTTTGTTTGTTTGGTTGAATTGATACAGCAGAACCTAAAAGGTCTAGGAAAGATAGATAGAAAGGGTAAGTGTCAGGTTCATTGGGAAATGGAGTCAAAATAAGGTCATGACAAACTTATCAATAGATATGGGATATTAAAGGGAAAATCTAACTTGGCCGCAGGATCCTTTGGTCTTGGAATGAGATGAACATCAATGATTTGGAAAGAGAAGTTTAATTCTCAATGAAGGGAATTTGAAAACAGAACTTGAACAATAAAGAGCTATTTGATAAACAGGGCTAACCATGAATTCTATAAATAACACTTTAAGCAAATAATGACTTCAAAACAACTTTTAAAATGAAATCTAAGATTCGGGGAACACCCTATTTCCTCAAAGATTTTATTTCAAATGACTTAGAAAACATAAAATATTCACTGATAATTACGGTCATAGAAGAGGGAACACCTAAATACATCTATGATCACAACTATAAAGACCTTTAAGCCAATTGTTCAAGCAAGGACAAGGGGCATGATCAGAACATACCTCCTTGGCTTACTGTAAACAAAGATACTTCAAAGGGAGACTTCAATAACAACTTTTAAGTGGCAACAGACAAGCAGGGAGAACCATAAATCATGCTGAAACCAACTATTCGAACTATTAGAGAAATAAACAAGCATGAGGACTAAAGAGAGAGATTAAAGACTCTAAAATACCTCAGTAGAAGAAAACATAAAACAGTGAAGGATAAACAGGTCTAAGGTGCTTCCAAGAGTCATTTCTTAGCCTAAAAATTTCATCCTACTGTAGTAAGAAATTATGGAACAAAATGAAAACAGGAGAAAACATTAAACAGTTCAGAATACTTCACCAACAACCAAGCTCATGGATCCAATGATAGAGCCTTCTCAAAAACAAGCATGCAACAACATCATTAGGGCTTCCAAGACTTTAATTTGTTCTTCAACTTCGACAGACTATGTATTATTTCAAAGAGTTTCAGTATTACAACAAGTGATAAAACAACCAACCAAAAACCAACAATTTCTCATCTTCTACATAAGTATTTATAGAAGAATGAGGAGGTGAGACCTGATAAAATATCTTCTGGGTTAATTAATACAGACTTAATGGCTTCTCGACCTTTAAGGGGCTCGATGAAGAGGTTTAAAGATGTTCTGTCTGTATTAATTGTTTTACACTTAAGATTAAGCTTGGTGGGAGATTTTGTTGACTTTTGAGGCTGTGTCTCATGGATGTAATAACTCTGATGATAGTTTTACATTAAATTCCCTTAGCAGAATTAAATCTTTGGCTGCGCTGAGGCAAATATCTGATTTGATCAATCACTTCGGCTTCTGTTTGAATGCTTGTGGCTACAGGTGGCACTATGGTCGATGAGAGGAATCAATTTTCCTCAGATGTGGCGATGGAGGTCTTTCTGCCTGTAGATCTTTATGATTTTCTTTAATTCTAATTTAATTTGGAGGATTAGGCTTTTGATAATTAATCTTAGCCGTAATCCCCAAATTTGTCTTCAATCTTCTGTTCTGTTGTGTTCTGTCTTCAACACTGATACTCTTTTAATTGTGATTTAATAACACTATGTCTTGTTGATGTGCAGGCCACGCAGGGCTCGTATGGCATCAATGCCTTATGAAGCATTGATGAGACGTGGAAATTGAACCCATGGATAGTTTCCCTTTAATGAATCGAAGGCGTGAGAATCGTCACTCTCAGCCTTCAGCCTTTCTTCATTATAATGGACAAAACCATTAATCACCTACAAAACACGAAACTAATTAAGAAATCTTGTTTTATTTGTAGTAAAATGCTTAGAAGGCGTGGGGAGGAGCATGGCCGTTGGACGAAAACATCCAATGGTCGAGATTCATTTGAGGAGGTCAAAAGGAGAGCAGAGGGAGAAAATATGTCAGAACCGTTGATCACGCAAAGATCGACGGTTGGGAATATGCATTAAAAATCCTCTTGGTGGAAGGCAGAGGGCAATGAAACCATGAGGGAAAGATCTGGGACCGTCCGATCTAGACACATGGACTGTCCAGATTCAATCGGAGGATTGCAATTGGTCGAGGAAAAACAAATGTTAAAAACGCACCCGATGAAAAGATTCGATGCGATTAAATGTAGACCGTCGATCTGCAGATCAGATCGACGATGGGAGATGCATAAGGAGATCGCAATCAGAGGGCACTAGGTGTGGGCTTAAACCTTTGTATTTTTTCGATGCGATGGAGGAAGGCCAATGCAATGGTGCAATCGGGTCATCACAATCAGAGGTTTCAAAGGGGTGCAATCGAAAGAAACCTTGAAGAAGTTTCTGATGCGATGGGCGGGGAAAATGCGCTGACCGTTGATGTGTTTTAAAGGATCAACGGTGGAGAATGGTTTGGAACGATGAATGGGCGGAACCCTTTGTAACATAGAAAAAAATGGATTTTTTCGTGAAATACAAAGGAAAAAAGCATTGGGAAGGGCTTATATAAGAGGGCCAATAGCAATCGGGACTTCGGTCTTGGTCTTTCAATCTAACCATTCAAACTTTGCGACGCGATTAAGTGCTTGAATGGTTCAGCGCTTGGTTCCAACACCAAGGCGAATGGAAGGGAAGTGGTTAATACTTTAGCCCAAGGGGGCTTAAGCCTTTATACAAAAAATATATTTTTTTTATGATTTTTTCTGGTTTTCAAAGGATTTTGAGAGTTTCGATACAGTTTAAAAATGAGTTTTAAACTATGTAAAAATTATTTTCATGAATGGAAGAAGGGGAATCATGAAAATAGAGGAATTTTATGGAGGAAAAAGGGGAGCAAAATGAAGGTTAGTTTTGAGTGGAGGAAGGGGGAAAAATGATGATTTTGCAGTAGTCTTTTCTCATGAAATTAGCATAATTTCTGAGTATAAAAAAGGAACAACAGTGAAGATTTGGACAGAGGCATGAGGCCTTCAAAAGTCTTCAAGAGATAACATTTTTTAGCAATAAAACTTGTTTCTTGAAGGCTCCAAAAATGATTTAGCCAGCATTTGATATAACAAATTTTATAGCTGGCTAACATAATCCATGCAGAAGGAACTTCCCCCATAATGGAGATAAACCTTGCAGATGATCCTAAATCCAAATCCCCTCCCTCGAAGTTATGGCCTAAGGAACAAAGGCCTGATCCCCGACCATTCCTTCAAAGAAAATAGAAAAGACTTCCTAAGAAATATTCTGCCACAAAACAAGGAAAACCAAACCAAAACCCTGAAAAATATAGCCCCACTGCTGCCCAAGCCACCCCCAAGGCTAGATTATCATCAGGTTCACTAGGTGCCTCTGTAGAACCTCTCCCACACTCGGAATCTGGATATAACATCATCGAAGATATGAAGAAGACGCGAGCCAGCATTTCCCTCTACGAGCTTGCCCATATAGCTAACCAGTGAGACCTTATTCTCAAAGCTTTCGCCAACCCAACGACGTCCAAGGCCGTGAGCTCCACATCCTCCCAAGCTGCGCCAAGTACCTAGTCCATCGTGAATGTTGTCAATGCTAACTCCTGAGGATCCACACCCCTTTTCCTTCTGTCTTTAGAGATCTTCAACTTCAATGTTCATGACTGCCTCGTCGATTCTGGTGCATCCACCAATGCCATGCCCCTGTCCATATGCAAGAAATTGAACATCCGTCCTGAGAAGACTGATGCCAGAATTATCCAGATTGATAGATCCCAAGTCCCTGCCGTGGGTGAATTGAATAACGTCCTCATCTGCCTCTCCTCGGACTCTAGGGTGCATTAGTGCATCGACATAGTGATCATGGATATCCCAGAAGCTTACGACTTGCTCTTAAGCTGAGATTGGTCAAGCAAGATGCAAGGATACTTTGCCACCGATTGGTCCCACTTTTTGTTCCCGTACAAGGGTAGGAAAAATCAGATCCAGGTCGAGAGTGAACCTTACATGAAACACACAGTGACAGACCTAGAGGCAACCAATGAACCTGTCAGCTTCACATAAGAGGAGTTGGGCATGTGCTTCTTAGAAGCCGAGTTTGGTTGCTATCAAACCCCTTAATCTCCAGTCACCCAAGACGCCTAGTCGGAGCTCCTCCCGACTATTACTTTCCACCCGGCTGCACTAAAAGGACCATCAGACGCCTCCACCTTGAGTACACTGCCTGTTCCATCACATGATATTACAAAGTTGGAAGACAAGGTTTGGACCCTGTACTACGATGGTTCCAAGACCCATGATGGGGTTGACGCAGGCTGTATCTTGTCACATCCCTCGAAGAATAAGTTCCTAATATCCTTCCAGCTGGAATTCTAGTGTACCAATAATACTACCGAGTATGAAGCATTGATCCTTAGCCTCAAGAAAGCAATCGATCTTAAAGTCAGCTGTTTGAAGGTAATCGATGACTCCGAGATCATCACCCGACAGGTACGTAATACGATTCACTGCCTATCTCCACATTTGAAAGGTTACCAACAAGAGGTATGGCGCTTGATTTCTGCCTTTAATGCTTTTAGTATTAAGTCCATACTAATAATGCATAATGCAGCAGCTGATACACTAGAAAATTCTGCCACTAGATTTACCCCACTAAGGGATGGGTTCTCTATTGAAATTATTTACAAGCCTGTCGTGTCGGATAATGTAACTAATCTGCGTGTTTTTAATGATGATCAATAGGTACTTTATTTCATGCTTAATGAGGACGTGTTCAAGGACGCCACGATTAAAGAAGAGGATTATGACCTCGCCTTGCAAAAGGAACGAGAGGAACACAGAGGGAATCCCATACCCAAAAGGGTCGTGTCTCCTGAAAAGATATTTGACCTACAAAACCGCTTTCAGGGACCTCCCAACACTAAGGTGCAGATTTCCACCCTACTACACCAACAAATAAATCTTGGGATGGAAACAGAACCAAGATTCGTTAACCTCGGTACAAAATGCACCCCTCAGGAGAGGCAATCCTTTACTAAATTATTCAAGAAATACAAATATGTTTTCGCCTAGACGTATGATGAGTTGTGAACTTATGACACGTGGATCATCCAACATGTAATACCAATGAAGGAAGGAGTTAAACCCTTCTAGAAGAAGTTAAGGAAGGTACACCCTACTTTGGAGCTGATGATCCAAAAGGAACTGAAGAAACTCCTAGACGCCTGCATCATTTTCAAAGTCCGACATTCAACCTGGGTGTCAAACTTGGTCCAAGTTCGTAAAAAATCTGGAAAAATTTGTTTATGTGTGGACTTCCGTAATTTGAATCCATCATCAGACAAGGACAACTTCCGAATACCCCCCATGGAGTATCCTTAAAACAGTATCCGGGTTAGAAATTTTCTCATTATTGGATGGTTTCTCAGGTTACAACCAAGTACTAGTGGCTGAGCCCAATCGTCTGAAAACCACATTCAGAACCAAATGGGGAACGTTTGCATTTAGACACATGCCCTTCGGCCTTATCAATGCTAGGGCAATCAACGCTAGGGAAAAGTGTGGTGGTATACCTTGACGACGTCACCATATTTTCAAAATGCAGGTGTGACCACTTACACCTCCTCAAACAGATTTTCGAAAGGTGCTGAAAATACGGGATGTCACTCAACCCCAACAAAATCATCTTCATAGTCTGTGAAGGGAATCTGTTGGGCCACATCATAACCCATGATGGCATAGTAGTGGACTAAGAACGCGAAAAATCCATTTCCCAGATACCTCCCCTGAGTAGTAAAAAGGCCATGCAGTCTTTTCTCGGGAAAATCAACTTCCTACAAAAGTTCATATCAGACTTCACCCAAATTGCGAAACCTATGCAAGGTATGATCAGGAAGAACGCCAATTTTAAATGGAATTCCCCCGAGAAAGAAGCATTCAATAATATTAAACAGGCCATCATGGAAGCACCAGCCCTTCATAGCCCAGATTTTAGCAAAGGATTTATCTTGTATACCTTCACCTCAGACTCATCTCTCATAGCCGTCCTCACTCAGAAAGATGGCAGCAATGAAAAGAAGCCCATATCATTCATGAGCACGGGGTTGCAAGGTGCCGAGCTGAATTATCCGGATATTGACAAGCAGGCTTACGCAGTATATACGACAGTCAAACATTTCAGGCCATATATTTTGAGGACCAATGTCACAGTGTTTGTACCTCACCCAACGATTCGATCACTGTTCGTGCAGCAAGAGCTGGGTGAGAGACGAGGCAATTGGATGGCATGCGTTCAAGAGTACGCCTTCGAATTCAAGCTTGCATATACTGTCAAGGGGAAAGGGCTATGCTGAATGGTTGCTGAAGCCTTAGACCTGCAATGCAATGAAGAGGAATGTTGGGACCACGAGATAGACTTGTACCAAGCCGATAGCACACCCAAACAAAGCACCCCGTCATGGTACATTGATCTCCAGCAATAACTTGGTCACGGTATTATGAACCCCACCTTAACCACCCAACAAAAACAAGAAATAATGCTAAAGTCTGCATCCTACCAACTGGTGCAGGGTAAGTGATTCTAAAAGCACCACAGCGAGGTCCTGCTATGCTGCTTAGAGCATGGTGAGGCTCAACAAGTCCGAAAGGAACTACATGATGGCCTAGCCAATGGACACTACGCAGGGGATGCCACAACTCACAAAATTATTCGTGCTAGTTTTTATTGGACCACTCTATTCAAGGATGCACACGCTTATGTTCAGAGATGCCTCCCATGTCAAAAGTTTGCTAATAGGGAATCCTGATCATCCACCCCATTGCAGTCTGTCACAATGGAAGAGCCCTTTCAGCAGTGGGGACTCGACGTGATTGGGGAAATTTTTCCACACTCCTCCAAGCAGCATCGATATATCCTTACAACCATGGACTATTTCACAAGGTGTGTTGAAGCAATACCGTTACGTCAAGTCAGTGATCAAGAGATAATAGCTTTCATCACTCAGTACATCGTGACTAGGTTTGGCATTCCAACCTCCCTTGTTTTTTATAATGCTACTTATTTTTCATCATTCAAGTTGTATGAATTTTCTTTAGAAAATAGTATAGTGCTCAAACATTCCGCCAAATACTATCCCCAACGAAATGTGTTAGCCGAGTCAACTAATAAAAACCTCATCCGTATCATCAAAAAGACTTTGTTGTCCCAACATCCGAACTCGCACAACGCCCTATGGGCTGATCGGGTCACACCCAAACCATCCTTGGGCACCTCCTCATTTCTCCTAATTTATGGCAAAGAAGCAACCCTTCCTCCCAACCTATCTCTCCCGACCCTTCAGTTGTCAGAAGAAACACATGGTACCCCTTTCCCTTCCTTACAGGCCCGTATAGACACATTGTTGAAACTGGAGGAGGAAAGGCTAAAATCCTAGGAAAAATTTGCCATCCACCAGAGCTGGATAAAACGATGGTTCGATAAGAAATCTGCCGGAAACAAGGTTTTCGAGGTAGGCAACCTCGTCCTCAAATGGGACAAAGCTCATGAAGATAAGGGGAAACACACCAAATTCCAAGCCCCGTGGACAGGCCCCTTACAGATCAAATAAAAAATCAGTTCCCACACATATAAGCTCCAGACCCTAGAAGGGAGGATCGAGGTCCTCTCGGTAAATGGGCAAGACCTCAAACACTATTTCACCTGAGAGCCCCAGGGGGCCGTCACCATACTCTGTACCATAGTTTATTTTCTTTTGCTCATGTTTTTCATTTGTTTTGTGTGTTTCAATAAGTGGCTTGCTTTGAGTAGGCTCTCGGAAATCCTTTACCGTAGCACCTCAAGTTGAGGGATAGACAGAGTAGTTACTCAATTGGCAGGTTGTACCAGAATCTCTGCTGGTGAAGAATCGACCCTGGAACACAAAGTGGCCCGAGCTTGCCTGTGATAGACACCTCGTGGGGAAAACACGACCGAGTCTCAGAACCCAAGCACAAGTATCTCACCCAGTACACTAGCTTGAGGGACTGTTAGACGAAAGGTAGTTTCGGTGAAATCAATCACTAGACGGAAGGGGAACAGGGCCAACCTCAGGCAGCACAAGGATATTCAGGAAAACCCAAAGGTCCCTACATGCAGACTAGGAGCAACCTCTCTTTCAAGTAACATAAGTTAGGATCCCTCATCTGCCCAGGAAATACTTGCCGCATTCAAATAAGTGCCTTGAGCACATTCAAAATAACTGCCTCGAGCACATTAAAATAGGTGCTACTAGCACATGAAATAAAGGGTAAAGGATTGAGAAAGGCTTCATGCACAGAGAGGTGATGCGATGAATCTGTTGGGGTATTGAATAGGCTCGCTCGCAGCGGAGCAACACAATGGGACCAAATAACTATACCGAATCCTTGAAGCTCACGAGGTTACTCCGACCCCTTCCATCCGGTGTCTGGAAATTAAAAAAAACTGTGAACTAGCATCTTAGACAGTGCAAACATGTGAAGAAAATGCGCAAGGGCAAAAGATGAAAGTAGCGGGACCCACGGGAGTGAAAGAAAAAACTTGCTAAGCCCCCCCACCCCCCTCAAGATGAAGCATCGACAGAGATCCTAGGTTCTACCAGTGAATCACAAATTTTTGTAGCCACTACAACACCCTCCAAAATTTAGTCCCATTTTAAAATTTCAGAGCCCTTGATCTCTTTGGTAAAAGTAATTCTAATGCACCCTCAACCTTGAGCCTTGATAAATTCCTTTTGCAAGCTTTTTGCCTTCAAAGATTAGTTCATGAATTTTTTTTCTCTCAAGCTAGTCGCATAGTCGCAAAGTCGCACAACTCATAAAAATTGCATATCCCAGACTGTGTGACCTAGCGACCTAGCGACCTACAGGTTGTGGGGTCATAAGATCGTAAGGTTTCATCTTGGAATAAATCTTCACATCCGCAACTGTGCAACCTAGCAACATAGCGACCTTCGGGTCGTCGGGTCGCAAGGTCGCATTCTGTCTTAAATTTTCTCATTTTACGACTATGAGACCTAGCGACCTTGCGACATCCAAGTTGCGGGTCGGAAGGTCGCCTCTTTCTTGAACAAGCCCTAATTTGCGACATAGCGACCTCCATTAAATGATCGCATGTGCAACTTACTTATAAATAAAGGAGTCACGTAGGTCGCATTCGACCTGCACGACGGAGAAAATAAAAACCTCTGACAAGCCAGCTGGATCGTGTTTTTTCCAGGTAAGTTTCCTAATCCTCCTACTATTTCCTATTTTTCTTAGATGTTGCCTCACCTGCGCCTACCCTAACCTATTAATTCCCCATTGGCTTCATTTCTTTGCAAACCAAGTCCTCGTCAGCTCTCTAGTTAGGGTTTTCAACCTTCTCATGCTCATCCCACTTTGCCTCCTCTTCTGAGCCTTGCCTTGCCTCAGTTTGCTTCAGACCCCCTTCTTAACTGTTTGGGAGGGCCCTTAGCTCTAATTTTCCCCATCTCCCTTGGATATTTTTCCTTCCTTGCACTTATTTCCCTGCAGGTTGCAATCGTTCCAATTTACCTCAAAAAGCCCTAATGCAACCCTACAATCTAGTGACCTTGCGACCCAGCAACCTCATGACTCAGTCGTGAAGTCGCTAGGTCGCATATCATCGACTAACAATCCAAATCATGACCTTGCGACCTAGTCGCTAGGTCACCAAGTCGTAGAGTCGTTGTTTTCAAGCATTACAGGTAGATGTGACCTAGCGACCTTGCAACCTAGTTGCTAGGTCGCCAAATCATAGAGTCGATGTTTTTAAACATTTCAGGTAGATGCGACCTAGCGACCTTGTGACCTGGTCACTAGGTTTCCAAGTCGCAAAACCTCCCCAGTCTCACCAATAGCGACCGACAGAGGTCACAACGACCTAGCCTGGGAAGTCAAGACATTTAGGAGTCTAGGCAGTCTTGTCATATTCGTTATCATGCCATCCGTCTTATTGTGGGATTGTTTCATGAACATGCCAGGTGATATCGAAGCCGAGCTCGAGTGCATTTCCATATATTTGGCCTTAAGAGAAATAGGGCCTCCAGCAGTTCAGAAGAGAAACAAAAACACTGAGATTGAAATATCAGGAGAAGACGTGCCTCCTTCCCCACCCCCTATCTACGGAGACACTGCCTGCATATTTGGGAAAGGGGATAAGATGTCTTGGTACCAAGTATACCAGGAATTCAAAAAGCCAGAATTCTCGGAAGACCTTGCAGACTGAAAATTTTATGTTTGGGTTAAAAGGTCCAAACTTCATTACATGGGCGCTCATCTGCCAATATTTCCATGCATGGAGGTCATTGAATGGATTCTTCAGAAAATTGATTCCAAAGTCTGGGTCATCTGCGACGACTCATGGAAAGCCTTTGCCAACCTAAATGGGAAAGACGCAAAAGTCTATTATGCACTCCCTACAAGAGAGGAATATTTTAGCACCGATTGGGTCGCTATGCATGAAGTGCCAGTGCCAGAAACTTTGAGGGGCTGGTGGGAGGACACCGAGAAGTTTAAGACCAAAAAGGATCAGGAGTATAAGATAGATGGCCTCTGGAATGCCTACAAGATGTTGGCAGCAATGATGTGAAAAATTTACGGCTGGCAAGACGCCACTACCTTCAGTGGATCTTGGGTCCCTCTCATGTACGCTATCACAACCTATGGTAACCGGTGCAACTGGGGTTACATGGTAGTGTCGGCTCTCAGAGCAAATATATTAGCAGCCCAAGCACCAAAAGAGGGATGTGCGTTAGAGTTTTATATGGCCTCTTACCTGTTAGACACAGTGTGTGCAAGATATCACTTTGAAGGATGGTCGTACAACTGGGATGCAAATAATGGTGGACCCATACACAAGGAGTTTAATGTATTCTGGGCTTCTAGATACAAGAAAGATATAGAATCTATCTCGCAAAATTTCATCCCCATGCTCTACAGGAAACTCTTTGATATGGATGTCCCTTGCATGTTAAGGCGCGCTATGGGAACAGTGACTCAGGTGGCCAATTTGTTTCCTATCATATAGAGCACCTTTATCAGGGTCTTCAGATCATTCAGGGCACCTCACGCGTTACCGAGATATGTCACTGACAAACTATTGCTACAAGAGGTGTGCTACCAAATGTCGAGCGGATTCTTCAAGGTCCTCAGAAAAGGCAAGAAGAAGCCATGACCTACCCTCCCGCTTGCTATTGGCACTTATACTATTAAAGACTTCAAGGAAGTATAATTCAAATTAGAGGACATAAAAGGCTTTCATTTCGTGACCTTCGCTCATAAAGCATATGATCCTGAAAGTTCAATTGTAAGTACCAGCACATGGAATTCCCTATTGAAGAGCAAGTTAGAAACTAGTAGAAAAAAGACAGGGAAGCCTCTCCGGAAGAATCAGTTGACCTGAGCGAAGATCAAAATGGCCGGGATGACCAAACTTTAGAAGAGAGGGTAGACATGCTAAAAAGAAAGGACTCGGTAGGAGGTTCTTCATCTTCTAAAGCTAAAAAACCGAGGAATACGACAGGTAGCAGTATTTCTAAATAACAACAAGAAAAGAAAGATGAAGAGGCCAAATCACAATAGGAGGTTGAGAAGAAAATGAGGGAGGAATAAGTCAGAAATGCCCAAGACACCTTGGCACGATAGCAGGAGGAAGATAAACGGAAGAAGTAGGCAGAAGAGCAATGGAAGAAACATCAAAAGGAGGAACGAAAAAAGAAGCAAGCAGAAGAACATAAAAGGAAGGAGGAAGAGGAGCATCAAAGGAAGGATAAAGAAGAGTGCAAAGGGAAGGAGGAAGAAGAATGCAAAAGGAAGGAGAAAAGGAAAAACAAGAGAAGGAGGTTGAGTACAGGTTAAAGGAGGAACAAGACAAAGAAGACGCTGAAAGGAGGAGAAAGGAAGAATAAAGTCATAAATCACAGGAAGGCTCTTCCAAGGGAGCAGAGGGAAGCAAGATGCCGCCCCCAAAGACCACAGAATAGACAGAGTTGCCTCATATTGAGATACCCCCGGCAACACCCATGACAGGCGTGCATCTCCCGCTCTCAGAGCTGGGCATCCCAGAAGAACATGATGATGATGTATTGGACCTGACGAGGCTATCATACGACCAGTTCACACATAAGATCAAGCAGGAGAAAAGAAAGTTCCTCGCTTGGAACCCAACCGAGCCCCTTGCAGTGATGACTAAAAAAGACATAGTCCTAGATACTAGAACTAATCCAATCATGACAGCATCGGCAGGGACTACTTTTGCGGTAGCTATAGAGGAAAATGTTAGTAGAATGAGCAGGGAGATCTTATCCCTACAAAACAAACTCTAGGCCACCGAGTAGAGGGCAGTTTAGGAAAGGGAGGCACTCGAGGCAGAAAATCAGAAGCTCCAGTTCATAGTTTCTCAAGCCAATGGCTTACCAACTACTATCCAAGGGGATTTGGTCATGCTGGAAGTCGCCATGAAACATATTTATGAGGAAATGTTCGCCATAAAGCAGACAATGTCCCCACTACTAAAAGCTTAGGCATAGACCAATAAGAAAAATTCTCAACTAAAGGAAGCCTCTGCGGCACTAGACAATATTCTTGAATGGTCCAAAAGACACCCACAAGCTCCCAACACCGTACCAAGGAAAGATTGGATCTGCACACAGAACGAAAAAGTGCAGATACGGATGAAGGTACAATCCAAGGACAAGCTGGTAAAGGATGTGGAGAAAGTAATGTCCGACTATGAACATCTCATCAGTGGCATCGATTCGATGGCGGGAGTACATCACATCCCTTCCTTGGGTAGATTAGATACACAAAAGATAAGGGAGGAAGTATCCCAAGACATCCAAGCATTCCTGGAACCCATCAGACAAGAAACTGTTACCAAGGACCTTCTGACCTCAAGGGAGAACATCGAATAGTTTGTCATTGCACTAGTCCAGATCTACACCAAGCTAGCTTCCCTTTCCAATAAAATCTCCGTGAAGAAGCGCACTTTGGTTTTGGACACTCTCGAGTGCTTTCACAAATTAGGGGAGGACACACCTCAAGTCACTCCAGTGGCCGTAGAATACAGGGCCTGGTAGACTTACCTTAGGGAACAACATCAGGTATAATTTCTAGAGCTTTCCATCATGCGACTTCTACCTTAAGAAGGAATAGTTACACAGGTCACAGGCAGTGACTAGTCGCAGGTCGCAGACAGCAACCAGTCGCAGGTCGCAACATCACTTGGGTCACAGCCCATGCCAACAGTCAGGAAGCTGAAAGGGTGGGGTTGCCCAAAATTCACCAATTTTTCTATAAGTACTCCCTTCGGGGACAACATAAAGGACCTCTTTTTGGGACTCCAAAAGGAGAAGAGAGAATTGTATTGCATTAAATTACATGTTTCCGAGAATGAATAAAAATGAATGTTGTGAATTCAATACTGGATTGGATGAGGACTTATGTGTGCTAGCATTATGAATATTATTGTCTTATGTATTTTCTATTTTTAATAACTGAATACTATGCATTTTCTTTTATTCATATGTCATTTGTACGTTTAAGCTTTCTGGATGTGCTAATGGTATGTGAACGTTTCATCAAGAGATGTTTAATGACTTCGTTATTAATGTCGCTCTATATTTCGGAAAACGCCTAAGGAATTGAAATGTGTTTTGACCATAGAGAACTATTTCTTTTGTGGTCAAGCAAATTTTATGAGCATGACCCTAATGATGTGTTGCTAACAACATTTCCTTTGGCTACATGCTTTGAAACTCGCTTTGCTATTTATAATGTTTCATTTACAAGAGAGCTCGTTGACCATTCGTTTCGTATCATTTGAATAGTCGTGTATCATCAAGTCTACAAGGTGCATCTTCCATCCGAGAAAAGGCGTTTTTTAGAGGTAGCCGGACCCACATCCCGAACGGGATCCCTATCACAAATGGTATAGAGTCTAGTTGGGACTTTATACCGGGGAGATCCCCTACTGTTGGCCGGGCACTTTTTCCCATCAACACAACCTTAATGAAGCAAGATGAATCTTGGTATCATCATCCTTGATACTTTGTATCCTAAAATACACTTCAAGTTGAAGAACCCAATTATCTAATCTCTCAACATTTAACTCTCCATCATACATAGGTAATTCAAATTTTATGTCAAGTTTCAAAAATAGAATTTTACCATGTCCCTTTAGAGAATGTGCAGGTGTTTGTAAAGGGGTTGATGTAGAATATGATGATGGTGACAATGGAGGTGAGGGTGGAGGTGGAGTTAAAGGTTGTTTGTCACCATTACATTTTGGAGGTTTTGCCCCGTCTCCCCCATCTCCCTTTAGAGGATTGGAGCTCTCACCTTGCAACCTTGTATTTCTCTCTTCATAGAGAACTGCCACCATTTGTGTCATGTCAAATAATGATTTTCTAAAAGCCTCTTTCATATCTTAAGGTTCTCCTTCATGTGCCATGACTGGTGAATATTTTGGTGCAACTTGAGGTGAAGTTTTTGGTGGAGATTGTGGAAAATGTTCTCCCCTTTTCCTTGACCTAAATTGAGGACTTGCAACCACAACCTTTCCTTCTCCTCTTTTGAGCTCCAACCTTGTAAGCATCAGAAACACTTCCAACAAAATTAAACCTTCAAAGCAAACTAAGAGCCAAACCTATGATACCAATTGATATGTATACAAAAACTAGAGAGTTTACGGTGAAAATTGTAAGTGAAATGATTAAGGTTTTTAGTCAATTATGTCAATTTCATTAACACGTTAACATGATTTAAAACTCATATTTTTAGAAAATAAAGAAGACATCAATACCATAACAATATACATAAGACAAAAAATGATGAAGGAGTTCACCCTTCCTGGGCTACATCTCTTGGTCCAGCTTCCAATGTTGGGCCTCTTTCATTATGCTAAAAACATATTTGTTTACATCAAGTTACAATGCTTAAAATGCTAAAACAATGTCTCCAATGGCTCCAGAACAGTAAAAAACCCCTATTTGGGTTCTTTTTGTGCTCACAATGGTGAAAAACTGACTAAGTTGTGCTCCATAGAAGTTTTTCTGCTAACTTTCCTACAATTCACACTCCCCTGCAAATTGTTCTACAAAATTTGCCTTTTGCGGTCATGTGGAATGACAAATTCACCCTGCAACGATGAGATTCCTGCTGCATCGAGCGCAAATTGTCACCTCCTTAAATTAACTATGTCGTTCTTTAATCAAATAAAAAGATGCCAAGTGGCACTTTGGTCCTCATTGCTGGTGGGCGGTTTGAACTGATCTCCCGCTGATTTTGTATGGAGTCTGGTTACTGTTGGGTTGGGATTTTAGAATTGTGGTTTGGGTTTGTGGGAACCCTACCCTAGGCAGGTTCCACTCCCAATGTTGAACCCGATCTTATACGTATTAACCATAACATCATTGTTGAATACCGCGCATGTTCTGACCCAACCTTGCTGACTGTTGGCATTAACACAACACCAAACTGATACCAACCGTGGCAACGAATCTTTATACCCGTCACACGTGCTATGGAGTGGCTAAACTATGACTGCCAGAGATAACCGCATTGAACCCGCTCCAAACTTTAGGTGATGGTATAGTATATGTTTGTGTTGAATATAACACATTGTATGCACCGTCGGTTTAAATGGTTCAAAGACTTTGGTTAATGCAATATATATATATATATATATATATATAGTTGGGGCACATAACATATAGTTGCGAACTTTGGTGTATGTGTTTGGCATATAACATAATAGTTTGGGTCGAGGTTAACCTCGGACCTTGTCCGCCTTCCACTTGGTTGGGTGGATCGGGGTCTAGGGTTAACCCCGGTCCCCACCCCCGACATTGTTGCCATTTAACATCAAACAGGACTATTTCCCATAGTATAACAAGGAACACCATGGGAAAGGAGACAGAAGGCTTGGCTAGCATTCCATAGGTCACGATTTCGAACCCCGTGGAGGCATTTCGACCTCCCACCAAATTTTACACAAATGAGTGGAGGTCACGTGGCAGCCACTGATTGGCCCATGTGGCTCTCCCTCATTGCTCCAACACCAAAAACAATGAGCCAACAAAACAACACCAAATTCGAACCAGTCAAATGCATAATCAGATGCATGGTCAGTGTATGAACTGCTCACTGGGTGTACCTGCAACCCACAACTTAAAAATTTTAGTTGTTTTCCAATTCGATCAAAACACGATATCGAGAGAATTCGATGTCGGTTTTGAGTGAAACAAATTGCATTAGATTTAGGGCAACGAGATCTTCCCTTTGGTGCTTGTTTCGAGCCAATCTGAACACTTTGAATTTTGAGAATTAAATTGATCCACCATATCACTTTGGTTGAAGGGCTAACTTAGGCCTAAAGTAGGTTTGTTCTTACCTTAGCATAGTTCCTTAGCCGATGAGAATTGTCTACAAGATGAGACACAAAGATATCTTTCCCTGGGTGCATGAAAAATAAAAGTTCTAATTTTTAATGGTGAATGAGGATTTGGCATTGGATATTGGTTGTATATCATTCACTTGGTGACTCCATGGTCTAAACACACACTGGAAACTCCATTAGATCTAAACGATGAACTCAGTTGTTGTTGTGATTAGTTCAAGGTATGCATGTTAAGACTTCAAAAATATTCTTGTTTTCCCTAATCATTTTCCTAAAGATGAAGAGTGTTTAGAGATGTTCCCACACTTCAGTGAAGGTTACTGAAGAAAAGAGAAAAATACCTTTCAAATTTTCAACATTTTTTTAATGGCCTCGAGATTAAACATGAGGATGTATACAGGAGGTTATTTTAAGATTCATTAAAAGGATATTATAGAGGTTGGGTTAACAAATTGCCTTCCAAATTCATAAATTCTATTACGAGCTTCTCAGATATTTTTATAGACTTATGTGTAGGTATGGCAGGAGTTTTGGCAACTCCTATTCTTCCTAAAGATTTAATAAAGGAGGAGCGAATGGAAAGGTATCCAAATTTTTATTACCAAGTCAACATTTCTATAGAATATCTATTTGAGAGTTTGAACACTAAATTATATAGAGACATATCTCAGAGTGAAAAATTATGATTTGATTATGGTAAATAATTCGCTTTACTCGAATTCACTTATCTTGAACCAAAAGCGGAGGTATTTGATAATAATCAAGATATTGTTCCTTATCAATTCCATGATTCAATAGAAACATATTTTGAGGGTATCATCAGTGCAAATCTTTAATAATTTTCAAGTGATACTTTACAGGTTCCTCTTGGGTTCCACCTTTTTTTTGAGTTTCAGATCATTGTGTTGTTGTTCATATTAATGCACAGACTTGGTGTGCAAGAGTTCTACTTAGTAAATCATCTTCCTGCATGGTTGCATTGGAAACATGATATCACTTAACTCAATGGCTAACCTATATAGAGTAGGCATTGTACATAATTAAGCTCACTCGTTGAGTAGTAGAGAAATTTATTTTTAATTCACAATTTGCAGAAGTTTGAATTTCAATTTTTCAGTGTGTGAATAGTAAGCAAGGATCCTTCAGGAAATGCATGGTGTCAGATCAAAAGATAAAATATTATAGTAGGTATAGTTTCAAACATTTACAGTTTTCTTGATTAACATGGTTTACTTTCAGATTAATGTATAGGGTCTATGTTCTTAGCATCTCACAGGAAGATACTATACCCACATGGAGCTGATGTTGTAGCTCAAATTGACTTAGTTAATTTTTTTGACTTCTCCATATTTTCTCAAATGTCTGCCAACTTGTTTCTCTTCTCGAGCATGAATAATACTTGGGAATTGGGGGCACAAGTGGTCTAAAATCAGTGGTGTCTAACTTCTTGAAGAAGGAATTGGGAATTAGGGACATAGGTAGCCTAAAATCGGTGGTGTCTGACATCTTGAAGAAGAGTTTGGTGCTGATGAATTCATTTAGATATAAGCACATATATCATTAGAGAAAACAATAGAATTACATTAGAGTGGATAGAACGAAAGAAATACCACAAAAGTCCAAAGGTACAAGATAATAGTGGTGATTTACATTGTGTTATAATTAGAGGAGTTTCTAAAGCATATGGAATAGGCAGGTTCCTTGTCCACAATTTTCTTGGACATGTATATAAAGTTTCAGGGTTAGATATTAAAATTCTAACCCTGAATGATGATATTAATGATCCAGGAAAAATTAAGATTGTTGTCAAAGAGATTGTACAATGGCTTCGTGGTTGTATTCATGTCTTTATTAATAATGTTGCAAGAACAAAGACCATTATGGATGATGAAGATCCAATGAAGGCATTTGTAGAGAAATTCGATGCCAATTTGAATAGAGCTTACTACATCTCAGAAGTTGTATTATCATGCATGCCACTAGGCTTCTCTAGTATAATTAACATCTCAAACACATGTGCATTGCAAAGTGAACAAAACATTGCAGCTTATAATGATTCCAAAGCAAGCTACTGTGGACTTACACTTTCATAGGCAATAACATTCGTAGGAAGATGGCTAGGAATCCAGTTAGAAGGAGCTTTAATTAATGACCTATTGATTCCATCTTCATCAACAAAATCCACAGTGATATCCAAAAGTTTCTACAAGGAACATGCACATATGCCTATGGAAATCATCACTTCACATGCACACTATATCTCATGCTCATGGGTTCAAAGTTATAAGTAAAGATAATTGGATAGTACCAGATTATATAAACATAGAGAAATCTATGGGTAAGATGAAACAAGATTAATGATTCTCTTACATCTGTGTACAATTCAAAAAAACATTTGGTATTTCAATAAATTACAAACTTTAATAAGAAAATCATATAAATTAAATCAACCTTTGATAATAAAAACTATACCTAAAATAAAATTACCATATATCAATACCATCCCAACAAAATTAACCAAAATAACATTATCATCATTCTTAATTATTTTCATATACATTTGGTGAAAATAATTAAACTTACCTGTCTCTATTCTATATATTGATGTCAACAAACTAAAAGCTAATATTATTATTATTATTAATCAGTATAACTCTCTAGTTAAGAGCGAGCTCGCTTATTAAAAGGAAGAAGAATTACTAAGATTATCAGCAAAATTTTGTGAAGCATGATCGAGAAATTTAATTCCTACCACATCACTTCCCTTCCTTAACGTCTCGAGTGAAGTTTGAGAAATACTTCTCCGTACTCTTAACACACAAATATTGCCGTAAACGCTTTTAAGAGATCACAACTAAAACCACTTGACCGGGGCGTGGCGGGCAAGATGTGAACCAAAGAAAATACGTGTCACACAAAATTATTTGAGTAGAGCTCGAGTGTCAAACCTTTAAACCAAGGAAAATACATGTCGCACGTGCCTTCGTTAATGAACAGCTTTCACAACCTTTGAATGACTCCTCCCCTCGAAAACCACAACCCCCTCCCTTTTAAAATAATTATGTTTTGCGGGGCATAAAGCCAAAATATGGAGACAATTATCACCAAATCCACCGTACGATTATGCATGGTGGGTAATCTCAATATTTATTGATGGATAATCTCAATATTTAGACATCACATTATTCTGCTGGCAAAATATATATATGCCATCCAACGTGCCGAACTTACAATCGGGAAATGATGGCGGCGCTGCGTTCATTTGCGTGCGTCACCCAATCGTATTTTTCTGTCCTCTCATAACGCCAGAAGGTGGTGCTCTCCATGCATTTGCAAGCGTCCTTTACTTTACTGGTAAATATTCTCTATTTCCGTTTGGGTTTCAGGGAGAAGCCATCAGAGAGTGGCGCAGGGTAGTAAAAACCGCTGGAAAGTTGAACAATGAGGGGGAAGAAATGAGCCAAAAATTCGCAGAAACAAAATGGTGAGAGGATTTAGAAAACATGATCCTCGGATGGGCATTATATATGAACGAAAATCACTTGCGAAAAAAAGGTAAGGATTTGTCTGTGAGATTCTGCGATTGCTTGAGCTAAATATACATTTTGTAATGTGGGAATATCGTTTTCAAACCGTACATGAAAATTGTGATGTTTTATCCAGATTTTTCATTTCTTCTTCTGTTTCAAAAGTTAAATTTCTAATTTTGGGCCGGGTGTGTGTAGGCAATGTCAAAAGCAGTAGAATGTTTTTTTAGGAATATTTTTAAATTTTTGAAGGAAAACATATATATAAGTTTAAATCTTGGATTTTTTCGTAGATAAAATTCTGCCGTTGGTTGCTGTTAACAGAGTTTCTCGAATGTGGGCCGTTTTGGGATTATATCAAATAATTTATGAAAAATGTTTGCGCAGAAGGTACAATGTACTTAATGATCCATGTCTATGATCCAGTGGGGATTGTTTGGGTGTTAAGGAGAAGCAATCAGAATGGTGCAGAGCAGAGACAAAAAAGCTCGAAGACTAAACAATGAAAGAAGAAATCAGTGTAAATTTTGCAGAAACGAATTCGTGATTAAAGATTTATAAAAAAATGATCGTCAGAGGGGCATTGGAGGGCATTATGAACGAAAATCTATTGTGAAAAAGGTAAGGATTTGTCTCTGCAATTGCTTGATCTAAATATACATTTTGTAACGTGGGAATATCGTATTTAGCTTTAAAAGATAAGTTTCTAATTTTGGGCTTTCCCAATTTTAGCTAGGATGTGCGTGTAATGTCAAAAGCAGTAGCATGGGTTTGAGGAAATTCTCATGGGTGTTTTTGAGTTTTTTTGTGGGTAGGAATATTAAGTTTAAATTTGTATATTTTAGTAGATAGCACTATGCCGTTGTTTGCTGTAAACAGAGGGCGTTTCGGGTTTGATGTTGTCTCGAATGATCCGAGGTCCAGAGTTTGGTTTTTGGTATTTATTTAAATTAAATATTATTTACCATGTTGTTCAAGAGTTTGGGTTCTCTGGCTGTGAATCCAACTTTGCAAGAGTAATACTAAGGTGTTTAAGCTATTTTACTGTTACTACGAGTTTCTAGATTAATTAGGTGCGTTAGAATAATTTGGGCAAAGTCTAACTATATTTAAAGGCCGCCACTGTAAAGTAAATGCTTAAAGTCTCTATGTTCCAGAAGTCAAGTCAAATATATTAGGAATTTATGATTTAAGAATAATTTGGACTCCATAAAAATATCATGAGAATATTAAACAGTTCAGAAGTCAAATATATTAGGAATTTATGATTTAGGAATAACTTAGACTTCACAAAAATGGGAAACTTATTCTTTGTTGTTTATCACAAGAACAGATGTTTTTAGTAACAGAACTGAGAGGATAACATGTTTTTTGTGTCAACCATTTAATCATTTGTGCCAACTATTTAATCATCTCACTAAGAGATTACAATTTTTTTTGAAAGTTAAAATATAATTCTAATGAAAAAAATATATCTATCATGAGTATATTGAACAGTTCAGAAGTCAAATATATTAAGAATTAATGATTTAAGAATAACTTAGACTCCATAAAAATATCATGAAGATATTAAACAATTTAGAAGTCAAATATATTAGAAATTTATGATTTAGGAATAACTTAAACTTCACAAAAATGGGAAACCTATTCTTTGAACTTTATCACAAGAACATATATTTTTAGTAACAGAACTGAGAAGATAACATTTTTTTTACCAACCATTTAATCATTTGTGACAACCATTTAATCATCTCACAAAGAGATTACAATTTTTTTTTAAAGTTAAAATATAACTCTAATGAAAAAAAGGTAGTCCCACTAAAAATTAAATATTCCTGTAGTAGTGTAGCCCCAGTAAAAGGTAGATATTCTATTCTTATAGTAGTGTAGTCCCACTAAAAGTTAAATATTCTTTTAGTGTAAAGGGATGGATAAAAAAAAATCCCAACGAATATTTTTTTATATTTTGAAATAGGCACTTGAGACTTTTAATTAAAACCAAAAAATGATAAATATTTGAACTCTAAAATTAAATATCCACTGAGCTGAATAATAATATTTTTATGATAGTTGCCTTGGAGGGTGTTTTCCCAGCCCTGTATTTAGGGAGATGCTTGATTCCTTCTTGGCTTAGGCAACTTACACGGTTGCCTTTGCAGTTAGCCTTACCATAATAATTGATAATTACACTCAGATGAGCTTTCTGCTGCCCCTTATGTAGGGAGATCACCAATTCCTGAAGTGCGTAGGCGGTTTATGCCACCCGGCCATCAGGAATGCTCAAACCTCATTTCCTTCTTTCCCTGGCTAACTAAACTGACAAAAACCACTACCCGTATGATCATAATGGCTTTCGTATCGGTTAGATACGGCTTATCCACTGTCTTTAGGTAAACTATATCTTGTTAATTATTCTTTGCAGGGTTGGAATTTAGAAATGGACTCGTTAGTTTTTTTCTTTTTTTTCTTTTTTTGAGAGTTTTTATAATTTTTTTAATCTTTTTCGCAAATGCAAGAGAAGAATTTGTAAATTAAATTGTATTTATCTGACAATTCATTTATTTTTAAATTAATTCTTTTTTAAGAGTTTTGATAATTTTTTAATCTTTTTCACAATTGCAAGTGAAGATTTTGTAAATTAAATTGTAATTCACTGACAAATTATTTTTAAAAAAAATTCAAGTAATTTTTTTGAAAAAAAATAATTTAAATCAAATTCTTGTCTTTATCGATTTTATAATTTTTTAAACTATACAATTTACTCATCAAATTCCTTCCCTATCCCTTCTTGAACTAAAACATAATACAAAAACACACATTGAAAAATAACTTAACCACGTACTGTTCACTATTGCCAAGACCTTGGCCACCATGCTTTTTGGGCCTTGGTGTTGTCCACCCCCACCTCTTTGCTTGTTCCTCTGACTTGCAAATTTGCAGGGAGCTTGTTTCTCTGAACTTTGTCATGGCCCACAAATTGTTCAAGATGGAGCTTTGAAACTCAACGATAACAAGGGTAACTTGTTTTTCAAGGATTTTCACAAATTAAAATAACTTTTAGTTATTTACAATACTTTTTTGAAAGTTTTTGAAAATAAAATTACCTTTAATACTGTGTAGAAGCCTTGGCCGTTGGCAATAAATCCTTGAGTAGAGTAGCTTCCCTAAATACGCAATGGTCAAGAACATTTCTAATTCTCTTAAAAATTCCAAGGACTTCACACTCTCTTAGCCAAATAAAAGTGACAACTAAAGTTATGTTCATATCTTTTTTTTACCACCCTACTTATACCAATAAGTGGTTAGAACTTTATTAATGAGATTGACATAGGGTACATAAAAGTGATAACTAAAATTAGGTTGTTGTTTTTTTTTTTTTAACCACACCACTTACACCAATATGTGGTTATAACCTATTAATGAGATTGCCACTTTTAATTACCCATGATAATTTTAACTATTTACAATAATTTAAAAGTGTTTGAAAATGCAATTTACGTTAGTGTTTATGTATCGAGTGAGTTTTTGATAAGTAGATTTCCTAATTAGTAATATGTTATTGTCAAAAACATTGCCAATCAAAGTAAAAGTGATAATTATAGTTATTATATAAAGGTTTCACTATTTTAATTAATAATTATTTTATTATTTTATAATTTAGCAATTAATTGATTATTTCTAACTTATTTTAATTATCTGTATTGATAAACATTTACTTTTACCATCTATTTAATTTTTAGTCTCTAATAATGAGTGAAGTTTTAGTTTATTCTTACAATCTATTTAATTTCCAGTTTCTAATAATAAGTGAATTTACATAAAAAATTGGACAAACTAAACATCTACACATTTTTTTTTTCTTTTTTTCTCAAAAAATTCAAACATTCTAAAAAAATTCAAACATTACTCTTTTTCACTTTTTTTTTAGACCTCCCTACTTATACCATTATTGTTTAAAACCATATAAATATGATTGAAAATTTTAATTATATGATATATGATTGCAGCAACCCAGCCAAATACCAAAGACTTCAGTAATAGCGAATTTAATTTTGGGATGTGGTACTTACTATCCTTATATTTTTTAGCTACTTCAAAAAATGAACTCCTTAGAATCACTTGATTTGTTACATGGTCCATTAATTTTTTTTGAACGATTGTGTTAATCAAACTCCAAGCTAGTCAAATTTACACAAAAAATAAAAATAAAAACAAAACACTTTTGGTATATATAATATAGTAACATAATATTATATTTCGATAGTTTACATGCAGTTAAATAGTCATACAGAGAATTTTGTTAATAATTCTCTAAGCAAACTATACATTGTCAATCACGTGATTTGTTATTTGCATTTCATCTTTACTGTAAAGTAAATCTCTCTCTCTCTCTCTCTCTATATATATGTTAGAAGAAAAAATGTCTGGTATATATAATATACCAACACTATCATATTTTGATCGTTTACATGCAGTCAGATAGTCATATCGAGAATATTGTTAATAATTCTCTAAGCAAACTGTACATTGTCAATTATCGTTGTGACAGATAGCAAGAGAAACATATTTTATATTAGTGTCTTGTAAGCATTTGTTTTATAACATATCTTAAACAAAATTTTTATCGACGCCATAGCAAATGCCACCCAAGATTCCTTAATCTATCATCCATATTCCTTATGTCGTATCATCAGCCGTTTCTCATTTTAAATGCTTTCATTCTTCAGTGATCATTTTCGATCAAATATACAAAATCAGAATATACAAAAATAGTAAATAGGTACAGTTTAAAAAGCCAAATGATCAACTCGTTAATGACCAATTCCTGTACCATATATGAACGTGCTCTGGAGTTCCAAGCCTTTGATGGTTCCTCAGAATAATTTGATGATACCCATTGCTCCACAACCTGTATCATTTGATAGTTCATAGTGAATCTCCCCAAAAGTTCTTGCCAACCCCTTCTTTGATAAACGATTTGTAATCATGTTCTTCTCCTTGGAGATGTGGGTAAATGAAATGTTGGAGAAATATCTTAACAACTCTGCAATCTTTCCATCCAAGTCGTTAAATGGCCAGGCGCCAAGGAATTTCTATGGTTGAGATGATCAATAAGGATCTTAGAATATCTAAAAACCTAGAGCTTATGGATATAAAGTTGTTTAGTGAACCATACAGGACCCCATAAATCCAACATCTCAGCCCTCATATTGGTCCCATGTCCTCCAAACTAGTGAATTTTTTAATGACATTGTGGACTAATCATAAGCCATGCTCCACATCTGCATTTGACGTTATGAGCTGCCCCATCAAAGAAACCCTGAGGATAATGGATTTCGTAAGGTCGCAGTCTTACAGAGATATCCCGGGGTGGCTTCTGTTGAATCTTCATTTCCCGCCAGGTTTGTACGATCTGTGACAGAAGTCACATAGAAGTGCGACGTTGATCTTCAAAAATCCTCAGGGTCCTGTTTTTCCATATCCTCCAATGAAAGATGAGAGGAATGATTCTAAAATCCTTCCCTTTTGCAAACCACCAACGAGTACATTCCATAACAGACTAATAGTCGTGATCCATGAATTTGAAATGGCTACACACAAGGATTCTAACATTTCACGCAAAAACACAGTTGTAGTATAAGTGATTGTTATCTTTCTTCGTGTTCATGCATAGGTAGCAGATCCCAGGGCCAATCTTACCTCTTCGCATGAGATTGGTCCATGTTAGATTTTTATCCTTCCATACACACCATAATAATATGATGATTTTTAACTGGGTCTTCACCTTGCAAATCTTCGAGAACCAACCCTTACCTGTTTAACCGCATTGGAAATTGATCAACACAAAGTATGCCTTTCTTGTACTGATTTGTGCCTCCCCACGTGATTTTATGCGCATCATTATTTCACCACCATCCTAATGTGCCTTTTATAACGTCCATGTATCTTGTCCACTCTTCAGCCATATGTCCATGAAGTCCAAAATCCATGACCTCTTTCCACTTTGGGGACCCCTTCTTGCCATTGATGAATAACTTGAGCAATATAGAATATTCCTCTACCACAGAGAAAGTTCCCCAATTGAACACTATGATGGTTTCTATAGGAAGGCTCCGAATGTTCCCCTCGCCTATCAATATCTTCTGATCATTTCCAAATTCCATTTCAGATTCCATTGGAACAATGGCCACAGTTTCCGGAAACCCTTCCATATATGTGACCCCTTATCAGAGTTCCCCCATCCCGAAACAAACATATCTTCCATGTCATAGGTCCTCATGTATTTGTATTTGATGATATCTTGCCATATGCCATGTGTGTTTAAGCATCTCCATAATTATTTCATCAAAAGTTTCTTTCAAAAAATGTTAATATTCAAAAGTACCCATTGTTAGTTTGAAGCTTAATTCCAAGCGTACGAAAAAAAACCACTTTAGCTGCGCATAACAAACAACCTTAACATCAAATATGGATGCTAATATCCTCAGATCAGTTAGGTGATCAAGATAAATGCTGCAAAAATCTAGATCTATGCATTAGAAGACATTAAATAGTAGAAAAAATAAGATTTACTCCATGCATCCAATAGACAAGACAAGATTATGTTGAATGAATTTTGTATTAATGGCACCTGGGAGGAAAACACGGAAGGGTGTTACCATTTCTCCTCAATGGGATGGGTTCTTGTAAGTCTTCAACACTTCAGATCTAAAATCCCTCTCTCTTGATGGTGTAGAAAACCCAGATAAAAATGGTAGCAAAATATGACTATCATGGTGAATCAAAGTCAGACCAAAAGTATAGATTTAGAGTGATCTTTAGGTAACAAAAAGTGGAAATGA
Source organism: Pinus albicaulis (assembly GCA_034641835.2). NCBI lineage: Eukaryota > Viridiplantae > Streptophyta > Pinopsida > Pinales > Pinaceae > Pinus > Pinus albicaulis. The sequence continues at coordinate 1,351,982,962 of CM076578.1, read as the reverse complement.
ATGAGAAAACCCTTCTATTTATAACAAAATATTGAGTTAGTCTAGATATTGGTGCATAATTAAAATATTATTAACCAAATCAAGATCCAATTTTTATGGAATATTTTATTATATTTGTTAGAGGGAAAATGAATTTGACTTGGGTCAAATCTCTTTATTTGTAACTAATAAATAAATAAATGATATATTTATCATTTTAAGGATGTGGTTGAGTAATAATCAAATAAATAATGATTTATTTAATTATTTAAGGGTGATTTAGTCATATTTAACAAATAATATTATTTAAATAAGGTTTAAATAATTATTCTTAGAAAATAATAAGATAAATAATGATTTATCTAATTAATTTTCTTCTTTTGGGTTAAATATAACCAATAATATTAATTAAGCTGTTGTTAATTAATTATTCCTTGAGAAAAATCAAACAAATGTAGATTTATTTAATATTTCCTCACAGGGTTTCCTGTTTAGACCATAAACAACTTAATAAAGATGGTTTACTAAGTTATTTTTCATAGTGAATGCAATTTTTCTTAGGGTAAAATTGGTCTTACATGGTGCACTTGGATCCATCTAATAACAATAGGTTAGATGACTAAAAAATGGTGTAATAGATTTCCCTCCAACGTGCAAGTGTTAGGAGCTAATCGTATGACCGAAGTACGCTGTAAGAATTCAATCACTAGACACCATAGGGGAAGTCAAAGAGAGAAGTATAAGGTAGACTAAAGTGTTGAAAGAGCTAGACTCTGAGGAGGCGAGACTTGCAAGTGTGACAAGTCTCTTTTCTGAGTGAGTTCTTGTGCTATAGGCGGCGGGAGAGGCATACCTATGCCGGTCGAGGCAAAGTACAAAGAATAAGGCGTCCAGTAAGCAAAGAGATTGAACAATATAGTACATGCTGGCATAAACATGAGCCAGATAAACAACATGATAATGAATCCCACATACATATTGTGCTTGGGATAACAACCAGGACTTGTATATTAATATCTGAGTACATGAGATATAAATACAACCCAGATGCCCCTGTAAACAGGAAAGGGCTCTGAAAATATGACTGATATATGCAATCAAAAAGGCGCTGCAAGCGGTTGAAATTGACATCATAAAATATATGGAGCTGCATCGAAGGTTGCAAGGAAGAGGTCATCCGGGCATGTGGAGGGCTACCTGTAGGGCCACCCCCTCATCAGGGCTAAGACATCTCACACACACTCGGGAATCACTGATATCAGTTGTTGTATCATTGGACCATCAAGTATACAGATCTCGATCATGCTGAAAGGAGATGGAGCTGATAAACAATCAATTCAAATGGCAATAAGGAGTCCCTTTGCCTGATTCGAGGCACTGAACAAGAGTGGAAGTTGGAACCAAGGTACATCGCCCTCTAGGCCTGCTTCTGGAATGAATGAGCCGATGTTGACAGAAGGAGGTCTGCCATAGGTGAAGCAATAAGGGATTCTCCACTAAGGCACGAGAGAAAATAGTAGAGCGACTGACAGAATGACAACAATGATGATGAAATAGGGGGTAATGAGTAGCGAACAGACGAATTCCCTTGTTAGAGAATCAGGGCATGGATGACCTGGCAGTGACTGAAAAAATATCATGAGGGATAGGGGACAGTGGGACTGAAGGCCATAATGTGTGATACGAGAGAGGGAACAAGCAGTGAAGGATGGAGGGCTATAACAGGAGGCAAAGAGACTCGGGATAGATTCCATGAATGCAATGATGACTCAACTCAGATGCTTAAAACAAGAGTTACTCTATGGTGTTGCCACAAAGAAAAGGTCCAATGAAAACCATAAAAACATGAGTACATAGTGGTTACTCATGACGAAAATCAACACGAGCATGGACAAGTATGGAGGCAAAGTGGTGCCCCCCAAGTAAAAGTGTTGCAAGTGAAGAAATTCGATGTTGGGGAGGAGTGAAGTGATGCTTCATGGACAAAATGTGTCGTGGTGAAGTATCAAATCATAAAAACCATGAGCTGGCTACCTAAAGAAAATAAAACATGTATTTCCGGAAGGAAATTCTAAGGGTAATATTTCTTCAGATAGAGTGCATTGCGAGGATTGGGAAGGGGATGGCCTTCGAAGTCATATAATAGATATGCCCCCTTACCTAAATCCTTACTGATGATGTAAGGTCCTAGCCACAATGAGTCAAACTTCTCGTGATCGAGGACATCATGGCCCTACTCATACACTAGAACAAGATCACCTTTGTGAAAAGTACGAGGGTGGAATTTTTGGTCATATTGAGCTTTGGTGCATTTCTTAGCTGCTTCAATGGTTTGCAATGCAACATGACGGTGTTCGGAAGCATGCTCAAGCATGATAAGTCGCTGTTCTAAAGGTTGGGTGTCAGGGAGAAGTTCGACAGCTAGATGAAGGGAAGTGATTTCATACTCGGTCGGTAAGACTGCCTCCTCTCAAAAAACAAGGTGGAAAGGAGTAAACCCGGTGGTAGTTTTAACAGAAGTTCTATAGGCCCACAAGGTAGGGAAGAGCTTAAGGTGCCAGTTGGTTTTATGCTTATCCACCGTCCGTTGAAGCATGGTTTTAAGGATTTTATTGACTGCTTCAACTTGGCCATTACTTTGGGGGTAATAAGAGGAGGAATATTGGTGCTCAAAGCCCAATAGTGAGGATAGGTCACGCCATATATCATCTTCAAAATGTCGGCCATGGTCGGAGACCAATTGTTTCAGAACTCCGAATTGAGCGATCACATGGTTAAAGAAAAAGAGGGCTGCGGTACTTGTCGTGTTGTTAAACGTTGGCATGGCCTCAATCCATTTGGTGAAATAGTTAACCGCTACGATGATATACTTATGGTTACTAGCCGATGACAGTCGACACTTCATAAAGTCCATGGCCCACTTACAGAAGGGACCAGCTGAGATGAAAGGATGGAGGGGAGCCGAAAGAGCTCGTGCCTTGGGGGCAAAATGTTGGCAATTAGGGCAGTGTTTGACTGCTTCAATGCAATCACCAAAATGAGAAGGCCAAAAGTACCCAACGCGCATGATTTTCTGGACAGTGGCCCAATCGGAGAGGTGGCCACCACAAGTGCCGCTATGACAGGCATTGAGGCCTTGTTTTTCTTTAGTGTGTGTGAGACAACGATGAAGGACATAATCTACTTTGCGACGATAAAGGTAGTCACCGATAAGAAGGTAGCGGGGGCCCTGGTGTTGGATACGTCGTCGACCATCACGGTCAAGATGGAGGGGAACTTTTGGGTTCGCAAATAAGACTTGCCAATGCTTTACATTGTTCAGAATGCAGGGGCGGTATCACACTTCAACCTCATATCTAAGTAATGGATTCTGCAGGGGGTAGAAATTACTAGCAGCCACAACTAGTGAGTCGGTCATTCTGTTCTTATCCCTCGGCATGAACTGAATGTTAAAACTAGAGAAGAAGTTCTCAACCAAATCCCAAAATTCGTTCTTGTAAGCTCTGAGCTGCGATTGTTTAGTTAGGCATTGGCTCCTTACTCGTCTCACTACTAGCTCTGAATCTCCAAACACTTTGAGGTTTTGTATGTTCATGTTTCGTGCTGCTTGCAATCCCAATAGCAGGGCTTCATACTCGACCACATTGTTTGTGGCTTCAAATTTCAGCTTAAAGCAGAGGGGAACTAAGCAACCTTTTGGTGATATCAAGCGTACTCTACCCCATTTCCTTCTCGTGAATAAGCCCTATCAAAATGCAAGGTCCAAATTTTGTTTTCCAATCTTCTTATGGTATTCTCCTGTATTAGAGGACATACCTTTGTTTCTTGCAAGAAATTTTCATCTTCCTCGAGCATAAGATAAGAGAATTCACCCTCCTTGCCATATACTGTGTTGGTGTCTCGTAATTTTGCAGATTGGTAAACTAAATGACAGGGTAACATCAGATCAATCTTTGGAGTCCTAAGACCTAGCCTTCCTGGACTCAGAGAGGGCTCTCTCTATTATGCGAAGGATATGAACTTGTTTGCTTTGTATGTTTGATTTTAGGCTCGCTGTTAAGTATATTTTGGTTTGTTTTTTGGGTTTTTGAGGTAAACTGATAAAAAATGACAAATAGAAAGAGATTTCATGGATCAACAAGGGTATGGGGTCAGATAAATTCAAGACTGTCTAAATGGTGGACAATGTTTTATTGCAGAGTCTATTTAGTCAAGGTAAATGGATTCTTTGGGTGAAAGTGAAGTGAACATTAAGTTTGTGAAAGACAAAGAGATCTTAAACATATATAGTTTTAAAGAAGGTATTCATGAGGTAGGGCAAACTATAAATCTCTATGAATAAAACTCAAACTGATACATATGAAAGATAAACAATGCGGCGATACATAGAAGCATAAAAACTTCTAACTCTAGAAAATCACCTTCAGTGTTGGGAAAACAAATAAGATAAACAAACAACTCAATTTATGAAGAGGGAACTCCTAAACAACATATCTTGAGCTATCAGAACTCTGAAATAAGTTTGCAAGCATGGACAAAGGGAAAGATCGAACGAGACTTCTTTGACTTAACTAAAACAACCAATATTTCATAGAAAGATTTCAGAAATGGAGTTTTGAAAAGCTATAAGTACGCAGGGCATGTATTAAATCATACAAGATAGCAAAACATACTGACCATAAAATAAACAAATAAAAATTTCTTGATGGAGTTAAAGAGTAGTTAAGAATCCTTTAGGAATGATTAAGAAGAGGAAAACATTAAAGCTGTAACATGCAGAATGTTTGAGGTGCTTCCATGAACATGTCTTAACATACACTTTTTTGATATACAACAAAAGATAGATATGGAACAATAATGACAACAAGGAAACATAAACAAAATCAGAGAAACATCACCATTCACCAAGTCATGGAATCTTGTACACAATGCTCTTCCACCATCAAGCCAAGCAAGACATCATCCACTTCATAAAACAAGTATTTCTTCTAAGCTCATAATGCTATGTATTTCTCTCAATATATCAAGTTCTGCCTCTGGTTACAATGAATCTTCTTGGATTATATAGGCCAAAGAGGAGGAAATCCACTTAGAGCAACTAGAAGGCCATTGGCCAAAAACAAATATCTAAAACTGTCCTTGAAACCTTACAAGGTCCAAGGCACAAAATATCTTCTAAAAATATTTTTTCAGACTAAAATAACAAAAATGAATCATTTTTTAGGCTTGACACAAGAGATAAATTTGCCTAATGCACATTTGGCCAGTGATACTCAAAAAACTACTTTTCAGCAAAATTCTATAGGAGCGTAGCAGCAGAAAAAAGTCTGTCTTGGACTTTTGAGGGATTTTCCGATGTCGAAACGAGGCTCGTGATGGGGTGTTGGAAAGCCATAGATGTTTACTTTTTGGAAATACTTGATTTTTTCCAAACTGATGCTGAGAAGTCTGTCAAAAAGTGAAATGAGTGAAAAACTCCCACTCATTTTCACTTTCCTTCAATAAGCCCATGAATTTGTGCAATTAGGTCTAAAAATCTCAAAAAACAAGATCATGTCAAAAAATGCTCAATTTTGGTGAGCAAATCCCTTAAGGGTTTCTAAAAGCATGTATCGAAGCTTGAGCCAAGATTTCAAGCTGAGATATGTCTTTTTCTCTTTTTTCCACCGAACGCCTCTTTTGGGCAGTTTTGAGCTTTTCTTCGACAATCTTTAGTTTTTTTTGGGCAACTTGATTCAACATCTTGTAATGTTCGGTCATATTTCTTTGTAGGCCCAAATCTTTGTTTGCCTTGTCTAATTTGTTTTCCAAATGTTTATTGGCCCTTTCGAGCCAAGATTCTTTGTCATTTTCTATCTCTTGGGCAAGCAGTTGTGTGAGAGGATATTGCTGGGCAAGGGCTGATTCTTTTTCTCTTTGATTCTCCAAGACTTTCCTAAGACGACTTTCCTAAGACCCATGGTCCTAGGCCTTTTCTTTACTGGCTCTTACTCTTCTTCAACATCATTAAATTCGCCCTTGTATTCTTCAAGTTTTACTTATGATTTTTGTGTTTTCTTTCAGTATTTCAGTGCCTGGACCTCATAGATAGCCATTTGCTCGCCCATTTTCTTATATTTCAATTGTAGAAATTGAATGAAGTATTTTGACCTCTCTAGGTCTGCTTCTAAATTCTCAATTTGGGATTCTGTGTTTTGCAAAAGCATGGCTACTCTCTTGCTGTTCAACCTTTTTCTTACCCTTGCTTTGAATGGGCTTCTTTGCTCTTGTCTTTCTTGGCAATTCAATAATAGGCTGCTTAGGAAACTTGCCTTTACTCCTTGTAGGACTGTGTTTCTCTTTTAACCACTCAAACCAAACAAGTTTTTAAACTGACAATGGTCTTTCTTTTTCAAACATTGTTTCACTTTTTCATTTAGTAAAAAGGATGCCTTGAAAACAAACTATGTTTTTATCCTTAAAAATCACTGTTTTCTTTCTCACCCACTATACTAAAACAAAATTTTCAAACTGAAAGATGATCTTTCCCTTTAAAATTTTTTTTTTTACTTATTACTCTGTATACAGGCCTTTTTCCCACAAATAGGTTTTTTGCCCCTAAAACACTGTTTCTTCTTCCTTGTTATTTGATTTCAAAAATGCTTTTCAAACCAAAAAGCTTAGGTCGAAAAGCACAAGTATTTTTTTTAGAAATCTCCTCTGTAGCTTAAAAATACAATTTCTATGCATTCATCCGAAAAATGGCACTCTTGGGCATGAGGCTGTGGGCGCATGGGCGCCTTTTGCATGTTGGGCTGGGCAGGACTGTTATGCGCCATTCATAAACAATGGCGGTATGGGCTAGGCGGAGGCGTGTGCAAAAGTGATGAATGGAGTTTAAATTTTCGTGCAGACCAGGGCATGGGCCAGGCAGAGTTCTTGCAAATGGGCGAGGGCGCTGTGGCAGAGGCCAGGCAGAGTTCTTGCAAATGGGAAAGGGCGCCGTGGCATGGGTCGGGTAGAATTTGGGCGCCTGGGCACTGCTTGTCGGGCGAGGTACAGGTGCGTTGCGCCCTGTATAATTTTCTTCGGAGGGGCACTACAGGTGCGTCGGGCCACTCCACAGGTACGTTGTGCCTTCAAAACAACAAGTGGGCGCTTGAAACTTATCTCCTTTCCTCTTGTCGAATTTTGCAAACCAAAAATTTTGAAATGTGAAATGCTTTGGCCGAGTCTTGTATCCCTTGGGAGGGTTTGAAAAACCCCTTTTTCCTTTCTTTTTGTATTTGAAAATCCACCTTTTTTTGCCTTTGTATTTGTGATGAAAAGCGGTCTTCTCCTTTTGTTGAGGGCTTGCCTTCTTTTTTACCAACTACTTTATCTCTTTTAAAATCAAACCCCTTTTTCCTTTCTTTTTGTATTTGAAAATCCACCTTTTTTTGCCTTTGTATTTGTGATGAAAAGCGGTCTTCTCCTTTTGTTGAGGGCTTGCCTTCTTTTTTACCAACTACTTTATCTCTTTTAAAATGTCCTTCTTGAAAACATGCTGTCTTTATCCTTGCTACATCATTTGAGCATGGTCTTTTATCAAAGGCCTCTAATCTTGTTTCTTTGATTTGAAAAGATGTCTTTGAAAACAGAATTGCCATGGGCCCTTTCATTTCTTTGATTTGGTTAATGTAAACCTGTTTTCTTAGGCCTCTCCTCTCATGATGGAAGAGGCTATTAAAAAACTGTGTTGTTGCCCCTTTGTATCAATTTGCAAAACTTCCTCTAAACAGAACCTTGCTCATATTATTTGATGGAGGTCTCCTAAATACATCTGCTTGTTATCTTGATTTATTACTTTCAAAAGAGTTTATTTCATGTAAAACATAACTCTTGGTGCTTGCCCTCTGCTCATCTTTTGGAGGAGGCGATTTTGATAAACTTTAATTTTTTCCCCTTGTGTAATGATTTGAAGGAGGCTTCTTGATAACTAGTGCTTTTTGGCTGCCTTCTTTTTGATTGGAGGAGGCACTGTGAACCAAAGTTTTCTATCATCTATGACACATCATTTAGAGATTTTATTTTGAACAAGTTGTCTGCATGTGCTATGTATTTTGCTCAGACATTTAGGGGAACATGTCATGAAACTGTTTTTAGCTTTGGTTTATCATTGAATGAAACTCCTTTAAACACACTATCTCTCAAATCTGTCTATCAACGACAACTTTTCTCAAACATAGTGTTAACACTAGGGGATTTGTCCCTCAGCTTATCATGAAGGTCATGCCAATGTAACCACTCAGGTCATTTAAAACCACTATTGGGCCCTCTGCTTGTTATGAAAGAGGCCTTCAAAATGTTTTGACCCTCTGCTTGTTATGAAGGAGGTCATCCTAAAAAACAAAAAATCTTCTTTCATCTAAAACTGTGCCTTCTCTTTGTTTATTGAAAAATATTAATGGAAACAAACTGTGAGCCTTTCCACTTATCACTGGTGAAGTCCCTTAAACCAACTGTTCTTTAACTATGTGAAACCTTGTCTGTAATATATGTCTTTTTTGCATCATATTACTGTGAAACTTAGGAGTAAATAGTGCATTTATGAATGATAAATGCTCACTGTGTCCATCATTGAAATAACTCCTCTCCATTCACTGTATCTTCATTGGTGTAACAAATTATCTTTAAATGCTTTTCAGAGTCTAGGTTTATGATAAGATTTAAAAAGCAGTTATTCTTTTTATATCTTCATAATGATGCCTAATTTCTCTGGGCCTCTGTTTTGTCAAAGACTGTCCTTCTTGCTTGAACCAGAGTGATTTGTAGGGATTTGGTCATATGTTTGGGAACTTATGCAGTAATGCTCTTTTGAGTTATCAGGGGGTGCTGAAGGTAGACATCATCTAACCTTTGTATTCATTTGTCATGATGGAGGGCCTTTGTCCTTTAGCTTTTTAGATTTGAAACCTGTAAGTCTTCTTTTTTCAACATCTGTGGTATATGATTTCTGATAGTAAACTACTCAGCTTGAAGACCTTGTTTGAAGTTGTTCTTTTGCTCATATTATGTTTATTGTTATCACTCAACACACCCTTGTAGAGATGTAAGAATTGATGTTTTTGATCTTTGGAGAGCTTTATTGGTGTTTTATGAAGATCATGCTTGATCTTATCATCTTTCTTCAGACATTAAAACTCTCTTTTCTTGATTTGAACATTTTTGAGCTCTGCTAAAATGAGACAAAGCAACCATTTAGTGGTGTGTGACCTAAGGATAAACCAGAGTGTTGTTTGCAGGATGGGAACAAAATGATGGCTGACATGATGATGAAAACAAGGTTTTTGGCTTAAGACAATTTTGCCAAGGAATTTTCCCAAAAACACCACCACCTAGACCTACAAGACTTTGTCATGGATTTTGAATGACTTCTTAGGCATGAGTAGGTTATCACATGACAAAATGATCAGTGAGAGAGGGGTAGACACTTTGTCAAATGTTGGGTAGTGGGTTGTATGAAAAATAAGGGATTTTGATGATTAGCAGAGGTATAAGATTTATGACAGTTATGGACAGGGAGGCTTGCTATTTTGGAGCGGGATTGAAAACTGAAGATCACTTCTACCTTGGTAGGCAAAAGAGGGGTAAGAATATAAAAAATTTGTTTGAAGGGTTTTCTGGAGAAAAGATTGACTTTTGAGATTGGTTTCTAGAAAACCTAGACAACATATCTAGTCATCAAAACAGGCGAAAATACTGATGACTAACAGTGGATCCATTTGGGGAGGGTAGCTCTTTTTCGGGAGGTGTCCAGAATTGCAGATCTCTGGCTTGTGAAGATCAGTGTCTTATCCATTGGCGCAAATTTCTCTCTTTCTTGATGCTACTTGTGAAAATGATGCTTTTCGGAAAAATTTACAGCATGATTAGCATCAATGTCATCTCTACCTACCCAGATATTATTTCCTAGCATTGTTTCTTCTTTAGGTGCATTTGGACTAGCAACCCTTTGACATGATATTTTTGAAAAAATAAAAACTATCTAAATCTACACTTATATCCTCCGGGAGTTCAGATTAAACTGATGAACTCCTTTTATTCTCTACCTACGCTAGATCGACTGTTAAGATTAAGTTTTTTGACAAGATTTCATTCACTAATATAAAATAAGAAATTGAAAAATGAACAAATCAGTATTAGACGGTCTGATTTGTCATGTGTTTGTGGCATAAAAGACAAGCTGCACACAAATATTATTTTTGCACAAAATGAGATTTAGAAAAATCAGGGCTAGGATACATAGTTTGTTTTTCATCCCTGCTTTCCTCTTTGGTTCTATTTTGAGAATGTGGAACTAGTATCTTTTCCTAATCTACTTTTATTGATAAGTCAAGCTTACACAATTTGACTATCACTTCTTCTACTAACTTATCAACAATCAATTTAAAACATGTCCAATTATGATTAGGCTAGATAATTTAACAAGACATTTTTTGAGTACTAGTAGTGGCATTTAGACTTGCTCACTTTCAGCATGACTATTTTTTGAACATGGGGCTTTTCTGTTGTTTTTAAAACTACCCTCATTTTCTACTTTTCTACTGTTTTTGTATTTTCTGTTTTTTACTTTTTCTTCAAACAATTTAGCACTGAAAAGATGCTCACAAGGCTGAGCTTATTTTTCACACCTATCTATCCTAATCTAACTTTACACATGGTGTACATTCATTAGGTGAACTCTTTTTTCCAATATAGCCAATCAAGTAAGTGACTAGATGATTGCTTTGTGTTCCTTTTATTAGGTATGCTGGCAGACCACTCCCACTTTGTCTTCTTCTAAACAGTAGCGCCCCAAATTTTCTTTAAGCTCTACCACAAAATGTTCTTGGCATGTTTTACTCCATCTTTAAAGGTCTCTAAGGAAATAGCAAAGGGGTCTTCAAATAATAACTAGCCTAGAGGATTTGAGAAATAGACCTCATTTAGGATTACTCTCCCCTTTGCTTGACTAATCTTGGGATTCTTTTGAGAAAGAATCTCTTCTCCCTCTTTATGATTATCTGATTTGGTAGCTTCAGAATGCATTGTTATGCTACCTTCAAGCAATCTTGGTATGCCTCGATTGAGTGAGATGATTTATGTTTGTGAGCCATTGTCCTGATGAGTAGGACCATTCTTTGGCACCAAGTCTTCTTGAGAAGATATTCTAGTATCAGCATCAATCTGTTCTGTACTTTCAGTATGAGAAAATGCATTAGTAGATAAGTCAGCAGTAGAACACATATACATGTGTTCTTTACAAAAAAAATTGGATGCTGGTTGTATGCTTAGGATTTCATTGCTTTCTTCTTTTGTTAAAAGGGGTGGTGTCTTTCTCTTTCTCTGGATGGAACTATGATGTTTCTCTTCCTTTTGTGACTGCTCACAAGGATGAATGTCTTCTTGGGGAGGTATTGCAACCTCAACAATTTATTCCATTGTTTCTTTATGAGCAATTTCTTTAGTAGGTAAAGTAGGAATGGTACAAATAGGAATATTTTCCTTATATAAAGGTTCAGAGGCTGGTTTTACTCTCAACACTTGATCCGTCTCTTCTTTAGTTAAAGGAGGAGGCATTTTCTATTTTCTTTGGATTGGGCAACAATTGTTTTTCTTCTCTAGAGAAGACTGATTATGAGGTTGGATATCTTCTTGAGCCTCATCTAGTAGGGGTGATGAATCATCACTTGTGTCTTCAGAGAGAGCCTGTGGGTTTTCTCCTACTTCTTGATGGATTTTATCTTCAGTTCACTCTTCTTGGCTGTCATGATAGTTATTTTGAGTATGAAATTCATGAATTTCCTCTAGTAGGTCTTCAGGATGCCAATTTCCTAAATTTTCATCAATGTTCACAAGGTATTGAATGAGGTCTTCGGATTGTTCACAACAATTTTCAGCTAATGACAGAGATGGACAATATTTTTTATAGTGTTCATAGAATACTTTGTGGAAATCCTTCAAAGAAAACAAGGTGCCAGGGTCTAGGCCTTCATACCATTCTCTTGCCTTTCCTTCTAATGTCTCCATGAATATTTTCATGAGGCAGTCCTCATGCCATTCAACCTTTAACCTCCATACATGTATATGAAATTTGATGAGATGTAACAAGGGGTCATAAAATTTTTCATTTTGAAATATAGGCAAGTTTTTTATCCAATTTGTTTGAGGCATTTTGTGTGGGAATCCAGTGATATGATTTCTATTCATTGGAGCATATATCTTTTGTACCCTTGGATCCATGGTTGTAAATGAGAAAGGGTCACTGAATCTTTTCAACCAAATTTAGAGTTCTTTTCCAGTGGCGTCTTTTAGTCTAATGAGGGTTTTGGAGTCACCAGATGGAATATTTGAACTTTATTGTCCACCATCAGCATGATTGGGATTGCTCAATGCATTCCCAAGGGAGTTTATAATGACTAGTGGAGTAATAGGTCTACTGGAGGCTAGTGGAGTCACCGGGTGGATGTTTTTAGTTGTTTTGAGGGTATATGTGTATGGTCCACCACCAATATTGACAAAAAACCAATCTAAGAATGTTTTGGGGTTTTCTGAGTTTCTGTATGTAGCCTTAAGCTTTTTAAGAGTGTCTTATAACTGAATCATCATTTTGCTAAGAAGGTGAAAGAGCTAGTTTATACTCTTTTGACAACACTTAACTTTTCTAAGTTTGACTGAGACTTTGAGAGTTCCTAAGGGACACCTAGGATGTTTTGACTCAAAGTCCCACCGTGATTGCCATTATGTTAGTGTGGCGATGATGTGGTTGAAAATCACTGAATATTCTTTAATTGAGGGATTCTGAAGTTGTAAGGTATACTTAGATTGTCACTAACTCACTCTTTTTAAAGAAAGAAGACAGTGTTTGACAGAATGAGATCTAAAGCAAATTAGACATCATAATGAAGGTATAAGAAGGAAAACTGCTTCTTATATCTTACCATGAACCTGGACTTTGAAAATTAGTCAAAGACAAATTTCAATGCACTTTATGAAAGCACAGTAAGGAGTAAGGAGTCATTTTAGAAATACACACAGTGAACACTTACTATTTGTAAATCACATTGTTTTTTTTTAGTTTTCATAGTGATATGGTGCAAAAAAGATATATATTGCAGATAAGTTTTCATAAAAGAAGAGTTAGTTTGTTTAAATGATTTCATCAATGATAAATGGCAAAGGTTCCCAGTTGTTTTCCAGTTGTATTTTTCAACAAACAAACAGAGGGCATAGTCTTGAGATCAATGAAGTTTCTATGTTTGATAGGACCTCTTTCACACAAAGCAGAGGGTCAAAACATAGTTTGAAGGCCTCCTTCATAACACGCTGAGTGGCCTGGCAGTGAGTTTTGAGTGACCTAGGTGAATACAATTGCATAACCTTCTTCATAACAAGCAGAGGGTTGAAAAATCATTAGGGCAAACAGTGAGCTGAAAAAATCTTGTTGTGAAGACACCGTGCAAAAAAGAGAAATCATTTAGTAAAAGGGGCAAATCCTCAAGAAAAAGACAAAACCATTTGTTTTTACAAATACAAAGACAAAAGAAGGATTTTTTCAAATTGGTAAAGGGAGGGAAAAAATGCGTTATTTCAAACAATCATAAACGATAAAGAGCTCGGTCAAAATGTTTTATATGTCATTAAGTAAACATTCTAAGGGAGAAAGATGAGTTATAATGCCATTTGCAGCTTTTTAAAGACGCTATGCGCCTGAAAACATACGCGATGCGCCTATAGGTTTTTTTTGAAGGATTTTCTATTGGACGCGACGCGCCTGTCGTTGCACGCGACGCACCTGTGCAAGCGCCCGACACCCAGGCTTTACACGCGACGCGCTACCTCCAGCAGCCCTGCCCGGTATGGTGCCCAACCTCTTGCACGCGCGCTCTTTCCCGACAACCTTGCCCAGCGCAATGCCCAGCCTTTGCAACTTTCATCCTTGCACATTTGCCATTGATTTTTCTCCTTACATCCATACCTCCTCGCTCGGACCACTACTGCCTTTGCATGGCCCATCTGCTGCCTCTGCACGGCCCGATTTGCCGGCGTGCAGTCCTTCCCGGCCCAGCGTGCAGAAGGCGCCTAGGCATCCACAGAACAGTGAACATAAACATAATGGTAGTTAGCATAACAGTGATGGAGTAAGCAGTGGTGATGAGAAACAAAGTGGTACTCAGCGAAGCAATGATGATAAGTAACAAAACAGTCCTTAGCAAAGCAGTGATGATAAGGAACAAAACAGTCCTCAGCAAAGCAGTGAGCATGAGTCAAGTGATCAGCAAAACAGTGAGCATGATGGAAGCCCTCATACAACAAGTGAAGGTAGTCTCCAAGAAGACAAGAAGCAGGAAAAAGATGACAGCCATGAAACTAATGATGACACTGAACTTAAGGAGGAAAAGTCACAAAATGATGAACAGAACAATACAAGCAAGCACAATAATGAGAAAAGTGACAGTTCTCAAGAGGAAAAGGAAGACATCCCTCACTCAATTGAGGAAAGTGACAGTGGTAGCATGCAACAAATTAAAAAGGCACTCATGAAGAAAACATTCATGATGAAGGCAGTCATGGTGATGCCAAACAAGTACAAAATAGTGAGCCAAATGATGATAGCCCTAAAGAAGACAGTGAAAACAGTGAGCATAAAAAGAGTCCTAAAAAACATGTGCTAGCCGCCTCTCCTAGGCAAGGGGCCATGACTCTTTCTCCAAAAGTGGTAAAGCCTAAAACCACTAAATCTACAAGAAATTTAACATGAAATTTAATAATTTCCTCGAAAATGTTAAGAAAAAACACAAATCCTTATGTTACAACAATGTTTATTCCATGTTCATAAAAGCACCATTAACTAATAAACTAAACTCTAGAGATTAAGAATGCCTCTATTTTAGAAATAAACACCTACTTGCAAAAATAAATGCAAAAGGAAAGAAGTAAAAAGACTTGCAGAAATGAACCAAGGAGATGACTTGCAGAACCGAGAATGCACTGCTACAGGGAGTGTACTTGCACTATTCTTGCAAAAATATAATAAGCATCCAAAGGGAAAATTATATAAGTTATAATCAGACACAACTAAGCCTACACACCACGGATCTGTAACAAAAAAATTGCAAGGAAATGAAACCTATTACTTGTGAAAGAATCGATATAAATAATCATTTCACACTTTGAAATTAAATTAAATTAACACACCTTTAACAAAGGGAGAACGAGTTGGGTTCGCTGGGCCCTAGCCAACCAACTCGTTTCCTTGTTACGAAATATGGAAATTTAAGTCACTCAACAACGCATCACCATAAGATTGAAACGCGAAAATAGAATAACATGGCACAATTCTTTGTATTATATTCCAAATGAGAAAATGTACATCGTGAGATCTGAATCCAGCACATAAAGAGGGCGATATCAAAATAATTACAACTTACAAAATTGTTGTAGCATCGCTAGCTATTTCCTATCAGAGTTCTACACTAAATACAAACCCTTAGGCCTACGTCGTAACAAAAACATAACAACAATTTAAAATAAGCCTCTAGGCTGTTAAAAAATGCTAATATGAGGCATATGGTCGGAATCCTGATCTTTAATATCTGCTGATTTCTTTCCCGCTCCGAGCCCAACTCTTGATGAACTAATATTTAATGAAAGATCTATATAGTTGGTGAATTGTCACGAGAGTGTAGGAACCACTAGCTAGTGCATGAATTTTACATGCACTTGTTCATTATTCCACAATGATTAATACATTGTTCGTCAAATACTTTAGAAAAGAGGAAATATTAGTTTCAAAGACAATTTTAAAGGTATAAAATCCATAAATAAATAATTAATTCCACGACAAGCCTTTAATATGGAAATATAAAGAGAGTGCAGGAATGAGCATGATTCTGAAAAAAGTGCAGGAATAAATGGGTTCCAAGGTTGAAACAAAGGCTTTAGGTCATGTGTCTAGAGTAGGATAGAGGTTAAAAATGAAACAATTTAGCCTATCAACAACCACCTGAACTTCTGTTTTAAGCTTGGAACCCATTTATTCCTGTACTTATACTCATTTTTGCATTCTCTTTATATTTTTCATATTAAAGGTTATACATAGATTTAATTATTTATTTAATAAATTTTATATTATAATTAGTTTTTTCAACCCATATATTTTATTTTCTAAATTGATTGGACGAGACAATGTGTTAATCTATGTTGAAGATGAATTGGTGGAGACACGATTCTTGTACCAGCGGGAGGTTCCTGCACTTTCGGAGAAGCTATCAATGATAAGTTACGAGTTGCCATACGTGGTCGAGACAACTAAAAAAGCATGCAAATCTCTCTTCAAGAGGATCGGTTCATCCTTTGCTGGGCTCGGAGTATAGAAAATGGAGTAGATATGAAGATCAGAACCTAGGTCGTGTTTCTTAGTTTAGCATTTTGATAACAACGGAAAGGCTCAAGTTAAACTGGTGTTATATCTTCTGTTACGGCCATAGGCCAAGACTACGTATTTAATGTAGTTTTCTAATAGATGATAGATAGTGATGTTGTAGCAAATTTTTTTGAGCACTGTAATCATTTTGGTATTGCTTTTTTTTGGGTTGGATTTCAGATTCATGATGTACATTTGCTTTTGAAACTTAATACAAATGATTATGCCACTTTTGTCATTTCGTTTTCAATTTCGTTGTGATGTGTCATTGAGTGACTGGGGTACCAGATCTTGTAGTAGGGAAACGAGCTGGTTGGCTAGGGCCCATCCAACTCAGCTCGTTCTCTCTTTATTGTCACGGGTGTTTAACTTAGTTTATTTATGCAAGTGTGAAGCAGATAATATTTAATTCTCTCGTAAGTAAAATTTTTAATTCTTTTGCAAATCATGTGCCCCGGATTCGAGGTGTGTGGGTTTGGCTATGCATGGTTCTTAATTTATATATTTTTTCTTTTATGCTTGTTTTTATTTCTGTGAGAAGAAGTGCAGGTAGATTGTTTGCACCAGTACAATTTTATTTCTGCAAGTCTCAATTCCTTGGTTTATTTTTGAAAGTTATTTTCATTTTCTTTCCCTCTCTAAGGTCTTCATTTATTTTCTGCAAATAATGTTTATTCCGGAATAAAAGAATTCTTAATATTTCCAGTTTAGTTAAGAATTAATTTGCATTGATAAAGAGGAAATGAACACTAGCGCGATATGAAGGTCTGTGCTTGCACTTAATGTTTCTATGGAAAGAATTGAACTTAATGTTAAATCCTTAAATGAACCTTTGAGTTAAAAAATTTTCAAGTGCAAATCTAATTCATATAGTAAACAAGTATCTCAGGGAAAACCTCTTGTCACATGGATCAGATAATTTCTTTATATGCATGAAGGAAGTTTGTTGTTTTATGAAGAGATACTTTGATTTTTAAAAAACATTTCTTATTTTTGAATCTAAAAGTGGTTGAAGAATATTTTCTCTTATGAGGTTTTTCTTTCGAGTTCTGCTTGCCTTGCAATCTATTTATTTAGTGAAACATGCTCTTTAATTTCACAAGTGATTTGGAAACCAAGTACACGAATACTGGTTTTCTGGTACAAGAACTGATATCTTGGTACAAGAATAGAGTGCTCTAGTATACAAACTCAATTCATGTATGAAGGTCGAAATATTCAGTGCAAGTACAAAGCTAACTTCCAATGCATAAATCTCATTCCAGTGCAGGAACAACATTTTAGTACAGGAACAATATTGCAGTACAGGAACGACAGTTTAGTGCAGGAAAGAATATTTTTGAAGATGAAATAAATCTTGAATAGCTTAATTATCACACTATCTTATAAATAAACTGAATATAATCTTAAATTTCATTTCATTAATCAATATTGTTCACAATGAATTGAGAGTTTCTTTCATTTTGAGTTTCTACAAAGTACTTTTCTTTTATTCCAACACTAGAATTTCTTTGGTATTAATTGCCGTGTGATTATTTTCTTTTGATTCTGGGAATTGTAATTAAAGAAGTAGGAATAGAATTAAGAAAATTTCAGATCATTCTTGGTATTTCCAGTGTTACAATTATAATTTTACGAAGCTCTTGGGTTGACATTTAAGTGTTGATGGAGTTTGTTAAATTCCAATTCTTACACCCAACACATTGGTCAAATAACTCAATGGTTGGTGTTATTACAAAAATTCGATATCGCAATAAAATATTGAACGAGGAATAAAAATATTGTTGATGATTTTCCATCCATAATTCCATTAGCAGCTGACTCTTCACCTGTAGAGGACCAATTTCCAAATGAACATCTTGTTCGTTGTGACAGTCAAAACACCTTGGTACGCTTATGTCGCCAATTGCCTAGTAGGGAAATTTCTAGCACATTTATCGTCCTGATAAAAGAAGCTCATTGTTCAATGTAGTCCGTAGTTCTCCTTAATTGACAATGTACCTTTTCCATATAGGGTTTGATCTTAAAATACACATATGCATTAGGGAAGACAAAAGTTAAGATATTTTGAAAACTTGTCATGACGAACCCTACGGTGGGAATTTCGTTGATCGAATAACTGTGCATAAAATTGTACAAATGGGCTATTATTGGTCCACAATATTTAAATATGCTAAGAACTATGTCAAGAGTTGTGATAATTCTTAGAGGATGGGTCGCGCCATTTAGCCCAATTAAATGCCCCTGCAGCCGCAAATTTTACTTGAACCTTTCGAAAGACGAGCGTTAGATTTCGTGGGCCCCTTCAGCGCACCGTCAAATCAGAAAGTATATATTTTGGTATGCTAAAACTATGCAAATAAATGGGTTGAGGAAATAGCTCTCCCAAAGGCTACATAAGAGGTAGTTATTAATTTTCTATTTGAACTGTTTGTGTGTTATGGATTGCCTATAGAAATCATGATAGATGGGGGGTCAAAGTTCACTAGTCACAAAATTTCTTCTACCTTACAAAAATATCACATTAAACACAAAATTAATTCTACTTATTGTTATCACTCTAGTAATTCTCTAAGTTATGAGATTTTGATTTATAGTTAAGAAAATTAGAGGTAACCATGGACCAACTTTTAAAATCTAGGATCTAGCCTTCATAGGGTTCAGAGAGGGCTCTCTCTATAAAATTTAACTTTGTTTTGATTATAAGATATTAGGCTAGTTATGATTGTGCAATTTGGTTTTGGTTTGGTTTGGTTTGGTGGGAAAAATCACTTAATGAGATGGATAGTGGGAAATCTATTTGTCCATTGTGTTAAAGAGTCAAAATTCAAGCAGACAGGACTATGATCAAGGCCAAAAATTCAAATGTTTTCAGGGCAAGATAGATAACCCTTGAAGATCTTGGAAAGCTGTTTGGTGAGGTGATATGATCAGGATAAAGAGCAATGAAGGGTTATTTGATCTGGAAAAGAGAAATAGTAGGCATAGGTCAAATGAAAAAGGGAGCAATTAAGGGTTCCCTACTATGGAAATCAGCAGAAAACATAGAAATGACAAAGAGTAAAGACATGGTGATTTTAACAAATCGTGAAGTAATACTCTTATTCATTAATTCAAATTTAGAACATATATATGGATGCATGTAACAAAGAAAGATAAACAGTGACGAGTAGAAAATACTTCACTTCAATAGCTCATCACATGAATCTTGAAATATGATGCTAATTGATTCGATCCAGTCTGCTACTCGAAATTTGAAACACAAAAGCGTTAAAGTACAACAAAAATGACTATAGAAATCTTCAGAAATTTATTCCACAATAATACTCCAAAGGATGAAGTATTTATACATAATTGTTTACAAAATATCCTATAATGCTTCTAGGAATTATCCAAGGAAAATGGAAATATCTTTACAACAAAATAATGACAACTTCTTAACAAATCAACATGCTGTTCTATCTATCCAAATAAAATGGAAACTAACTGTGGATTAGGTGGAGCTGGCTGCCTTAGTGTATTTTTTGCTGGCTTAGATATTTCAAGTTGGTTTTGAAATCTGATCTGCTTTATCTTTTACTCTTTCACTGATTCTCTTTAATCCCTGATACTCTTTAACCATTGTAAAACTGTTTACTGCAGATAGAATAAATTTTCAAAACTTCTATGCAAAACTTTGCGAGTGGGAATTCCTTGTCCTTGTGTCTTGTTCACCTGTTCCTTTGCATATTTTTTGATATTTTTATTGTAGTTCTCCTGAGGCATCAATTTATCATTTATCACCAAAATATTAGGCAAACTCCTTTGCCTCAAAATTTCAAATTTAACCATAAACCTGGTTATAACTATGTTCATATTCTCACATTTCTCCTCCAACTGCTTCATCAAGTTCTTTTTAGTGATAACTTTCTTTATTTCAAGGATTGTTACAATTCTATCAGTAATCTCAATCTCTTATAACTCTTGCTTGTTTTTGATGTTGAGAAACTTTATCAGTTCTAAAGCTTGCTCAGGTTTGTTGCCTAGCTCTTCTTTAGTCTTCTGGATTTCTGCTTGTGTTGCTATTAGTAAATCTCTTTGTTCAAAGATTACTTGAATTGAAGGACACACATCATTGATGGCTTCAATGATCTTGTTCCATAATTGGTTATTTACATATGACATGGGCTCTTTTAAAGTCAAATACTTTTGAATTTTCTTCAATTCTTCATTTTGTTTATTAGCCCTTTGCTCATGAGTTTTGGCATCGATTTGGGGTAATTTATTTTGATCTTCAAGATTTTCAATTACCTGTTTCAATCTATTAATCTCACTTGTCTGAAGTGACATTTCTTCCATTGCTTTTATTAGCTTGTTGGCCTCATTTGTAGAATGAGCTGCTATAGTAGATGACTTTGTAGTTGGTGTTGTAGATGATGTCACTGACACTGCAATAGCTAGTGAAACTTTGGGTGCCAACTCTTCTGCTAGAGTTGAAGGAAAAATTATAGTAACCATGGGAACGACTATAGGTGTTTCCTGTGCTTTTACTGTTTCTCTTTCATGGACAAGCTTGTCCATTTGAATCTCCATTTATTTTATCTGTGCTGTAAGCTGAAATATTAAGTTCATCATATCATCCTTCTGAGTCTGTTCTTGTATAAGTTCTTTGGCATGCAGATGTTCACTTGAAAGAAATTTAAGTTGTTTCCTCAATGATGCAATGTCCTCATTCTTTTTCTTCACTAACTGTTTTGCTGCCTTCACATTTTCAGGGTCATATCCCACTTGAATTACCAACTCTTCTAAAGATTTGATTCTGAGATCTTTAGCACATAATGAGGCTTTGTCAAGTTTCATTTGATCTTTCATGTTTTTGATGGTGTTCTCAAGTTTTTGAAAACTCGTATCTTTGGTTGCAACAGTAGAATACAACATCCCTGAACTCTGTCTATGAAATTATATTTGATAAATTGCATGAATGCTTTGAGTTGGCACTTCTATATTAATATTTTTTGTAATCTGCAACTGTCTTTGGAGTCTTCACTGTAGGCTGTAATAATGACATGATCAACTTTTTGTTTGAGTGATCAAACGCTGATAAAAGTCTGTTTTGAATACTTGGTGTTTTCTTGAGATATTTAGAGTAAGTTTCATTTTTAATATTTTCATTCTTTAACTTAATCTGGTTGTACTTTTCCTTGATATATAGATCCTTTTCCTCTACTGTCTGTGAGGATGAAGCTTCCATGTTCTGTTGTTTTTCTATCATTTGTGAATTTGAATTATCAATCTATTCTGCATTTTGATTCTCTGTAAGTGGCTTATTTGTGATGACTGTGGCAGTGTCAACATTTGTGTTTGGTATATCTGCATCTTCTACCTCAATCGTCAGTTTCTCTTTACCCATTGGATTTAAATTAGGATTTTTATTGTATCTTAACTTGAACCTAGTTTTAGTGGTGGTTTCAACAACATAAGTACCTTATTTTCTAACTCTCTTGGTGGCTTTCCCTGTTTGATCTACAGTTTGTAAAGTGTGACTAGTATCACTTTTATTTACTGCATCTACTAAAGTGTTCTCTGTCCACTCAGTCTAATTGAAATACTTTTCAATCTCTGGTTTTTTATCATGAATGTAGGGTGTTAGCTTGCACTTAACCCTCATTTTACTTAATATGCCTTGTGGATCATAGTTCCATGAAAAACTCTCTTCAAAACTGTAATCTAGTAACTGTTGGCTGCTTCTTCCTCTACATCTCTATGATTTCAAATAAATGGTCCCACTTGATTCTTCAATTTAAACTGTGTTTTATTCTTTGCTGCTAGGAATTTGATAGAATCAGAGTTTAATATTTTCCTGATATACTCCAAGGCAAAAACCATCATTGATACAAATGTGGGAAGTTTGTAGGGCAACAAATTGGATCCAAAAACTCTAATCTCTTTGTGTTGTTCATACAAATACCAATCACCAGTCTTGGTATGCTCCGATAACTATAAAATCTTCTTCATCTCATCATTTATCCTTGGCTGTTCAGTGTTTGTTAAAATTTTTTTCAATGGATGGATGAAGAAGTCTGAAAACTTTGCATACGTAAACTGTGTGGACTCTTTTTTGATTAAAGAGGTCCAGAAAATAACTTAAAGATGATTTTATTCTATGTCAAGCTTTTTGAGGGTTATTGAGAAATTATCTTCTTGAAAATACAAGAACATGTGGACGAGGAAAGATGTGTATCTAAACACTCATTCAGTTGGCAACTTAACCAATTGGTGATGGATATTGTCTGCAATGTACTCAACATAATTGAGAATAACAGATGGAGGTTGTCCTGGTGAAAGTGGATAGAAAACCTAAAATAGATTCATCTGTATGTTCATCAGTGAAATACCATAAGATGAATAACAACATTGAAATAACATGCCTTGAACATTCTGGAAATCTTGAAGTGGAATATGGAGGGTTGATTTGAGGAATTTCTGCATGTAAGGGCATGAATACTTGGAAGATTTGGAATCTTTTAGGAAAATCAAGGCCAATGTACAGCTTGGTAAGTGCTTCTTTGTATAAAGGGAATGCTTGAGGATCAGGTTTAAAATGTAACAATTGGTTAATGGATTCAACACTAATGGTAAAAAGTATTTCTTTGTTGACATTGACTATTGCTCTTTGCTCAGGCATATAATAATGATGACATAATGTAATGACCTCTGGGCATGAATGAGTAAGTGGAACAACATATTTGGGCAAGTGTGATTTCCAAAATTTGAACTTCTTCAACATTATCTAAAGATTTTTCAAAGCTCCAGTTATGAAGTTCCAACAAATTGAATTCTACAACAGGGTCTGCTATCTTATAGTCAACATCTGCTAATGGAGTGTGATCAATGTCTATAATAGGTGGTTGTAGAGGATTTAATATGATGGCAGTCTTGGAAGATGTAGTTGGAGTAGATTTAGGCATCTTTAGGTTTTCAGGATTACAAAACTCTGCTTTTAGGTTTTTCTGGCTACTTCTGTAAGGTTAAACAGTTTACAGAAGTATTCTCGACTCTAGCAGAGGTTCTTAGATTTAAAATAGGTAGAATATGGTATTTTCTTGGATTTTTCCTTTCAATTTTGGACTCTCAACATGATTTACAAACCTTCATTGGTTAGAAAACAAGAAACAAGGGTTTCTTGGGTGTTTTCAATGGGTAATTGGGCTAAGAATATTTTGAAATCAGGCATAGATGTTAGGCTACCTTCAGAGGATTTATGGGCCTAATTTAGAGTTTTAAATAGTGAAAAAAACTATATAAACTCAATATTTTCATTCAAGACAGTGCGCAGTATAAAACAAGGTTTATTAAAAATTTTGACAGGGTTTGACCTATTTTTTGGATCTTTTTAATAGGCTTGTTTGGATAATATGAACTCTGAATGTAGTTTTTCTTTCTTAAAGTTCTTTCAAATCGATAACAGGCTTAAATTCTGGAGGAATACCTGTTATATGCAGGATATGTCTTTGAAGATGTCTCTGAGGCTTTTAAACAAATTCTGTGGTATTTTTCTGGTCTTTGGAAGCTCTATGGAGCTTTTCATAAATCTTCAATGGGTACAGTCAAAATGGGTTGAGTTCCCTAATTATTTCAATTAAATTGGATATGAATCTTCTTAAAAAGTTAATCTTACCTAGAAAGGCTTGTAACTCTTTTATGTTTCTTGGTGGACTGATGTTAAGAATTGCTTCTATCCTAGCAGGGTCTATTCTAATTCCTTCCTTAGATATTATGTGTCTAAATAACTTACCTTTTTCTAATCCAAATAAATTTTTCTTAGGGTTTAATGAGATGCCAAACTTTCTGCATTTTATAAAAACTTGTTTAAGATGATCCAAGTGTTCATTATCAATTTTAGAAAATAAAATAATGTCATCTAAATAAATTACTAAGCAATCATGTATTTCCTTTGCAAAGGCTATATCCATAGCTCTTTGAAAGGTTTCCCCTGCATTCATTAAACCAAAATGCATTTTTACATACATAAAAGTGCCCCAAGAAGTAGTAAAAGTTGTTTTGGCTTGATCTTCTTTTTGGACTAAAACCTGGTTGTAACTTGAAAAACCATCTAAAAGTGAAATCATAGAAAATCCAACTACCATTTGCAATATATGATCCATCTTTGGTAAAGGGTACTTATCTTTTAAGGATACTTTGTTTAGATTCCTAAAATCAACACATAATCTAATCTCTCCTGTCTTTTTTCTAGTTGAAATTAGGTTAGAAACCCAATCAAAGTATTTGATTGGTGCAATTATCTGTGCATCATACATTCTTTTCACTTCTTTTTCTATCAAAGTTAAGAAAATAGGGTTAATTTTTCTCAACTTTTGTTTAAAAGGTTTTTTATCCTCTTTTATAGGCATTTAATGTTGAATTATGTTGGTGTCATGGGATTTGAGGTCCTCATAACTCCAAGCAAAAGCATCTTGAAGTTCCTTAAAAAGAGCGATATATTTTTCCTTTTTTTGATGAGGTAAGGTTTTGGTAAGTTTGATCATTTTGGGTTTTAACTCTGTGCCAATATTACCTTCCTCAATATCTGATCTAAGTGGCTCCATTTTGGGTTTTCTAGAAACATCATTTGAGTCAAATAAATCTTCTAAAGGAGTTAAACCTTTTGGTAAGAAATTATCTTTGAGATTTAATATATCAGATTCATCATCAATTATCTCATCAATTTCTACTCTCTCTAATTTATCTATATCTGATTGACTAGATCTAGTAGGTCTGGCAAACTTTACTTTATTTACATATACATTATTCAAATCAATTTCACTATCTAAATTTTGATCTATAGTACAATCATTATCTATTTTACAGTTCTGAAATTCACCTTCATTATTCGGAAAATGGTAAATTTGTTGGTCTTGTGAGAAAATTTGCCAATATTTGAGGTTATTTGGAATTATTGGTCTGTGTTTTACTTCTGCAGTATACATGTGGTTAGGCTGAAAAGGTAAATTACAAGTACTAGCAAAAGTTGCTAATGATTGTGCTTCTAAATTTTTCTTTCTTGGTATTGCAGAAAAATTACATTCCAATAAATCATCAATTAAATATAATACAGTCTCTCTGTATCGGCTTAGTCTAGGATTGTAAACTAAATATTCTCCATTAATTTGCTTTACAATCAACTCAGAATCTCCCATTATTGCTATTCTTTTACCTCTTAAGTTTCTAATTATCTGGAGTCCTAAAATGAGGGCTTCATACTCAACCATATTGTTGGTGCATTTGAAATTCAGTCTGAAAGTATGACCTTCTACATGATTTTTCTCTATATTAGTTATCCATACTCCTGCTCCTGCTCCTAATTTATTTACTGAACCATCAAAGTCTAAATGCCATAAATATTCATGAAAGATATTATCATTGTTTTGTATTTCCTTTTCTTCTCTTAGTTCAGTGTTGATTTCATTATCAATTTCAACATTACATAGGATGAAAGAATCTAGGTCATTAGGTGTAGTGTAAATTTAGTAATTTATTGATCTTTTTGCACTACTCACCATATATTTCATCAATGTTTCCATATATAATCTCTTTGGCTGACCAAAAACTGATATAGTAGCATAAGACATGTCCAATTGTAGAGATCCCTGTAACTTTTCTCCCCATGAGCGAGATAATAACATTCCATATTTGGGTGGGATTTTAGCTACTACAATGTCCATTAGTATACTCTTACCAGGATATTGAAGTAATGTTACACATAAATCTTCGATTAAACCTAGGCATTTTACTTTGCTTGAGTCAAATGAAAATAAATCTTTGTAGGGCCTTGTGATGTCTAAGTTCAGGGTTTCCATTATAGCTTTAGGCATTAGATTATGTGAAGCTCCTGAATCTAGCAACAGCATTGTGTAAAATTTGATCATGAATGGTTAAACTAATGTAAAATGGAGGAACTGTTCAATTTAGATGCTTTCCATTCACATTTGGGCCAAAAATCAACTCTGGTTGATCATCATTCAAGTTTATGGAATCTTCTCCATCATTTATGTTTAATGTTTCAGTGATAGTTGATTTATACGAATCATGTTTTACCAATTCTGTGAAAGGAATTGGTATTTTTAGCTTTGCAATTTCAGATTGTATGTCGAATGAAGGTTGTGATTTACTTATTTGAATCAATTCTTCTTTGGTAATTGTAGTGTGGGTTGGTTTACCTTGTTTTTCTACAATTATTTTTTTCACTTTCAGTTTGAGTTTCTTGTGTCTTACTACTCTTTGTTTTCTTTTCAGGAATGGTTTGTGAAGCAGTAGATGTTTTTTCAGATTTGGAATTATCAGAAGTTGTTTTTGCAGTGGCCGCTTTAGTATCTGCTGATTTAGGATCAGCATTGGGTATTTCAGGATCTAAGTGTGTTGTTTTATCAGAATTAAGTGCTTTAGCAGCAACAAATTTTTGTGAATCTTTTTCAGCTTGAGAAACTTCATCAGTGATGTCAACAATCTTAGGGCTTGGTGAAATTTTAGGACTAGAAATATTTTGGGAAAAACTGGAGTTTTACTTATTTTCCCTAGGGAGATTTTGCAGAACTTTTGTTTTGGGAGTTTCTACTGTTTTCTTATTCTGTGTTTGGGAATTTTTCTTGGTAGAAGACTCATTGTTTTTCTTACTTCTTAGGTTATATTGACTGTGTACTTCGTTAATGGCAAAGTCATAACCTTCCTTATAATCGAAGGATTCCCCTGAATCTAATTGGAGTTGTTGGGGTTCAAATAACTCTTGATCTTCCTGTGTGATAAAGATAGTGTTATTATCATTTATTCCCATTACATTTATGGTATCTTCATCATCATCATTGTTTTGAGAACTCTTAGCATATTTCTCTTGAAAGGGAGGTCTTATTGTCTGATCTGGGGCTGATTCTTTTGTTTTTCATGAATTTTTATTTTTTCTAAAATTGGGATTTCTAATTTGTTGTTGATTATCCCATTGAGGTATTCTTTCTGTTTTGTCTAATCTATCCATCATCCTCTCTAAAGTCTTTGCTAACAAATCTATTTTTTTTGTCTGAACTAGAGGCTTCTTCTTTCATGGTTACTCTCCTCTCATTTCTTAATATGTCATTTTTAGCTAGAATGTTTATTTCTACACCTACAACATATGTTTGCATTCTTTCCAATGTTTCCGCATTTCTCTCTCTTAATTGATATGCCATGTCTGTGTCAAATCCATCTGGGTGATATTTACAAGAATTGAATTGTGAACACTGTTATATCTAGTGCAGTAGTCTTGTACAGATTCTTGAACTAGAAAAAATAGTAGATGAACTGAAAGCTGAAGTTGAGGTACTAGGAAGTGAGACTGGAATATATATGGAACTACTAGGAAAGGAAAATGGCGTGTTTGAAAAATTAGAAGGTGAACTAGTGGATGAAGTGGATGTAGGGGATGAATGAAATAATTTTCTAGGCTATAAGGGTAATTTAGGAATAAATGGATCTGTAGATTGGATGGTAGTAGAAACTATAGATGATGTAGTGGTATCTAAATGAGGAACATAAGGTTTAGATGTATATGCTAACAACTGAGCTAATTCAATTGCCTCATCAATTTCCTTAAGAATAGTAGCATTAATCTCTTCAAGTTTGTCTTGATTTCTAACTTTCTTTAATTTAGAATTTGCTATACTATTTTTCTGTTTTGTTTCAAAAAATGAAATAAAAATAGGGTCTAAAACAACAGTACTTAAATTACTTTCAGATTTGGTCTTGAATATAGAATGTTCAAATTCCAAATCAAACTCTATCTCCTGTAAACTTATTAATTCTTGGGGTAATGAATTGACTTTTATTAATGAAATTTTAGCATCTAAATCTTCTGTTTGTTTTTTATTTTTCCCAATTCTATCTAGGTTGTCCACTATAACAACAGGTTTAGGATCCGGGTTAAACCTGGTATAGTAAACTTTCCTAGAAGCCAGAATCACAATTTTCTATACTCACAACTAGTCAAATAGTCTTAAAAGCAAAAGGATGATAAAAATGATTTTCTTTAAGATCTTTTTAACAACTGAGGATTCACTGAGTCCCTAGTATGGTTGCCAATATGTTATCACTCTAGTAATTTTCTAAGTTGTGAGATTTTTATTTATAGTTAGGAAAACTAGAGGTAACCACATTCTAACTTTTAAACTCTAGGATCTAGCGTTTCTAGGGTTCAGAAAGGGCTCTCTCTATAAAATTTAACTTTGTTTTGATAATAAGATAATAGGTTAGTTATGATTGTGAAATTTGGTTTTGGTTTGGTTTGAGATGGTGGGAAAAATCATTTAATGAGATGGATAGTGGGAAATCTATTTGTCTATTGGGCTAAGGAGTCAAAATTCAAGTAGACATGACTAGGATCAAGGTCAAAAAGTCAGATGTTTTCAGGGCAAGATAGATAACTCTTGAAGATCTTGGAAAACTGTTTGGTGAGGTGATATGATCGAGATAAAGAGCAATGAAGGGTTCTTTGATCTGGAAAATGGAAGTAGTAGGCAGAGGTCAAACGAAAGAGGGAGCAATTAAGGGTTCCCTACTTTAGAAATTAGCAGAAAACATGGAAATGACAAACAGTAAAGACAGGGTGCTTTTAACAAATCGTGAAGTAATACTCCTGTTCATTCATTTAAATTTAGAACACATATATGGATTCACGTAACAAAGAAAGATAAACAATGACAAGTAGAAAATACTTCACTTCAATAGCTCATCACATGAATCTTAAAATATGATGCTAATTGATTCGATCCAGTCTACTACTCGAAATTTGAAACACAAAAGCTTTAAAGTACAACAAAAATGACTAGAAATCTTTAGCAATTTATTCCACGATAATAATTCAAAGGATGAAGTATTTATACATAATTGTTTACAAAATATCCTAGAATGCTTCTAGGAATTATCTAAGGAAAATGGAAATATCTTTACAACAAAATAGTGACAACTACTTAACAAATTAGCAAGTTGTTCTATCTATCCAATTAAAATAGAAACTAATTGTAGATTAGGTGCAGCTGGCTGCCTTGGTGTCTTTTTCGCTGGCTTAGATATTTCAAGTTGGTTTTGAAATCTGATCTGCTTTATCTTTTACTCTTTCACTGATTCTCTTTAATCCCTGATACTATTTTAAACTCAGATACTCTTTAACCACTGTAAAATTGTTTACTGTTGTATTAAAAATATGTTTAGACTGAAAATCATCAAATTGTTTTTTTCTTTTATCTTTCTGCTTTTTACCTTTCACAGTAAATCTGTAAGTGACTGTCAATATTCATTTTTTGGAATTTGTAGCTTCTTTAGCTTCCTGAAGTTTTCATCTGCTTCAGTATATCTGACAAAAGTTGGTTTTATGACAAACAAATTTCTTATTTCATACTACAGAGAGAATAAATCTTCAAAACTTCAATGCAAAACTTTGCCAATGGGAATTCCTTGTCCTTGTGTCTTGGTCACCTGTTCTTTTGCACATTCTTTGATCTTTTTATTGTAGTTCTCTTGAGGCATCGGTTTATCATTTATTACCAAAATATTAGACAAACTCCTTTGCCTCAAATTTTTAAATTTAACCATACACCTGGTTATGGCTATGTTCATATTCTCACATTTCTCCTCCAGCTGCTTCATCAAGTTCTTCTTAGTGATAAATTTCCTTATTTTAATGATTGTTTCAGTAATGTCACTAATTTCAATCTCTTATTAACTCTTGCTTGTTTTTTCTGTTGAGAAACTTTATCAGTTCTAAAGCTTGCTCAGGTTTGTTGCCTAGCTCTTCTTTAGTCTTATGGATTTATATTTGTGCTGCTATTAGTAAATCTCTTTGTTCAAAGATGACTTGAATTGAAGGCCACACATCATTGATGGATTCAATGATCTTGTTCCATAATTGGTTCTTTACATATGATATGGGCTTTTTTAAAGTCAAATCCTTTTGAAGTTTCTTCAATTCTTCATTTATTCTATTAGCCCTTTGCTCATGAGTTTTGACATTGATTTGGGCTAATTTATTTTTATCTTCAAGATTTTCAATTACTTGTTTCAATCTATTAATCTCACGTGTCTGAAGTGACATTTCTTCCATAGCTTTTACTAGCTTGTTGGCATCATATATAGAATGAGCTATTGTAGTAGACGACTCTGTAGCTGATGTTGTAGATGATGTCACTGGCACTGCAGTAGCTAGTGGAACTTTGGGTGCCAACTATTCTTCTAGAGTTGAAGGCACAACTGTAGTAACCATAGGAATGACTGTAGGGGTTTCTTATGCTTTTACTGTTTCTCTTTCATGGAAAAGCTTGTCCATTTGAATCTCCATTACTTTTATCTGTGCTGTACGCTGAAAGATTAAGTTCATCATATCATCCTTCTGAGTGTGTTCTTATATAATGTCTTTCACATGTGGGTGTTCACTTGAAGGAAGTTTAAGTTGTTTCCTCAATGCTGCAATGTCCTAATAATTTTTCTTCACTAACTGTCCTGCTGCCTTGACATTTGCAGGGTCATATCCTACTTGAATTACCAACTCTTCTAAAGATTTGATTCTGAGATCTTTAGCATATAATGAGGCTTTGTCAAGTTTCATTTGATCTTTCATGTTTGTGATGGTGTTCTCAAGTTTTTGAACACTCGTAGCTTTGGTTGCAACAATATAATACAACATCTTTGAACTCATTCTATGAAATTTTATTTGATGAAGTGCATGAATGCTTTCAGTTGGCACTTCTATATCAATCTTTTTGTAATCTGCAACTGCCTTTGGAGTCTTCATTGTAGGCTGTAATAATGACATGATCAACATTTTGTTTGAGTAATCAGAGGTTGATAGAAGTCTATTTTGAATACCTGGTGTTTGCTTGAGATATTGAGAGTAAATTTCATTTTTAATCTCTTCATTCTTTAACTTAATCTGTTTTTACTTTTCCCTAAATCTAGATCCTTTTCCTCTTCTGTCTGTGAGGATGAAGCTTCCACGTTTTGTTGTTTTTTTATCATTTGTGCATTTGAATTATCAATTTGGTTTTCATTCTGATTCTCTGTAAGTGGCTCATTTGTGATGGCTGTGGTAGTGTCAACATTTGTCTCTGGTATATCTGCATCTTCTACCTCAATGGTCACTTTCTCTTTACCCACTGGCTTTAACTTAGGCTTTTTATTGTATCTTAAATTGAACCTAGTTTTAGTGGTGGTTTCAGCAACATAAGTACCTTCTACTCTAACTCTCTTAGTGGCTTTCTCTGTTTGATCTACAGTTTGTAAAGTGTGACTAGTATCACCTTTCTTTACTGCATCTACTAAAGTGTTTTCTATCCATTCAGTTTGATTGGCATACTTCTCTATCTCTGGTTTTTTCTTATGAATGTAGGGCGTTAGCTTGCACTTAACCCTCATTTTGATTAATATGCCTTGTGGATCACAGTTCCATGAAAAACTCTCTTGAAACCTGTAATCTAGTGACTGCTTGGCTGCTTCTGCCTCTGCATCTCTATGATTGCAAATAAATTGTCCCACTTGATTCTTCAATTTAAATTTTGTTTTCTTTTTTGTTGCTAGGAAATTGATAGAATGAGAGTTTAATATTTTCCTGATATACTCCAAGGCAAAAACCCCCATTGATACAAATTTGGGTAGTTTGTAGGGCAGCAAATTGGATCCAAAAACTCTAATCTCTATGTGTTGTTCATACAAATACCAATCACTAGTCTTGGTCTCCTCTGATAACTGTGAAATCTTCTTCGTCACATCATTTATCCTTTTCTGTTCAGTGTTTGTTAACATTTTTGTCAATGGATGGATGAAGAATTCTGAAAACTCTGCATAGATAAACTCTGTGGACTCTTTTCTGATCAAGGAGGTCCAGAAAATAACTTAAAGAGAATTTTCTTCTATGTCAAGATTTTGGAGGGTTATTGGGAAATTATTTGTTAGAAAATACAAGAACATGTGGAAGAGGAAAGATGTATATCTAAGCACTCCTTCAGTTGGCGACTTAACCAATTGGTCATGGATATTGTCTGCAATGTACTCAGCATAATTGAAGATAGCAGATGGAGTTTTTCTTAGTGTAAAAGTGGATAGAAAACCTAAAATAGATTCTTCTATATGTTCATCAGTGAAATACCCTAGGATGAATGACAGCATTGAAATAATATTCCTTGAACATTTTGGAAATCTTGAAGTGGAATATGGAGGGTTGATTTGAGGAATTTCCACATGAAAGGGCATGAATACTTGGAATATTTGGAATCTTTCAGGAAAATCAAGGCCAATGTATAGCTTGGTAAGTGCTTCTATGGATAAAGAGAATACTTGAGGATCAGGTTTAAGCTGTAACATTTGGTTAATGGATTTAGTAGTAATGGTAAAAAGTACTTCTTTGTGGGCATTGACTTTTGCTCTTTTCTCAAGAATATAATAATGATAACATAACCTAATGATCTCTAGCCATGAATTAGTAACTGGAACAACATAGGTTAGGCTAACTTAAGAGGATTTCTGGCCCTAATTTAGAGTTTTAAATAGTTTAGAAAAACTATAGAAACTCAATATTTTCATTTAAAACAGTGCGCAGTATAAAACAAGGTTTCTTAAAGATTTTGACAGGGTTTGGCCTGTTTTTTGGATCTTTTTAATAGGTTTTTTGGATAATATGAACTCTGAATGTAGTTGTTCTTTCTTAAAGTTCTTCCAAATCGATAACAGGCTTAAATTCTGGAGGAATACCTGTTATACGCAGGTATATGTCTTTGAAGATGTCTCTGAGGCTTTTAAACATATTCTGTGGTATTTTTCTGGTCTTTGGAAAAGCTTTATGAGCTTCTGAAATATTCAATGGGTACACGCACTTTGAGGTGTTCCCGAGAAATAAAACAATGGAAAATACTTGTTCTCTAAGTCCGAATGGAAAATATAGTGGATACATGCAGAAAGAGAGAATAACAATGCATTTCATATTTTATTGGGCAAATTAGGGTTAATTTAACCTGCATTAAATGGCGGTCAAATCAGACAGAAATGCGGTTTTCACGTTTCAAAGGCGAAAAACCACTGGTGGTTATCGTGCGCATCCTAGGTGGTAAGCAGTTTTGAATGGATCGAATGCGATCCAATGGAAATATGCCATGTCAAGGAGAGAGAAATAGACGAAACTGCCCATTTCCCATAGAAATGAAAAGATTAAAGTCACGCATCTTTATTTGCGATATCATTCATCCATCATTGGATCATGGGGTTCGATTGCGAATGGTCAAGATTTGTTTCATAAGATGCATTGGGATTGAAGTGGGGTCCAGGGTTTTCATATATGCGGCAATGGGTTTTTAACTTTATAAATAAAACATTTATTAAAGTTAAAATTTGGGTTATAAGATAGGCGGGGAAATAATGTCATATATGCGTAAGTTAAAACATTTCATAATGTTTTAACCATTAGACTGGGCGTGGGTTTATTATATAGTTTTTTAAACGTTTTGACAATTGTTTAATAACCATAGGGGGGTGGGGATTATTTTATAGATACGTTTTAAACCAATGGGAATAAGGGTGGGTTTGTATTTCATCACGTGGGATATCTTATCATTGGTTTAAATATTAAATAATGGGTTTTGTGGGTTATTTAAATGCAAAAGATTTAATACTATACGAGAGGG
The DNA here is from genome assembly GCA_034641835.2 of Pinus albicaulis. Lineage (NCBI taxonomy): Eukaryota > Viridiplantae > Streptophyta > Pinopsida > Pinales > Pinaceae > Pinus > Pinus albicaulis. The sequence continues at coordinate 1,351,948,891 of CM076578.1, read as the reverse complement.
TGTAGTTTAGGGATTTAATAAACATAGTTATAAATTAATATGAAATAAAGGGGTAATATATGATATGAATGAAAAATACATGTTTTAACACTAAGTAAAGTGCAAGAGATAGACAAATAAGCATATTTTGTCCTATTTTTAGTTTTCACACTTAAACTTAGGATAAAATGCATTTTATGGGTTTGTGAGTGATTTTGAATGGAAATGAAATTAATTATTTAGGGTTTTTACTTTTACCAAGTAAAAATGGATTTTTTCTTAGGAAAATGGATCATGATTTATGGATGAAGGGTAAATGTTGATGAAATTTCATTTTATGTAGGAATTCAATATTTTTTAACCAATCAGTTATCGAGCCTTGGGTCAGGTCCCAACAGAAGTTAGAGAAATGCTCTGAGCCTTTTTAACTGAAGGTTTAGAATACTGAATCATTGTGGGGGAGGGGAAATTAGTAATTTTTCCCGATGATGCTTTATTACGTGCTTGCACAATTTATTTCTACCTACCCATCATTATTTCTAGCATTTTTTACTTCATTTTCATGGGTGCATTTAGGCTTGCAACCCTAAATCAATATTTTTTCGAAGCATACAAACTATCTAAGTCTAACCTTATTTCATTCGAGGGCTCATATTAAACTGTTGAGCTCCTCATTTGTTCTCTATCTTATCTACTGATTTGTCAAGTTTATACTGTTTGACATATATTTATTCTCTATCTAAAAAATGAAATTCAAAGTATGAAAAGTTAAGATTAAGCTGTGTAACTGATAATGGATTATGGCATTTATTGACAATTTGCACATAATCATTATTCTTGCAGTAAAGTAAACAGTAGTGGAATTTTGACTTACTCACTGTCATGTATTATTATTTTCTCTTTCTCTTTTGGAGTCTATCATTTTTCTAAGTCCTTTGATATTTCTTTTAGGTGTTTTACCCTCATTTCATTTTTTATTATTTTTCACTTTTCAAAATATGAGAAAATAACTTGCAGAAAGAAAGGTATGTACATATTTACAAGACTATGAAAGTTAATTAAAAAATTATGAACCCTATTATTATAGGACTCTAACACTTAACATCCTTAAACAAACAGACAGGTGGAAAGTACCAATAAAGTTTCGGAGGCAATCTTAACGAAGACAATATATTTCAACCACTCGAATTGGTTTGCCAAACTCCCAGAGGCTTTATGGGACTATAGAATTACTTGTACCAAAACTACTCGTTTTTCACCATATCAACTTGTTTTTGGTAAGGATCCCATTTTTCCAATAGAATTCGAATCAAGACTCTCAATACCATTAGGGAAGTTGGGTTAGACTTCACAGAAACAAAAATATAATGCTTACAACATCTTAATGAAATAGATGAAATGTGCCTATTGGCCTTACAACACATAATTGTTTTTCAAAATCAAAGGTATAAATGGCATCATAAATTGGTTAAGAGAAAAACTATATAGAAATGATATTGGGCGCTATTATATGACTCAAGATTCCCAGATTTCCCAAGTGTTAGCTCAAGGAGTCACTCCTTGACTGCAAAGGAGTAAGCCTTACACATCATAGTTCATTTCAAAGCAAAATATTTTGGATGGTGGGATGACTTCTTAAAGATTTTTAAATGTTGGGGCCCTTGTTTTTGTTTAAGTTTTGAACTCTTGGCCAAGACATTTTGAACTTTGACTCTTTTTGAGTTGCGGAATAAATACACTTAGCAACCGCGACCGCGCCACAACGACCAGGAGTTGCGGAGCTACCAAGGTGGCGCGGAAGCACTCGATAGCTGGAGATCGAACATAGATAAAGTGTAGATGAAAGAAACACAGCAGAATACAGAAAGTGGAACACGCAGACATCAGAAGAGAAGCTGGGAAAAGCCAAAGTGAAGACACAGAGAAGCTGCTAGTCGCGAGGAGCGAGTGAATAAAAGGCGATCACTCTGCCTTCCGTTCGCCGGAGCCATATTTAATGCACGGTCCGTGAAGAATGTGAATTTTCCGCCCAGAAGATAGTGGCGGAACTTCTGGAGAGAGTACACCATCGCCAACGCCTCCCACTCAGTCGTGGTGTAATTCCTCTCCGCATTTGACAACCGACGGCTGGCGAAGTACACAGGGTGGTCAACTGTCGTCTCCCCTGGTTGCGCCAAGACAGCTCCGAGTGCAATCCCGGACGCGTCGATATGCACATGGAACTGCTTATCCCAGTCGGGATGAACAAGTATAGGTGCTGTCGCCAACTTCTCCTTCAATGTGTCGAGTGCCTGCTTGCACTCCGCCGTCCACTGAAACGCTTCTGACTTCCGCAACAGTTTCTCCAGAGGAGCCGTAATTTTCGCGTAGTTGCGGATAAACCTCCTGTAGTATCCTGTGTGCCCTAGCAGTGCCCGCAACTGCTTCACAGTCTCGGGGGCCTCCATGTGGACGATGACCGCGACTTTGGCAGGATCAACGCAGACCCCTTGCTTGCACACCACGTGGCCCAAGAGTGTGCCGAATGGTACTGCAAAAATACATTTCTTCAAGTTCAAGGAAATCTGCAGCTGGCGACACCGTTCGAACATAACACGCAACAGGGAGGCGTGTTTCTTCAGCAGGCTGTAAACAGTCCAGTCGTCCATGTAGACTTCCAGAAACTTGTGAATGTACTCCCGGAAAGCAGCAATGACAATCCGGGAAAACACAGCCGGTGCGTTCTTCAGACCAAACGGCATAACGTGGTATGCGAATGATCCCCACTCAGTTGTGAATGTCGTCTTTGCTTTGTCTTCCTCGGCGATGTGCACCTGATGGTAGCCTGAAAACCCATGAGTGAAGGAATAAGCTTCGTTTCCCGCGACATGATCTAGAACTTCGTCGCTGAAGGGAGTGGGAAACAGATCGTGAATACAAGCATTATTCAAACTCCGATAGTCTACGCAGACACGAATTTCCGCTTTGTCCTTCTTGTTCTGGATGACAATGGGACTTACCCACTCGGCTTCTTCTACTGGAAAGATGAGACCCACAGCCAGCATCTTGTCGATCTCCATCTTGACCTTCTCTTTGATACGTGGATTCAACCGGTAGGGTCGGTGCTTCACCGGCCTGGCTCCTGGTTTCAGTGTGATGCGCATCTCGCCTAGATCCCCCTTGATCCCCTTCAGGTCCGCAACTGATGACGGAAATAAATCTTCGTACTCCCAGAGGAGGCTGAAAATTTCTCTTGTCGTCTCCTCGTCCCAGTAATCTCCCACTGTTGCCAGCTTAGGTTTCTCCTCCGTTCCAATGTTCAGCTTCTTTGTCTTTAGAGGCTGCAAATGGACTCCTTCTGTCGTCAGCTCGTCGCGGATGCTGCGCTCGCCTTCCTTTTCGTCAAAATAGAGATGCCTAAGGTCCTCCAAACTATCGTCCTCCGGATCGCCGTCAATTCGTTGGCAAACCAATTCGCGCTTGACCCCGGAGCGTGACACCACCGGGTCCTCATCGGGCTCAGGCTGGCGGAAAAACAGAACCTCCTTGACGGCTTGCAGGGCCTGATATTCTTGCGCCGTCTCCCCTTCGAACGAGAAGCTCTGGACGAACTTTTCTGCGACTGCTTGCCAGGAGCGGGTTCCACGTTTCCGCTCTTCCTCCAGGTACCAGGCCTGGGGAATTGTACCCAGGGAGTGGACAAACCTGTGGACCCACAACTCCTCAGGGTACCTGGTGCTATGCCACTGTTCCTCGCACGCTCGCAAATGCTGTCGCGGGTCGGAAGCTCCATGATGTTTAAGTGTCATGCAGGGCCCTTCATCCTCTTTGAAGCGTGCCCGTAGAGCATCCGCCACACGCTCCCATCGCAACAGTGTGTTGCGGTGGTTTTGCCACCATCGTCCCGATGTTGACTTCAAGGCCACATCCAAACGTGGTATCCGGCTTCCCTCTGGGACCCGGTCTTCCACCTTGGCAATAAAAGTATTCACGGCTTGCATGTTTGATAAAGTTGGGTATCCGCGGATCTTAGTCCCTACCCACCGGACCCGAGCGATGGAGGCACATCTCCGCGTGGTGGTCTCGTACCCCCCTTGCTGCCAATCTTCCCACGCGAGCTCGGATCCGAGCTCCGAGCTCTGCACACTCCGCCAACTGATAGAGCCAGTTGCGGTCGGGTTAATGTAATCGTCCCGCTTCCCTGCAGTCATCTAATACAGATGGTCCATCATCTGAGCATCCTCCCGACTATCCACCAGTTCTGTATATTGCGGACCCTGATACGGGTCGAGAGGCTGAGTGACCCGTACCTCCCCATCCTCAAAAATCATCAGCTCCTTCTTGAGGTCGATGATCGCGTAATTCTCAAAAGCCCAATCAATGCCAAGTAAAGCAGGATAGGGATCCTTATCGCCCATGATATCAATAACCTCAAAGTCAGTGTATGTCTTCACCCCCGCCACGTCGACTTCGACACCCTCGAGTTGCCCGATTGGCAGAATACAGTACTGGTTCGCCATCCTGAGTTGGATTGGGGAGTAAGCGAGCCGTGGCTTTCCAAGAGCCTCCCATGTCTTTCGTGGCAGTATATTGACGTCGGACCCCAAGTCCAACATGGTGTCGTTGATTTGGAATCCTGCGACCTGCGTGTTAAGCCGGAATTCTTTGCCTGTTCGTTGCTTGTTCCGCTTGACACGCTGCACGTATTGAGGCCTAGCGTCCACCGGATCTCTGGGTTCTGCGCGCCCCTGCAGCGCTCCGTCTAAAGCATGCTTGAGCTGCTGCCGCAGCCCAGTGTTATCAACAATCCTGAGGAATAGCCGGAGCCAATCCTCGACCACAGCATCTGCGGCGTTCTGCGCACCGGATTCCGGCCGCCAGGGCTCCTCCAGCCCTCCCTCATTCCGCAACTGGGCGAATGCCTCAACCGCCTCCTAAAAATACTTCTTCTGGACTTCGGGCCGGATCAACTTCTTTGGGGATGCCGGCCACACCAGTCGTGTTGGCTCCTTTTCGTGGGCGTCGTCTCCAGTCTTCTTTCCACCCTGTGTTACAATCGCAACGTTCTGCATGTCAGGGGTTGCGGTACTGCGCGGTTCTGAGTTTATCAGATTCGCTCCCCTCTGCCTCACCCGTTCTTCCCACTTCTTGATGAGCTCCGGACAGTCTTCTGTAGCATGGGCGTTGACCCGGCACTGGGAACACTAGGGTCGTCGCGGAAGGGGACATTCTTGTGCCACATGACCCTCCTGGTCACAGTTGTAGCACTTTACCGGACTGCGTCCTCCTGTTCGGCCTCCGCGCATGCCGCCACCTCTTCCCCTCGTAGCCTCGTTTACCCTGTACGAGGGGCGATCCAATCGATCCGCAAGGGCGTCAAGCGCCCTGCACTGCTCAGTGTTGTGAGTCGTAGACACACAGAATTCGCAGTATACATTATTCGGCACCGTGGAGTACTTCTGCAATATCGGGCACATCCGAGGAGGATGCCCTATCGTCCGGCAAATCTCACAGTACTCTGTGGTGGAGGACCCCGGTTGCGGTTGGAACGCCGCAAAGGTCTGTTGCGGCTGGTAGACTCCCTGCGGGTTCATCGCCGCGCCACCCCCTGGTGGTGGACCCCCCTGAATTGCTGCAACTGAGGGTCCAACTCCTGCGCCGCGCAACCGAGGACATTCGGTTGCGACGTGTCCCTCGACCAGGTAATGAGTACACCAAACATTCGGTCGCGCTGGTCTAGCTGGCTGAATTTCCTTGAGCTTTTCGGTCAAGCTGGCAATCTGGTGTTGCAACCCTATCAGAGAAGGGTCTTGCGGGGCCAGCCCCCCCTTGTATTCCTGGGGGTATCCCGCCATGGCTTCAATCTTCATGGCCTGCTCCAAAGCGTCCTGCAGATTATCAATCTTCTGTTGTGTGAGAGGGGTTCGTGTCAAGGGGAGCAGAGCCTTGATGAACCAATCCCTCTGGTGGTTAGGGTCGATCGGGTAACTCAGCTTCCCGATCACGTCCTTGAATCGCCGCATCAACTCCCATGCGGTCTCACCTTCCTTCTGCTTGATTTCCCACAGCTCTGACAGGCCCTGCTGGTCGGTCTGGGGAAGCTTGAATTCACGGACAAAATCCCGCTTTACGTCCGCAATTACAGGGTTGGGATGAGCCTCAGACCATTTGATAAACCAACGCAGAGCTCTCTCTCTAAGCGTGGTTTGGAATTCTATTAACTTCCCTGCATCCGGCGTCTGTCGAGCCCTCCAGATGGCTTCGCACAGATACCAGTGTTGTTCTACGTCATCATTTCCCCGGCCAGAGAACTCTGGATACCGGGTGAAAGATCCAGCCATGTGTGCTGGCAGAGAATTAACCAGGATAAAGCCTCCAGGTCCTGGTTGTGCAACGGTCCCACTAGGAAAAGTATTACTACTAGTAACACTGCTGCTACTGGGCGTTACCGACGCTGCTGAACTACTGTACGACTGACTCAATGCTTGTAACTGAATAAAAATATTTCTCAGAGGTTGATACAGTACCAGGGGAAGGTCGGGGTCCTGGCCATGCAGACGGTGAGAAGTAGGGCTGCCTGGAGGGGTGGGTGCCGCCGGATCTTGGAACATCTGCTTCATCACGCCGTGCCATTCGTCATCGGAACTCTCTTCGGGCTGCATCTCTTCATGATCTTCGCTGGTCACAATCTCGCTTTCTCGCGTTGCTGGGTTCCCATGCACCCACTGTACTCCCACTGCTGTCCCGTCTTCTTCACGGGTATCCATCCCCATCGGTCTTCTCTTCGGAGGCGCCTCCTTCTGATTTTTCCTCTCGATCTTTCTTCTCTTCAAATCTCGCATCACCCTTCTTCGCCACCTATCGGCAATCTGTGCCCGCCGATGCGCGCGCAACTCCCGCAACTTGCATGCGGCCTCAGCATCCATGCCCCGCTCCCCACTCTCACATTCTACACAGCACCGGTCCCCTCAACCCTTCCCCCAGTACGAGAGGTTTACGCTGCCATAGTTACTTTGCGAAAGTCAATCAACCCTTCGCCTACCATCAGAGCCTTGATCCACAGCGGAATCTCCTTCAACAGCTTTCCCCTTAGCCCAGAGTGGAAGATAGCCTCAGCTTTCGAGAAGGATTGATAGCACTCAGCAGCAAACTCCACGGCGTATCCTTCCAATGTGGTCCTGACCCAAAAATCCACCGCGCGGGTTAGGTCGGTGTCTACCCGATGCAGTGCCACCAGATCTTCGTGCGCCCACCTGCGGTTTATCTTCCGCGAGCCGTCTTGGTGCACCATCGCTCGTAACCTCCGCAACCAATTATAAAGGTCCGCAGGGAACCTTCCCCAGAAAATTTCGTACGTATCACTAGCTGAGTCCGAGAAAAGAACAAGCTCCCTGATCACCGCCTCCTTTTTCTTGGTCAGCTTTACTTGCTGAGCAATGAACTGGTCAAGATGATCATCCCACCATCGCCGTATTGCTCCTTCAAAAATCCTCGAGACCATGATCTAGATCCCCTCAGAACATGCAGGTCCCGGCAACGGAACCATTTGTTGGCGAGAAGTCAGGTCTCGCGGACAAGACCCAGGTTCAAGGGTTGTGGCCAACAAGGGGTCCGGTGTAGTCTAGGAACACGCCGGCATTTTCACCCCGCTCTTGGAGAGCAGTGCGTCTCACCCGAGGCGTGCCGCGACCACATGCATAAGGGGATGAGATCACTGGTAAGGAATAAACCCGCAACCAAAGAAAGAAAGTGCATCCATTACATATACTAAATTACACATGCAAGATCACTTACTAAGTATTCAGACAGTCGCAACTTAAAATTTTAAATCAGTGTAAACACATTAGAGCACATGAACAACTTATTGAGACAGCAATCTTCCCTTATATTATTCTTCTGGCCGAACACATGATTACATAGCTTTCTTCTCTGATAGCTCACAAGTCTGATACAGATGGATTTTAGAACAGAAAGGAAGAACATATAAAGTAAGGAACCATAGGAAGAACAAGCATGATTCTTCCGCAGCTGCTCTGCGCGTCCTTCCTCAGGTCTCGATCCTCGCGACTTCTCTCGTATCTATTCAACCTTCAACAACACAACCACAAAAAGAATAACAACAACCTCTCTTTTCACTCGAGTGATCGCTTTTATTCACTCGCTCCGCGCGACTGGCATCCTTCCGTGTCTTCACTCTGGCTTTTCCCAGCTTCTCTTCTGATGTCTGTGTGTTCTACTTTCTGTTTTCTGTTGTGTTTCTTTCATCTGCACTTATCTCTGCTCGATCTCCAGCTATCGAGTGCTTCTGCGCCACCTTGGTAGCTTCGCAACTCCTGGTCGTTGCGGCGCGGTCGCGGTTGCCATGTGTATTTATTCCGCAACTCAAAAAGAGTCAAAGTTCAAAATGTCTTGGCCAAGAGTTCAAAACTTAAACAAAACAAGGGCCCCAACACCAATTTCTTTATGGGAGCAAAGCCATCGATACCATACAAATGTATTTTTTTCTAAATGTAAAGTTGCAATGCGTACCTTTTGTGTGTTTTGCACATTATTGAGATCAAATATCGCTCCATATGTAGTATCCATGTTACGCGATCATTGCCATGAAAATTTCTCATATCCATATTTGGGATATGTTGGTTCTTCCATCCAACCTTAGAGTTTATAAAATCATGACTAAAATGTTTTCCATGTTTTCTTTTATTTTTTCTTCCATGTCATCCATCTTAGCTTCCATTCCATCCATCTTAGATTTCACACCTTTCTTCAAAACTTCCATTTCATTTTTTGTTGCTCTTTTCGAGAGCGACATTTGGTGCACTTGCTCTTGTAATTTTGACAGGTCATGTTGCAGTTCTTCATATTCATGAGTCATAGTAGAGTCTTTAAGAGGAATTTTAGGACCCAATACTGATATATATTCTACAATATTCCCTTAGAATCAATTCAAACATATTTTTCACAGAATATTTATGCAATTCGAAAAAAAATACACACCTTTTTCTTGCTTTTAAGGAGCTTTATAATGAAATTGAATTACCTCTATAATTTCAAATCCTAAATCTCTAAAATTAGTCCATGTAGCAGCCCTCTATATTTTATTTCAAATTCCATAGGTCTGACTTGATTTGTATTCTTTAAGAGAAACTTATGCCCAATCTCCCACAATGACCTAATTATGGACTAGTTCAGTAGAGAAAACTTTTACAGCATGCCACATGTCACTGTTTCCTCCTTAGGCTCTGAAATTGATAAAACTTATATTATAGTCCATGTAATTGCGGCCACATTTTACAGAATTCCAATCTGAGGCTTAGAGAGAGAGTTATGATGATTTTTCCATGGTCACCTCTTTCAGATGAAATTCGAGAGCCTGAAACAACCCTAGTTTCCACAGATAATAGCTCCGAAAATATTGTGAACGAAGCTCTGAAATTTTTAGAGGAGTTTCTTCAGGATTGTGCCTTCGGTTTGTAAAACTTTCATCTTCTGAAAATTCGTAGAAATAAATTTGTATCGCACATGCCACAATGACCTGTTTCAGGTGAAATTCGGGAGCCTGCAAAATCCCTAACTTCCACAGATCATATCTCCGAAAATATTATGAAACAAGATATGAAATTTTTACATGACGCTCCTCAAGATTTCGGCTTCGCTCTATAAAAATTTCAGCTTCTGAACCTTTGTAGAAAATTTTTTATAGAGAACATTCCACAATGACTTGTTTGGAGTAGCGAAACCCTAGAATCCAAATCTTTGATACCGAATGTTATGGAACCAACTCTAAAAATAGAATAAAAGAGATATCAACACCTTATAAATCAGCTACTTTGAGGGGGAAACCTCCAATACATCACATAAATGAACAATTCTTTGATGATACAAATGAAAAAAGCTACTTCTATATATAGGAGTCCATGGGATCACAATATAATCCTAGCCGACCTAACAATAATAATGTAAGGGCACAATAATAACAATATTAGGGTTACAGGGGTACCACAATAACAATAAGTGGGTTACATTAACAACAATACGGGACTATGCTTGTAATATAGGGACCTAACATTGAAGATCTTAGAACATATGCAAAGAATTGTTGCAATGGTTGGCAGGACCTAATTATTCATGAGTACGAGGGCATGGGAACGATATGTGTTAATGGTTAGGATGATTATTTTAACACACATAAAATTTTTAATAAATATATATATACATAAATTGATTTGTATACCTTAATCTAACAAAAATGTATAACTATATGTTAACACCATTTGCAGTTGTCATGCTTGATGAATGAAGACTATGTTAATATCACGGTTGGAGCCTCCGGTTCAAACAATCAAGATGGGTCTCACCATCAATCACACAATCAAGATGGTTCTCACCATCAAGATATGTTGGAAAATGTTAGTGTTTCTTAAGTGAACATGATGATGTACAATTATTTTTTATCTATTATTATATATACCGAAACATGATGACATATTTTTAAAATAAATAACTGTGCACACATGTACATGTATATATATAATAAAATGTTTTAACAGATTCTGATTCCATCCGATGTTTTTGGGATTGCGGTACCTTCTTCTTCCTTGGGATATTTTCCAAATCCACCATCACAAGTATGAACAATTTTTCACTTTTAAATATGTTTTTAAGTTATATATTCTAGCTCAAAAATTTCCATTAAAAATGAGATATCTAGATCTCGAGGTATTTTAAATTTCTTGAATTTTAGGTTTTCGGAGATTTTCTTTTCAAGCCACTCTTAGGAGATTTGCCAAATCCACCAGCACAAGTATTCAATTTTTCACTTAAATATATGTTTTTAAGTTATAAGTTGTAAATTGAAGTTCAAAATTTTTATTATAAATTGAGACCTAGATCTTGAGTTATTTTAAATTTTTTGAATTTTAGGTTTTTGAAGATTTTCTTTTGGAGCCTCTCTTAGGAGATGTGCCAAATCCACAAGCTCAAGTATTCAATTTTTCACTTAAATATATGTTTTTAAGTTATAAGTTATAAATTGAAGTTCAAAATTTTTATTATAAATTGAGATCTAGATCTTGAGCTATTTTATACTTTTAAATTTTCTGAATTTTAGGTTCCTAGAGAGGCTTTCTTTTCTCCACGGACTCTAGCGATGGAGTGTATGATGGAGATAGGAACATCCACACTATTTCAACCATTTGAACAAGTTTTATAACTTTTTTTTAATATTATTGAAAATTAGTTTATATAGGCATTTTCATTTGAAATTTTTTAATATATATATATATATATATATTTTACAGTTTACTATGGAAGATGTTCCAGTGGGGGAAGTTTTAGTAGAAGAGCAACAAATGGAGAGGGAATCTTATGAGGTATTGCATGATTTTTTTTTACATGAAGTTCTATATATTCTCATTCAATTTTAAAACATGAAAGTTTAATGTTTGTACACATTGTGTAAAGATTCCCCATGCTTCATAGGATAGCCCGAGGATCGTGACTTTGTTGGGAGAGACACTACATCCATCTGTATTTGATGGATGATGCACATTCACGCACAACATTATATTTGATAGATTTAGTCTTAAATTTAATTTTTTTATATATAGTCTTATCTAGATGCAGTCATATATAACATGATACTTGTAACACTATACATTGAACTATATATATATATATATATATATATATATATATATATATATATATAGTTTTAAACTACATTTACTCTTGTCAGGAATGATTTTAAATTTTGGATAGTCACATTTGGCATGTGATCACATGTTGTGATATATATATATATATATATATATATATATATATATAATGTTTTTTTATTCAACTCAAGTTCTCATTTTATTTTTTAAACCATGTACATACATGTGTATGTTTTGGATCTAGTTGAACTACATTTGGCATGTAATCACATGTTGTGATATAACCTTTCAAGTTAAATTACGATATATAATTTTTTGTTTTTAAAATTCAAGTTGTCATTTTATTTTTTATTTATATAAAATGAATCTCTAGATGGAAATTTCAAATTACATTTTCACAACATTTTGGATGGTTGAACTACATTTGGCATGTGATTGTGATATAATGCTTTATTTTTAAAATTCAAGTTGTCATTTTATAAACTTTTTAAAAATATAAAATGAATATTTGTAGAAATATCGAATTACAAACCATATTTTCGATAGTTGAACTACATTTGCCATGTGATCACATGTTATGATATATTTTTTTGGTTTTAAAACAAATTTTGGATGGTTGAACTACATTTGGCATGAACTACATTTTGCATGTGAAGTAATGTTGTGATATATAATGTTTAGTTTTTAAAACTCAAGTTTTGGATGGTTGAACTACATTTGGTATGCGATTGTTATATAATGTTTAGTTTTTAAAACTCAAGTTTTGGATGGTTGAACTACATTTGGCATGTGATTGCACAATATAATGTTTTGTTTTTATTGGATAGTTGACCTACATTTGGCATGTGAATTAATGTTGTGATATAATGTTTTTTTTTAACTCAAGTTTTAGATGGTTGAACTACATTTGGCATGTGATTATGATATAATGTTTTGTTTTTAAAATTCAAGTTTTTATTTTCCAAACAAAAAAAGGTTCACATGAATATATGTACATAGAAATGATTTAAGCACATGTTTGAATATATATGTTAAAATGATTGAAGTACAATACATATTGACATGTATATATATAAATCTAGAAACAATCATAAGATTCTAGGTCTTCTTAGATGTGTCAAACAGTCATAAATTTTTAAAATTTCATTCTATAACATATATATCCAGTACACGCAATATTTTTCATCAATGCACATAGAAAAGCTACTTTCACTTAATTGCATTCTACAACATATATATCCAGTACGTGCAACATTTTTCATCAATGCACATAGAGAAGCTACTTTAAGTTGATAGTAAACTAGAAATTACAAAACATGTACCACACATTTTGCATTCAAGAATGAACATTATAATTTACTTTTCACAGACACACATGTCTAGAACAAAATTGAGCAACTTCAAATTTTCATTATATCAACTATGCTAGATACACAAATATGTACATTTTGCAATAATGACATTATGACAAATTGTACCAGATAATGTATGAAATACTTTAGACCAGATAATCTAGACACGTGCATGTGTAGACGTGTATAAATTACTAGCATGCATGTACCAAAACAATGTACATGGGAAAACACTTGCACAGATAACATAACGAGGCAATTTAATTTTTAGTTGAGTTCTAGAAGTTCTAAAACATGAATCCAAAGAGAATAAATTGTTGGGTAGTTCAATCAAAAATATTCCAATGGAATGTCATCTTCAATGATCAGTTCATGATTGGATTTTGACATTTTCCATTTCTTAATTTTCATTTTTTTTCTTTGATTGAAACTCTATCAACGTTATGCGTGGTTCACACACCAAGAGACTATATTTACAACTTATGACATCAGGTTCATAGTTCTCAAAGTAAAAAAAATCCCTGATTTGATTAATTTGTCTGAAAAATAACCTTTCAGTATAAAAGACCCTTTGTCACATGGAAACTCATGATCATTATATGAATAATTTTCGCACATTTTGCACATTTGATCTGATTTTATAAAGGTCTTGGTTTGGGTTTAAAGACTTTTCTTGGAGGTTTGAGTTTAAGGGTATTTCTTGGAGGCGGACCAATTTTGCAAAGAATTGTTTTGGGTTTAAGGACATTTCTTTGAGACGGTTTGATTTTTGAAAAAATTGTTTTGGGTTTAAAGAATTTTCTTGGACGTACATTCAAAGGAATTTTCTTGGACGTACATTCAAAGCACATTTCTTGGAGTTATGTAATACATTTTTTGGATGTTTTTTGTGCTTCATTTTTTTTTAAAGTATGGAGTTGGGTTTAATTTTGAAAGACATTTTCTGAAAGTATTTTTTAAAGTGATTTTTTTTTAAGTTGGAGGCATTTTTTGAAGTGACATTTTTTTAGAGTACGTGTTTTGAGTTGAAGTAAATATTTTGATCTTCATTTCATTTTTATAAGACATTTTTTTCTCGAATTTTTTAAAGTGTTTTGGATTGTAGTATGTATTTTCTGCAAAAAAATTAAAATGATTTTTTTTTTAAATTAAATCTTTTGTGATGCTTTTTCTAATTGAGTTATTGTCTAATTTTTTGAAGAAATTTTTTTTAACTTCATACTCTATTATCATGGGAAATCGAAGGACTTGTGCGATAAAATATGATCAAAAAAGAGACCCTAAGGAACGTAGAGAAGAGACAAGACAATCTCGCAAAAGAAAGATAGAAACCCTCTAAAACATTGAAGGGGAAAATCAACCTCAAGCAGAAATTAGAGCAGGTATGTAAATGTAAATATTATGATCTATTGATATATTTAAATTTTTCCTAGTGTAAAATGTGAAGCTTAATTTTTATTTGATGAACTAATTTGAACTTAAATATTTTGTTTAATGTAAACAGACAGAGATATTCCTCAAAACATTGATGATGAGATACAAAATTTTGAAAGAGAAAGTGAAAGAGGTATTGAACCAATGATTGAAGATGGTGAAAATATTGAAAGAAATTCGAATGAAGAAATTGAATCACAAGGTATGTATATATATATATTGAACACATGCACGTATTATTGAAATTATACATATATTTATTAATTTAGTAATTTATTTTTCATATGTAAGCTTATTATGTACTATTTTTTCGAATATGTATAGATGAAATCAGTTTCAATGATGAGATGTTAGAAAATGTTGACACTCACACATATGGAGATTAAAAACCTCACCATGTTATACGATATCGTGTTAACTACATTTTCGAAAAGTATTTCTTAAATGAGCGGGTGACAGTTCAAGCTCAAATGTTGAAAGGTCTCCTATCGTTAAGGAAAATAAAAGAAGCTACGACACTATTGGGTATTCGAAAATCAACCAAAGATAAAAAAAATGAAGGAAATGTGATACAAAATATAAGTAGTACTATAAATTCAATTAAGAGATCTAGAGATAAAAATGTTTCAATTGTACGTAGAGGAATACATATGGCAATGGTTTCATCAAGTACTAAAGAGAATCGTTTGGTAACATCTATGGCACGAGCATTAGGAACCTCACAAAAAACTTTGCACAAACATCAGA
Organism: Pinus albicaulis; assembly: GCA_034641835.2. NCBI lineage: Eukaryota > Viridiplantae > Streptophyta > Pinopsida > Pinales > Pinaceae > Pinus > Pinus albicaulis. Next base: position 1,351,933,743 of record CM076578.1, on the reverse strand, counting down.
AATTTTGGCTAAAAGTAGATGTAAATGATTAACTTGCTTGTTGGAGAGCTATTTGTAGGAAACCATACAAAGATAGACTTGGAGAAAATGTTAAAAAATAATAGATGAATATTGGAAGAACAATTCGCGTGCTTCGCCAACTGCAAGGCATGTGATGCGAAGAAGAATAGCACGAAATCAGTACGAAGAATATGAAAAATATTTCTTGGAAACCACTCAGATAAATTTATTCAACAAGTTCAAAGAAGAGAATCATCAAATTCATGTTTCAATCAGTGATTTTGTTCAACAAAAACCATGGTATGTAAAACCTATCACCATACGCGACACTTGCTGTTGCCGTCATCATGTGGAATTTGAGTTATATTATGACACATTCATTGATTTTGGTAGAACATTATGGAAGGATTCACCTCCTCCTTCCACTATCCGTGATTTCATATCTCAAATTCTATGTGAAAGAGAAAGCGATGAACTATTTTACAAAAAGAAATGTGTTGGTGGTAAAGAATGCGATGATTGTGGAAATTTGACTAAATTTCAAAACAAATGTCATACTGATATAAATGATCAATCATTTTCCAACATGAAAGTGAAATGGAAGAGATATGAATATATCGGTACATCGATTCAAGGTGCAAATAGTGTTAAAAGAATTGAATTACTAGAAGATGAAATTTTTGTGATAGACTTTTTGAGAAAGTTTGAGGCAGAAATTTACAAATACACCAAGAATTCCCATAGAACTCGATGGCAAGACTTGCAATTAAAAAAATCTCGTGAATTTTTTCCACTAGGGACCATTTTGTCAGTGATTGATTTTGTAGAAAACTACACATTTCTTCCACAAAAAGAAATTCAGAGTGAATATTATCATTCTGACCAAGTCTCCATGCTCATCCATATTCTATATAGACATGCTAAAAAAAACCTAGATCATATAGAAAGCACGAGTGAAAATCGACATATCATTAAATAATATCACTTTTATATCAGTGACGATCGTACACATGATACATATTTTGTACAAAATTGTTTTGGAAAAATGTATGATTCCCTAAAAAATCGTGGAATAACATTCAATGAACATTGGATATGGTCAGACGGATGCGCAGGTCAATTCAAATCTACACGATCATTATTTTTCTTTTGTTGTCTTCATAAGAAAACCTGCATTAAACATTGTTGGAATTTCTTTGAGACTGGCCATGGAAAAGGAGAACATGATGGTGTAGGAGCATGCATAAAACGATCACTTCGAACATATCAAATGAACCCCTCTGTAAGCTGACTTGTGAACGCTAAAGAGGTTGTTCAATGGTGCATCGCTGCTCTAAGCCATGAGACTAACCCATCAAGGGAAGTGCGAAGGTACATTCAATTTATTTTTTATTGGAAATCTAATTTTAAAAATTGTGTACATTTATCGTGCAATGATTATCTTTGATTGTATTTTGATATCATATTTACAAATTCTTCTTTTAATTTTCCATATAAAGGTTTTTTTGGCATATTGGGATCAAAGATGTTGATAGATCAATTGGAAATGATGTTGAAACAATAAAAGGGACTCAAAAATTGCATTCAATTAAAACAAAGTCATCCAAAAATGTGTTTGCATTGGATAAAAGAAAATATTCTTGTTTTTGTGATGTTTGCATAGACAACAAAAAATCCAATGACGTTTGTGAAAACAACATGTATGTAAAAGATTGGAAACATACAGAGCTAAATACAAAGGGAAAAATGTATGTTGCAATGTTTGAAAAAATGCAATCAGAGGAAACTACAATATCATTCGATGGTGATCAAGTTTATGATCTTGCTAGAGAAGGTAACATTTGAATTGCTTTCTAATGATTTAAAGTTCTATAAATAAATTTAAATATGTATAATTTTGTTTAAAAGTTTGTTTTATTGTGCAAGATATGTTTTTGTTGTAATTGCACCTATTGACAACGATGAAAATGTTAAGTATTATTTGATACGTTGCATTAAGCGAAAAATGAAATTATTAGAAAACTATAATGATCACGGATTTCAATATGACAGAGGATCTATTATATTGAAAGGTTGTCTTTTCAAACAAACTAATCAAAGTGGGGAATTTGTTTACTTTGAAGACTATGAACTTGATTCCATAAATTTTCAATATAGTCACTTGGTGTGTGCAGCACGCATAAAGTTGATAGAGGTTCAATCAAAGAAAAAAACGAAAATTAAGAAATGGAAAATGTCAAAATCCGATCATGAACGGATTATTGAAGATGGCATTCCATTGGAATTTTTTTGATTGAATTTCCCAACAATTTATTCTTTTTGGAATAAATATATTTTAGAACTTCTAGTACACTCAACTAAAAATTGAGCTGCTTATGTTATTTGTGCAAGTGTTTGCACATGCACAAATTGTTTTGGTACATGTGCACGTGCTCTAGTATCAACTGAAAGTATCAAGGATATATACATGTGCATTAATGAAAAATGTTACATGTATCAAGCATATATATGTGTGTGTGTGTGTGTGTGTGTGTGTGTGTGTGTGTTCTAGAATGCAATTAATTGTTCAAGTAGTTTTACTATGTGCATTGATGAAAAATGTTACTTAAATTCCAGAATGAAATTAATTGTTCAAGTAGTTTTACTATTTGCATTGATGAAAAATGATTCAAATGTACTCAATATATATGTTCTAGAATGCAATTTTAACTAAAAGTAGTTTTTCTATGTGTATTGATGAAAAATCGTATTGGATATATACATGAACTTAATATGCCCTATTTTTCTTGTGAGATTTTCTGGAAAAAAGTATCCGTGCAATGTAAATAAATCCTCCACAGTATATTTTTGTACGAATATTCCTTTCAGACGAGACTTGAAGCACTTCTCCGACTTTTGGTGGGATTTGACCCACATCTCTATTCCTGATTGAAAATCTAGTACAAAATTTTTCTGTCCAATGGTCGGATATATGTTCTATGTTCTAGAATGAAATTAACTGAATGTCATCAATTTACCAAAATATAAATCAACAAGGCTACCTATTTGAGTGCCTTAACGACATTGACCCAAATTCAACAAACATATATGTACTAGACTTATATTTCCAATCAAAATTAAAGGGATAATTTGTACATATATCTAATTCTTTAAACTCTTTTTTCAATTAGAGATAAATTGATACATGGTTAGTTGCATTGAAAAGCTATGTTCTTCCTATTGGAAATGTTTTCATTCAAACAAGACTACATGTAGAGATCAAAAGCAATCCTAAGATTCCAAATGTATTTCAACCATCCAAAACTTGAGTTTTAAAAACTTTCTAATTAAATCAAAACAATTTACAAGTCACATAGGAGTCTTCTATCTAAGCAAAATATAGATTGAAACTATCCAAAACTTAGATCAAAACATTTAACATTTAACATTAAATCAAAATTAAAGGGATTTACATCTAACTACTTCTTTACTCTTTTTGATTAAATCAAAACAATACTTCACATGGGAGTCTTCCATCTAGGCCAAATGTAGATTGAAAGCATCCAAAAATTAAATCAAAACATCTAACATGTTATGTATTGAAACATTTAACATTAAATCAAAAGTAAAAGGACTTACATATAACTACTTTAAAATATTTTTGAATATATCAAAACAATACTTCAAATAGGAGTATCTTCCATCTAGGCCAAATTTAGATTGAAACCATCCAAAAATTAGATCAAAAAATTTAACATTTCAATAACATTAAGTCAAAATTAAAAGGATTTACATATATACAACTACTTCTTTACTCCTTTTGATTCAATCAGAACAATACTTCACATGGGAGTCTTCCATCTAGGCCAAATGTAGATTGAAACCATCCAAAACATAGATCAAAACATTTAACATTTAACATTTAACATTAAATCAAAATTAAAGGATTTACACATATATAACTGTAATGAACATAATATACATAGCAAAACCCGTCGCTTGGGTTTCCTAACTAGCCAACACCAGAGGGGGTATGAATCAAAAAAACAGAAAAGGGACTGCCCATAATCGAGAAAAACCTAAAGAGGACCTGACATTAGGCTAGCTATGGATGTGTGTAGGAGGATTCTCCCCCACAATTGGACAATTGTAGTCCTCAGGATCATCATCTACTCCCTTGGAGTGCTGGGAGGAGTTGTCGTTGCTCACGCCATTGTTGTTAGAGCTCGTCGAGGTGGATTTTACTGGAAGATATGCCAACTTTCTGGTGTCCTGGAGTTGATGGGATGGGATGGTGGACTTTCTCCATCGCCTCCTGGAACTAGAAGCACCTCCTAAAAGAGATGGAAATGGTCGTCGTAATTTGCAGTCTGATCAAAGCACTGGTGAAGTGAAATTGTGCTTCATTGCTTGCTGCAGGAGGGTGGCTACCTGTGTCATGGATGGAAAGAGGAGGGAGAGATCCAACACTCCTTCCCCTTCCATCCCTACCCCCACCTCCCCTTCTGCAACTCATCTGTTGTCTATGCATAGGGTCTTCCATAGGCCAAATGTAGATTGAAACCATCAAAAACTTGGATCAAAACATTTAACATTATATCAAAACATTTAAAAAATTTAACATTAAATCAAAATTAAATGGATTTATATTTAAAAAACATTTAACATTAAATCAAAATTAAAGGGATTTACATTAAATGTAGATTAAAATGGTATCCAAAACTTAAGTTTTATAAACTTTTTGATTATATATCGTGCAACATTACTTCGCATCCAATGCCAATTATAGTTCATCTATCCAACAGAATCATTTAACATTATACCACATGTGCCAAATGTAGATTGAAACCATCCAAAACTTAAGTTTTAAAAACTTTTTGATTATATACCGTGTAACATTAAAACATTAAATATCACATGCGAAATGTAGATTTAAATCATCCAAAACTTGAGTTTTAAAAAATTTTTGATTATATATATCGTGCAACATTACTTCACATGCCATGCAAATTATAGTTCAACTATCCAATAGAAACATTTAACATTATACCACATGTGCCAAATGTAGATTGAAACCATCCAAAACTTAACTTTTAAAAACTTTTTGATTATATATCGTGCAACATTAAAAAATTAAATATCACATGTGAATTGTAGATTGAAACCATCCAAAACTTGAGTTTTAAAAACTTTTTGATTATGTCATACATAACATTACTTCGCATGCCATGTCAATTATAGTTCAACTATCCAATAGAAACATTTAACATTATACCACATGTGCCAAATGTAGATTGAAACCATCCAAAACTTAAGTTTTAAAAACTATTTGATTATATATCGTGTAACATTAAAACATTAAACATTTAAAACATTAAATATCACATGCGAAATGTAGATTGAAACCATCCAAAACTTGAGTTTTAAAATGTTTTTGATTATATCATACATAACGTTACTTCACATTCCATGCCAATTACAGTTCAACTATCCAATAAAAACATTTAACATTATATCACATACCAAATGTAGATTGAAACCATCCAAAACTTTAGCCTTTTAATTTAACAAAAAATTATAGATCACAACATTACTTCACATGCCAAATGTACTCCAAGCATTCAAAATTTAAATTTTAAAAACAAAACAAATTATAACACATCATTACATAACATGCCAAATGTAGTTCAGATGACAACATTACTTCACATTCACATGCCAAAAGTACTAAAACCATCCAAAAATTAATTTTTTGGAACAAAAAAAATTATATTAACACTGTAATAAAATATGTCCAAAATTGTAGATCTCACAAGTATCAAACTGTATCAAGTTATATATATATATATATATATATATATATATATGGCAGTGCATCTAGATAATATATAAAAAATAAAATTTAAGACTATCTAAATCTTGAAATCAAATCTACAAATCATGCCCATCAAATAGAGATGGATCTAGCCTCTTTCCTATCAGGGTCTCAATCTGCGCATTATCATGTGAAACATTATGGGAAACCTACATACACAATGCACATGTAATTGAATATTAAAATTTGATGTTTTAAAAATGGGTGAGAATATATATCTAGAACTTCATGTAAAAAACAAAATATATCAAAAAACTCATGCAATACCTCATGAGGTTCCCTCTCCATTTCATGAACAAGTTTCGCCTCCATAGGAACATCGTACAATATACATGTACAGTTATCTATATATATATATATATATATATAAAACTTTAAAATGAAAATGCACGTATACATATATAAACTTATTTTCAATAATATTAAAAAAAAGTTAAAGACAACTTGTTCAAATGGTGTGGATGAACATCCTATCTCCATCGCTAGAGTCCGTGGATTAAAGAAATCTTCTATAGGAACCTATATTCAAAAAATTTAAAATAACTCAATATATATATATATATATATGTCTCAATTTTTAATGGAACTTTTTGAGGTGGAATATATATATATATATATATATATATATACATACATACATACATACATACATATATATATATATATATATATATATATATATATATATATATATTAAACATAAATTTTAAAAGTGAAAAATTGTCCATACTTGTGGCTCATCTCCTAAGGAAGTAGAAGTTACATCTCCCAAGGAAGAAGAAGGTACTACCATCCCAAAAACATCAGACGGAATCGGAATCTGTTAAAACATTTTATCATTATATATACATACATGTACATGTGTGCACAATTATTTATTTTAAAATATCACTTAAAAAACACTAACATTTTCCAACATATCTTGATGGTGGTCGACTCCATCCGCATTTGTTAGAGGGGTAAACCTCTGGCGGACAGAGGGCGTATTCCTACGGGCAGCCCGGTATCGGTCTAGTAACAATCGTAACACGCTATGGTGCAGGTCCCTAATTGCAATAAACCAACTTGCGAAGAAGACTTACCTCGAATCCAATGTTGTTGTCTGTAGAGAAGGTAGTGCTCCCGTTCCTTTGCTCCGGCAGATCACAATCCTCACGCTCGTTGCGACAAAACACATGCACACGCAAGAAACACAACAAACACAAGCATAAAATCCAATAAATACAATTATGCGTCAGTCAGAGAGGACACAACTCATCATCATAATGAACAAAACGAGTGGAACCATAACCAATAGTCGCTTATCATTGATTCAACAAAGGAAAATACAACCTGGCTCTGACGCTGAATTCTCCTTCGACGGGTCACCAACAGAATACGTCTCGGTAAAGCTTGTCAAGGATGGGGACAAGCCTCTCTCTTCGATTGTCAATCTCCTTGCTATTGATTTAACACTATGAGGACTATTGCAACATTCTTTAGGCTATGAAGGCTCTTGGAGATTAGCTTGCAAAGGAAAATGGCAAGCTTATATAGATGGAGGAAGGGGAGTTGGGATCCCTACAATCATGGGATTGGCCCTATCCTCAAGGAACCTTCCATGAGAGGTGGAAAACTACTTTTTCTACATGGGAATTCGGAGCCAACCTCCCAACTCAAATTAGAGACCAGTATAGGAATTGGTTGGGGTAAATATTCCGCCATTTATTTTTAAAAAAACACTCCTTATTAAGCTTGGCGCGGGTGCGGCTCTAAGACAGAGTGCCAATTGGCGCGCCCTCTTTGGAGGATTTTCCCCCTTGGCGCGAGGGCTGAACTGTGTATCCGCGCCAATGCAAAAAGGGCTATTTTTAGGGTTTTTCACAAGGAGTTGTCTTCAGGGGAATGAAAGTACATGTCTAGGGGAATGTCATGAAAGTGTTTTCAGATCATGTCAATGCTCACAGGTCACGGAATAAGCCCTCCAATGTGCGGGATGGGGAATTGCAGGGACGGTGACAAATTGTTGTATAACAGATGCCCCCTAAAGCGTGAGGCCCGAAAGAGAGAGAGGGGTGAAATGATTTACGAGAACGTGTCCAACTGAAAACACTGCCGTAGGAAAACCTGCGTAGAGAAGTACAACTGATATCTGAGATACATGATATATATGTGGTATGGACGCATCCATCCATAACAGAGTATACAATAATCCAGATCTGAGGTATGGTCGCAGCCATCCAGTGAGGATCGATAAAGAGACTTAGGTATGGTCGCAGCCATCCAATTAGTCAGTCATGTAACTAATCATAATAATCCACAAAATCGCAGCATGGATTCTAACAGACAAAATTCAGGGTCTTGCGCTCCATCTCGACCCGAACAAAGTACAACTTCAAGCATGCGAATAAGTGAGCTGAAGTTGAACATGCAAGAACATCGCCTGATTACCAACCAATGATGAAAGTTGTTAACAGACGCGAGAGGTACCACCAATAATGACAATGGTCCTCAAGGTACTATAGGTACAATCTACGGTATGTGAATCAGTGAGCTGGCATCGAACACCCGTAGAATCACTCGATCAGAGGCCAATGGTGAAAACCTCACGTCGAACGCGAAGAACCTGCCATTGAGGCATGCAGGCTCCAAGGCACCAGAATGGAGTCTCTAGATCAGCTTCCTGGATAATGAGCTGAAGTCGACAGGAAGTGACCTTGATCGAAGGTGGGCCATAGTGTTTCCCACATCATCGACGCGAGACAGAGGAACATAATGTCTTTGTGAATCAAGATCATATGAGAATAAGAGGAAGTTTGATACTTGCAGAGGTCAACTTCTCTTAAACATATAGGTGGCACGATAGTGGATTTGGCAGTATTTGACATCAAAAGATCAAAGGTCATGATGACGAGACAAGGAGCAGATGAGAGGTCAAAAGGGATCACCCAAACCCACGGAGGCAAGTGAAAAACAAGATGAGAAGTCCCCAAACCGACACGACTGCAAACAAGTGCCATGTTTAAGAGCGACATACTGCCAACACGACAATGATGCTGGTTCCATTTTCCCCGCCATTTCTGGTGAGTAAATCTTTATTTTTACACAAGCTTGAAGAGGATACCATATGCTTGCTATATAAATCCATCCTAGTACATTTAACGAGCCCTAGGAAGGAGGAACTCGAATACCGTCATTATGACTGAATCCAATGTCATTAGGGTTTAACGAGTCTGAAAAAGGAAGAACTCGGCGTCTTTTTATGTTTAGAGAGTTTGAAAAGACAACGGAAAATTAAACTCCAACGGTCCCTTTTCGTAAATAGTTCCTCAGATCCGAAAAGGTAGAAAATTATGTCCGAGAAACCTCCTATGTCCGAGAAACCTCCTAGTTGTGATAGGCTAGGGTATTCCTTTTTCGTAAGTAATCTATCCTAGCCTGAAAAAGGGGTAAACGTATACTGGGTAGATGTCGTTTCGTGACCACTTTAACGAGATCGAAACGACAAGGGACTCAGCGATCCTTTCATGTTTAGAGAGTCAGAAAAGAGCTGAAAGATGACTCCAAAATGACTTTTTCGTGTTTTTACCGAGTCCGAAAAAGTATAAAATACAACTCGTATCACTGTCCAAGTCGCATAAAAACCTGTCACTGCACATAAAAGCAAGTGTAAAATCCATTTTTCGAAAAAATATATTAAAATATTGAGAAAAATGACACTTAAAACCTAATTTTGACCTGAAAAGTTATAAATAGGCTTCAAATGGTAAAACAAATTTACTTTTACTTTTTACCTTACTTGGAGAGCAACAGTGGTCAGTTTGTGTGCAAACTTGCGGCGGTGATTGCGACTGATCCGGGACGTCATTCAGCTCCTTGTTTGTTCCAGGTAAAAGGCTTTCCCTTAAGCTCCATTTTAATCCATTTTTTATGATTTTCCATTACACAGTCGATCTCTGAAGGAGACCCTTTTAAAATTTTAGGGCTCTTCCATTAGCGCGGGTATCGGGCACGGACCCGCGCCAATGGCGCTACATAATTTTTCGCTTTAAATTTTTAAACAGTGAGCCATCCATATGGGTTTTTAAGCATGACAGAGATCTAACAAGGGTTTTTGATCATGTTGATGCAGGTAACCAAGCACAATGGTTATTGAATGGAAGGAGAGGGAACATGGTGAGGAAGATGAAATGGCTATGGAGAATGAAGCCTGTATGAATGTACTGAAGAACTGTGGACTCAAAAAATTATTTCTTACTCCATGTTTACGAGCTCAACCTGAGCTGCTACAATACTTGGTCAGTACATGGGACGAAAATGAGGAAGTATTTAAACTTCGAGACCAAGTGTTGGAACTTGAGGTTTACGACGTATATTTCATCACCAGGCTGTCGCGTAGAGGCCCAGTACCCATTTTGACAGGTAGCAGGCCTTCCGGAGAAAAGATGGAACAAGTAATGGCGAGGGTGTGCCCAGGGGCACGAACCGAATCGGGAAGCGGAAAGGTGGACATTCACACTGTCTGTGATCTAGCACTCAGAGTAGTGCTACACACCATTACACGCGCTGCAAGATCGCAAGCTCCACATGAGGCAACGAAAGCCCAACTCATACTAGCCTCCGAGTGTATGAACCCCACATTGTTTGATTGGGCTACTGCAGTGACAGAGCAATATCAAAAGGCAGCTGACAAGATGCAAGCAAGTCAAACTAAAGAAGTTTGGCTACGGTTCCATTTTGGTGTCGTTCATCTTGGAACGACTACCCATTTTCCAGGGCCAAGGGACTATAGTTGCTGAGCCGGTACCAAGGGAGCTGAGGATGGCTCGTTGGGCAGCACTTATGCCCAGGTCAGGAGGAGGCCAACAGATGTCTTGGAGGCCCGAGTTTTTTGGGTGGTTACGGCGACAGTTGATTGTGGTCGAAGATTGGCCCTATGCTGGGACTGATTTCACCAGAGATCTTGATCTTCTGCTCTCGGATGGGGAGGATTGGGATGAGGAGTTGGGTACGATACTCTCTTTTTTGATTTTTATGTATTTATGATTTTTTTGGTAATACATGTTCATTCTAATAACAGTTTTATGTGTATGCAGACGTCGGTCCAGAGAGGCCCGCGGGCATGTCACTCATTGCGTGGAGAACCCATGCCGAACATGACCCTCAGGCTGAGGGTGGTGAGGGAGGTGAACTGATTCAAAACCTGGAGGGCATCGCCCGGGGGATCCCGGACTATGCACGGCTAGCAAATGTTCTGCTAGCATACCAGCGACACACTGTGGGGGTGCCCAGTCACCTCCACCGACTACTGAGACGCTTAGTGCGTGCGGTGGCTTGTTACCACGAGCACCATGTAGATTAGACATTAGGGCTTTTCATATGCATATTTTTTGAGAGACATGTCGTCTCCGACTGTATTAAGACGAACATGTATATTTTTTATTTTATGTGATGCACACTATGCAAACATTTCGACACACACACATATATATATATACCTATTTCTGGATGGATCTCTTTACATGTGATGATGTTTTTGTTTATAAATTGCGCAAATGTCTATCTAAAACCATATTAGCTACTGAATTTGTTAATGTATTCATATGTCTGGGTATGTGTTGATATGTGATATAATCAAAATTTCTCTCCAATAGACGAATACACAGATACAGACGTAAAATGGATGGGTTTCTATTGGAATAATGACCATTAAGCTGTAATACTACAAGTTGTGAGTCTAGATACACAAGTAATTCACGAATGCCGAGGTCCACAGCCTCGGTCAATAATTCCAACACGGCACTATATTCCGCGATATTATTTGTAGCAGGATGCAGACACACACCTTGCAGGTTAACCAACTCACCAGCAGGATCATAGATTACCCAGGCTGCCGAGGACAGATTCCTGGTACTGCGGGAGGCACCATCCACGAAACTCACAAACAGAGCAATAGACATCTGCACAATCAGGAAGACCCGATCAACATAAATATGCTTACATCGCACACCACACCACACATGCACACAAATGAATATACACACCTATGTACACACACCACACCAAAAATAATTTCAAGCATAGTATTTTTTAAGGTACAACCCATTTCTAGGTTGCGCCAACGGAACTCCTTCGTAATCAATGAGCTCATAAGCCCCATTTTTCAATACTCGTTTTACTATGTAGGGCCCATGCCACATCGGTTGGAACTTTCCTGGTCCAAGTTTGTCATGCACTTGGTCGTATAGGAGGACAAGATTCCCTTCGACAAAGGAACGTGGAGAGATTGATTGATCAAAGTGAGCTTTGACCCGCTTCTTTTGTGCCTCAATGACTAAAGCAGCCAAGCGGCGGGTTTCATCCAGTAATTCCAAATACAAGAGACGTTCTTCTTCAGGAGAAGTATCAGGCAAAAGTTCCACAGCCAACTTTAAGGAAGGAATTTCACACTCAACTGAAAGAGTTGCTTCCAGACCATACACCAATTGGAATGGTGTGAATCCGGTCGCACTCTTTGCTGACATCCAGTAGGCCCATAGAGCTGAGAATAATTGGAGGTGCCAATTGGACTTATGAATACCAACTGTTCGTTGAAGCATTGTGACCAAAACTTTGTTCACAGCCTCAACCTGGCCATTTTCCTGGGGGTAATATGGCGTTGAGCTATCATGCCGTAAGCCCAATCTTGATGTCAGCTCGGCCATCATATAATCTCGAAAGTGAGTGCCATGATCGGTTACAATGGCTTGAGGGACCTCGAAACGCGCGATAATGTGGTTGAAAATAAATTGGGCAGCTGTCTTACCATCGGCGGCTAGTGTAGGCATCGCTTTGGCCCACTTAGTAAAGTAGTCGACAGTGACGATTATATATGCATGCCCCTCGGCCAAATGAGGGTTACACATCATAAAATATATGCCCCATTTTGAAAAAGGGCCGACGGTAATGACAGGGTGCAGAGGGAGGGGTGGTGCGCACATCTTGCGCTGAAAAACCTGGCACGCATGACATTTGCGGACTGCAACGATACAGTCTTTGAAGATTGACGGCCAAAAGTAACCCACACGCAGAATTTTCTGGGCGGTGGAATATCCAGACATGTGACCGCTACAGGCGCCACTGTGACAGTCATTCAAGAATCTTTTGGTCTCTTCCAGTGTCAAGCACCAGTGGAGCACCGAATCTACTCCAATCCGGTATAATGTATCTCCTATAATACGGTAGGGTTGAGACTGATGCCAAATCCGACGTCAGGCATCTTTGGTCAACTCAGAGTGGAACGTTGACGTTTGAAGATACATAATAATATCACCGTACCAGGGATCGCGAGTACTGATTCGGAGTGAGACAGGGTGGAGTCTGTTGGAAGTGAGCAGATGAGATCCGCAAAAACCAGTGATTTGGTCGACTTAGCAGTAGTAAACTCTAGGTCGAACTCCTGAAGGATAACGATCCATTTGGAGTATTTTCCCACTAGTAATTGTCAAGATAGGATATATGTCATGGGGTTGCAATCCGAAACCACGGTTACTGTACGCATTAGGATGTAGTGGCGGAAACGCTGCACAGCTTGCACTGCGGCTAATGCCAACTTCTCGACGTGAGCGTAACGTGTCTTTGTGTCAAGAAGGTTCCATGATAGATAATAGACAACATTTTCATTGCCATCATCGTCATCTTGCACTAGAACCATAGCTATGGTGCTAAACGCGGCGGCCAAATATAAAGTAAAATCACGGTGATAGTTTGGAGGATGAAGCAACGGAGCATTAACAATTAACGTCTTAAGCTTCTCAAAGGATTGTTGAGAAATCTCGTCCCAGCGAAAGGGAAATTTTTGCTTTAAAAGACGCGTGAATCCTTTGGCAACTTCCGCGTAGTTCGGGATGAAGCGTCGAAGGAAATTAGCTTTTCCCTACAGACTCTACAATTGGTATAACGAAGAGGGTGATGGGAGATTGACAATGGCCTCGACCTTTAGAGGGTTGAGGCGAATCCCGTCCTTGGAGACTATGAACCCCAAAAGACAGCCAGAATCCATGTAAAAGACGCATATATGAGGGTTAAGCCGAATATTATAGCGTCGACAGCGAAGGAAAATCTGGCGGAGGTGTTCCGGGTGGTCCTCCCACCGAGCTGAGTGAGCTGGCAGATCATCTAGATAAGGCTGAATGATATGGCGTATGTCGTGGAATGCGTAAGACATAGCACGCTGGAAAGTAGCTCCAATGTTCTTCAAGCCAAATGGGAGCTTTTTATAGGCAAAGGTACCCCACGGACAGATGAATGCAGTCTTGTGTTGATCGGCAGGTAAAATATTTATTTGATTATACCTAGAAAAGTCGTCCATCAAGGAATAAATCTCACTCCCAGCACATTCGTCAATGATTTGATCTATGAAAGGAGTAGGGTAGTTGTCCTTAGGACATGCACGATTAATATCATGGTAATCAACACAGACCCTTATAGTACCTTGATTTTTATCTACGGGGACAATATTTGAGACCCATTCTGTGAGGGGAATCGGGTAAATGAAGCCCACGTTCAGAAGTTTTTCAACTTCTGCTTTAATGGCAGCGGCTTTGCAAGGATGCACTGGGCGTAAGCATTGGCGCACAGGTTTCGCACTGGGATAGGTAGGAATCTCATGCACTACTATGCTGGGATCAATCCCAGGCATCTCCTCATAGGACCAAGCGAACACGTCTCTGAATTCTCGAAAAATATCAGTATAAACTCGTATCTCATCAGGAGAACAAGCTACTCCCACATGTATGTTTTCAACTATCCCCAGTTTAACGGAGATGTCAATCGAAGTGGTTTGACTAATGTTGCTCAGGTTCCCCTCTGACAAGTCCTCATGTGTCAATATGGGCGTCTGGAGAGGTGGAGTGGGAACCTGAGATGCAAAACGCTCTAGACAATTTGACATTGCCCCCAAGTTGGGCATAAAGGAGGAACGATGATGTGTATCGTTCCAAGGCAGCTCCTCAAGAGACATGGTTTCAAAAATGGCTTCGTCAGAAGGGAAAATATCTTTAAGAGGATCAGGCGAGTCGGCCTCACCGAGCCAGGGATATTGAGAATAGATATCTAAAGCCATGCTCGAGGGAGCATGTTGAGGAGGAGGAGGATTGGATGTGGCGACAATTTCACAGTAATTAATCTCTACTGGAGTTAGGGCCATCGATTCTCCAAAATCAGTCACCTGTTCAGGTGAAGGGATGATCCATGGGTCGTCAGACCTAGAGATCATATTAACTTGAATGGTGTGCAGTGGTGGTGCGGGAAAAATACCCATGAGGACGGGGTCCTTGAAGAGACCAGGTCCTACACTGTCAGGGGGATTGGAGATCTAATCCATGTAAGGAACGTTGTTCTCAGAGGATGAGGTGAAGAAAGACAACTAATCCACAGTAACAATTTTTCCCTCATGAGGGAACTTGAGAAGTCAGAAGAGGGTGGACGACACGCATAACATGGCGTGAGTCCAACTGCGGCTGAGAAGAAGATTGTAGTTCAGCTTGGTGTCAACCACTTCTACTTCTACGTTGACTATCTTCCCTTGTAACGTAATCGGAAAACTATTGAGAACACCCAGGGGTTTGGATTCCCGACCATCGAATGCCTCTAAGGCATTGGGAGATGATGACAAGGCCGGAGAGCCAATGGCCTTCCAGCAGGCGGATGACATGACATAGGTGGAAGCACCTTCATTTAAAATGGCCCTATGGATGTTAAGACTGTTGATCCTAACTTGAATAACAAGAGCGATCTGATGCGAAAGTCGGGGGGTAAAATTTTCTAAGTCGAAGGTGAGAAGACTAGAATCGGCGGGATCGATTGCAACGATTGCAGACAAAAAATATTTCCATTGCGAAGGGAAACTCTGAAGAACCTCCAATGCAGACATATCAGAAGGCGCCTGTGCCAAATCCTCAACAATACTATAGTGCTGAGCAGCACGGGAATTTGGATTGTAGGAAGATCTTCGTAGAACACCTTTAGAAGGTGGCCTCACAACAGGTTCAGCAGTAGGCTTCTCAATATCCAAAGAACCAGAGACAGGAGGAGGTGGTGGGCCATTCGCAATCTCCTTCCCAGTTGGCTAACGCAATATAGCATAATCCTTTGAACGTGTAGCAATTGATACAGGTGCTGCACTATTCATCATAAAGACCTGGGACCCAAATGGTGCAGATGGTGAGGGCTGCTCAACCATCTGGGTCTGCTGAGACGGGAACGGTTCTTTAAGAACTGTTGGAGTCCCTTTGGAGCCTTTGAGAAGTTGACTAATTTCATATCGTCATGGAAAATCCTTTGTATAATGATCTCCTTCACAAATAAGGCAGGGGTACTTCAGTTTACGTTGAGAACCATCCTCAGTACGAGGTTTAGAAGAGTCTGGCTTTGGGGCGTCGGGTTTGGATTTTCCTTTGCCCTTCTTTTTTCCTTTGGAGGCTTTTTCCATAGGATTAGCCTGAACGGCATTGACCTTCGCAGTTTTGCCAGAATCTGGGGGGATGGGAAGAGCAGAATTATTGGAAGAATTAGACTTCTGCTTCCCATTTGAAGATTTTCGAGAATTTTGAGACACGGAACCAATAACACCATCCACCGCTGGGGTAGGTGGAGCTTTAGAGGTTCCCAATCATGGAGCATCAGTTAATATATCATAAAGCGTACCGGACTGAGAGTATACTAGATCAAGATATTGGGCACATGCTATGGCTTGTTCTTCAATAACACATGCCCCCATAGCAATATCTTGCACGATTTTGTTAACGAAGGATGTGGTGAACCAATGAGTTAGTAGTTGATCAGGTATATCAAACTTGATCAGCCTATGACAACGTTGCCACTCATGAATATGATCGGATATGTGGGTGGCTTTATCCTGCTTCAACGAAGTCAGGAGATGCGTCCCAGCTTCATAACAAACCGGTAATTGAAAATGAGTCAGAAAAGCCATTGCTAAAGTATTGAAATCCTGAAAGATGCCACGGGTTAGTTCAATATACCACTTAGCAGCAGCACCGGTAAGAGTGTGCTGGAAGAGACGTAGACGAATTGAATCATCTACCCAAGAATTAGACGAACACCACAAATGGTAGGTCATTACATGAGCTTGGGGGTCTTCACCAGCTTTACCCTCAAATTTTGGGCAGTCACCGGGTACCTTGGTGGGAACCGGAGGCCAATAAGGATTGTGAAGAATCAGATCATTGGTTAATTTAGAAACATCAGGTAATTCCAAGGTAGCCAAAAACTGCAATTTCGGGTTGAACGGCATGCTAGGCCCTCGATAAGGACATGTACCTATACTCCATGCTGGTTGAGTATATCCTTGCCCCCATGGGTTCTGTTTGGTAGGATTCTGACCGTAGGGGGTATATGGTGTATACCCAGTCTAATTTGGTTGCTGGTAACTAGTGTACGGGGCTTGATAACCAGAGTATGGAGCTTGATTATATGTCAGCCCCGTTTGGGCAGCCTGTGGATTTGGCTGCTGAGTATAGGTGTTGCCGAGTTGTTGAGAGTAATAGTTAGAACCTTGGGGCTGGTTATAATTCATTTGGTATTGACCATGAGAATAGTAACCGCATTGAGGTTGAGTGAGCTACTGATAGGTGGGGCCCTGCTGAGCCTGATAATTAGTATGCAGTGGCTGATTCAGCTACGACATTGAATAAATCGGTTGTTGGGCAGGGTTGACAGAATGTGCAGGCTGGCCTGGTTGGATAGGCTGACCTGGCTGAACGGGCTTCCCTGGTTGAACAGGTTGACCCGGATAAACAAGTTGTGCCGATTGTCTAGGTTGACCTGGCTGTTGTGGAACGCCGGGTTGTACCGGATGAGCTGGTTGGCCTGGTGAAGGAACACTGGGTTGTGCCGGATGGACCGGTTGACCTGGTGGAGGAATGGAGCTAGGTGGTGGCTGGTAACCAGTTTGACCTGCAACAGGACCATAAGATGATCCTGGCTGATGTGCAACATTTGGAGCAATAGGATACTGAGGTTGCATGGGTTTTGAAGGCTGGACTTGCCCCCCAAGACCGTATACCGGCCCGGGTTGGTACCCCAGTTGACCTATGAGTCCTTAAGGTTGCCTTGGTTGGACTCCAAGAAGAGGCTGCACGAGTTGACCTAAAGGGTTGTAATACTGTCCTTGCGGACCGTATGATGGCCCCTGCTGGCCTGCAAGGTAACCTTGTGGGTCATAAGGATAGCCAAGGTGGCTCGAAGGTTGGCCTTGAAAAGGTTGTCCTTGCGGGTTATAACGCTGCCCAGCCTGGTTATACGGTAAACCCTGAGCATGAATTTGAGCCTCAGGAGTGAGTAAACGTAGAGGATTCCCGTACTCATCATGCTGATATGGAAAAACATACACGGGCATACCATCCTACGCATAATGCGAAAAATACGAGAGGTTGGGATCTTGAGAGGATTGTCTAACCTCGGGGTTCGATTGCTGTAGGGACAATCGATACTCCTCAGGAGAGATATTCTCCGGCATAGCAGAAGCTATATAGATGTCTTCGGGAAGTGATGTGGTCCTTACGGACTGAGTGGTAACAGTAGGTGTAGATGCAACCACACAAACAGTGGGCCTGACGAGCACAAAAGTGACCTGAGGGGATGACGTGACAGGTGTCCTAGGAGACATCCCCAGTGAAGGAACAACCAGCCTCGTAGAAGGAGATGATACCCCCATAGAGGCAGCGGTGGTGATAATCTGACCTAAGGATCTATACCCTGCTAGTAGTGAGGGACCAGGCGAAGACATAATAGATGATTCAGTGTTGTCTTCTGGGAATAACTTCCAAGTTACTTATGGGAATAGTTGGTAATATTCACCAGACGTGGGGATTTCCTCGCTAACAGAATGACTGGATTCACTCATATTTGAACCTGCCGCTAGATCTCATAACAGACGGCGAGGACTAGGAGGAATAACAGCAACTAAAAAAGGCTAACCTAATGTAAGAGGATGGAAATGTTCCCCTACTCCAAATCCAGACCAAGGGTAGGATAAGGGCCAATTGAACTCAACTGGTCCTCCAAAGGGAAGTGCGCCAGCTGAGTTTACTAAGAAAAAATGAAAAAAGAGTAATCCAAGAAGTAGACCAGTGATGGTAAAGATCAAACCAAAATTCAAAGCCAGAAAAAGAGCCAGCCAAGAGAGCTGATCAAGCAAGGAAAGTCGGGGATGGACCAAAAAGACAAGACAATACTCCAAGTGTTCAGTTCATAAACTAGACTGTAGATTGACTGAAGTAGCATTCATCTACTTTCGCTAATGCAAAGCAAGAGCGTTTCGAAGGCTATTTGGCTAGCTTCAGGCTCCGTCTGTAGTTTATAAAGCAAACAACAAGCTAACTCACTAGTGGAGTCGCCAATTTGTTGTGGAGGTAAATCCCCTCTGCGGACAGAGGCGATCCCTACTAGCCCAGAACCGGTCTAGCAACAATCGTAACACACTATGGTGCAGGTCCCTAATTGAAATAAACCAACTTGCGAAGAAGGCTTACCTCGAATCAAATGATGTTGTTTGTAGAGAAGGTAGCGCTCCGGCTCCTTTGCTTCAGCAGATCACAATCCTCACGCTCGTCGCGATCGAACACCTACACACGCAAGAAACACAACAAACACAAGCGTAAAATCCAATATATACAATTATGCGTTAGTCAGAGAGGACACAACTCATCATCACAATGAAAAAAACAAGTGGAACCATAACCAATAGTCGCTTATCATTGATTCAACAAAGGAAAATACAACCTGGCTCTGACGCTGAATTCTCCTTCGACGGGGCACCAGCGGAATACGTCTCGGTAAAGCTTGTCAAGGATGGGGACAAGCCTCTCTCTTCGATCGTCAATCTCCTTGCTATTGATTTAACACTATGAGGACTATTGCAGCATTCTTTAGGCTATGAAGGCTCTTGGAGATTAGCTTGTAAAGGAAAATGGCAAGCTTATATAGGTGGAGGAAGGGGAGTTGGGATCCCTACAATCATGGGATTGGCCCTATCCTCAAGGAAGCTTCCATGAGAGGTGGAAAACTACTTCCTCTACATGGGAATTCGGAGCCAACCTCCCAACTCAAATTAGAGACCAGTATAGGAATTGGTTGGGGTCAATCTTCTGCCATTTATTTTTTAAAAACACTCTTTATTAAGCCTGGCACGGGTGTGGCTCTGAGACAGAGCACCAATTGGCATGCCCTCTTTGAAGGATTTGCCCCCTTGGCATGAGGGCTGAACTGTGTACCCGCGCCAATGCAAAAAAGGCTATTTTTAGAGTTTTCCACAAGGAGTTGTCTTCAGGGGAATGAAATTCCATGTCTAGGGGAATGTCATGACAGTGTTTTCAGATCATGTCACTACTCACAAGTCACGGAATAAGCCCTCCAATTTGCGGGACGGGGAATTGCAGGGATGGTGATAAATTGCTGTGTAACAGCATTGTTTGAACCAGAGGTCCCGAACGTGATATTAAAATTTTCGTCATGCATGATGTGTGAGAACTGCAAATGGTGTTTTAACATATAATCATACATTTTTGTTATATTAATGTACATACAAATAAATGTATACATGTACATACACATGTATTTTTTACAAATTGTACACATGTATATGTATGTCAAAATGATTTCAAACCTTAAGGTCATTAACACATACCGTTCCCGTGCACTCTTCCTCATGAAGAATTAGGTCTTGAAAACCATTGCAACAATTTTTTGCATAAATTCGGAGATCTTCAACATTCATGTTGTCAATATCTTCATTTGTATAATACACAAAATTGGCTCGTGCATTTTCACATGCTCTTTGTCGATTTAGACAAACATCAACTCCACCCAATCCTCTATAAACATTCTCGATCATGACATCCCTTTCTTCTTGACTTATTTGAGAAGTCGCATCCATCTCTGACCGCAGAGTTTCGACCCGAAAAGGTCGACTCACCAATGGCGGCTCAGGGCGAGGCAACTCCACATCTCGCTTATCGCCCTTACGGTCATATAATCGACCTTTCCCCGGACCAAAAAATTCTGACGGAAGGTCACTGTAGTTGGGTTTCATACCCAAAAAAAATTTTGTGTAAAACATTTGTGCAAAATAAACAGGAACCTCGTCATTCCATGGGAGCTTTCCATAGGCCGCAAGGTGCATATCATACAAATAGTGAGCTATATTTGGGTGCTTGAAATATTGCACCTTCAGCATTTTTCTTTTTGGCCCTTCCTTGAAATTAAACATTGACTTTGCCACATCTTTTGTAACTTTTTGTTTTACATCCTCCCATTTATCTAGACCGATTACTGTTTCCTTTCTCTTTCTCATCACTTCTACAAATGTATCAGTCGTTGGCCCAAGAGTTTTGTACACATTTACAATTTCACCCGACCAATGTGTAACTATTTCAAGGCTTTGTTGACTCTCAGCAAGTAGAGTCAAAGCCATGAGATCTCTCTACAATTTTTCATGAAGTTTTTCACACCTTTGTAAGATGCATTGCGCCATGTTTTTTTCCCATGATATATCAGAAATGTCGGCCGGATAAGTTGTGCTGGGTAGATAACCTTCTTCTTGAATGTAGAAATCTGCCCTGCATCTATTTTGACCACTAGTTGGAACATTTTCAGCCTCTGCATCAATATATATATAATTTTGTATATTAGAAAAAACACATGTAAAAAATTTGTACAAATTTAATGAAAAAAATATTGAAATTGATGGAAACCTTGACGTGCTTGGTTAGCATCTTCTCCAACATGAAATTATTGAGACCCAGAATGACCCTGCTGAGAACCAGACCCAAAATGAACCTACTGAGAACCAGCAGTCGTTGATTGGCCTTCGGGGGAATAAATATCACCCCCATCACGCAACCTGATACCACTCATTGATGGCCCTCTAAGTGGATTTGAACCACCACCAACCTCTTGAGATGAGAGAGAAGCTTCATAAGCAAATATGAATTTATAATCAATTGAAAAATACATTCATGTGTACATATAGATACATATACATATTCATTGATTAAATTGCGTGAACCATACCACGACTGGGTGAACCATGGGCACGCTCCATGGATGGAGTAGATACCCTTCTCCTCTTAACTCCTAAAAATTAAAAAATGAAACTTATTAACAACTAGTTTAACTCACAAAGTTAATAAAAAATCAATTCCATATGTACACACATGTATGGATATTTAAGATTATATTTAAATACCGAGAACATCCCTCAATCCCTGAACCCCCATATAGGATTCGGTTGATCTACGTCGTTCATCCTCCATGATATATATATCTATTGGTGGACATTTACAAAAAATATATTTCA
Organism: Pinus albicaulis; assembly: GCA_034641835.2. NCBI lineage: Eukaryota > Viridiplantae > Streptophyta > Pinopsida > Pinales > Pinaceae > Pinus > Pinus albicaulis. The sequence continues at coordinate 1,351,911,553 of CM076578.1, read as the reverse complement.
GAAAATCAATTTGTAATTTAGTGTACACAAATTATGTAGAACACAACTTTCAAAGCAATAATTGATGTGCAAAACTCAATTTAAGCAAAAAATAAATTATAAAAATGATAATTTCACCAAATTTTGCTTTACATGGTGGGAGCACACTTGGTATAAAATTGAAAAAAACACATGGTCATTAAAAAAGAAGCATGAAACTCCATTTAAACAAAAATTTCTTGAAGCCGTCGCATTTTAATTTTATAAAAATGTGAAGTTCAGCACTTGTTGCAAATGTGATGTTCACCAAGTTGCGCTTTACATGGTGTGGTGGGAGCGCACTTGGTATATAATTGAAAAAAATACATGGTCATTAAAAAAGACACATTTATAAGTACACAACACAAACATATCCAAGATATGTTACAATGTCCATCAATAAATTTTGAAGGGGAGCGTCTCAACACTAATTCATCTTTGAGAGATGAATCTTGAATTTTTGAAGAAGAGCGTCTCAAAACCAATTCATCTTTGAGATATGAATCTTGCATTGGCATTGCTCTGTATAATTCTAATTCATCTTTTATAGATGAATCATGAATTGGCATTGCCCCACGCAATAGATCAGCAGACATCTTATTCACATTTGTACAATGCCTTATACTAAAAAATTGAAATTGGCTAACAATATTGTTTGCTATTCCATGCCATTATTTTAGCCTCTCCTTTTTAACTTGGCACGCACCATTCATCTGGTTGCACACAAGTTCATAATTGGTGAAAACTACAATTCAATTTGATCCATACTTCATCGGTGTTCCCAAGCCTTCTATCAATCCAATATAATATGCCTCGTTGTTTTTTGTTCTTCCCGGTATATTCATTTTCCTTCGGACGACTTTGCTGGTCACAATATTGGAAAGCACATATGTAATCACTACTTTCCCTGGATTGAGATAGCAAGAAAATTCTATGCATAATTTCCATTTTTCAACCATATTTAATGGTTTTCTTATCCCTAAAAAAAACAAATTCAATAAAAATATATATATTAAATCGGCATTTATTGCATATGCATGAGAAAAATGACACAAGATCTTGAGGTAAATGACATGTGCATTTTTTATCTTAAAGTTTGACTTAAAAGGTTTATGGTAGAGTTCACATCTAAAATTAATGGGAGGAAGCCTTTAGTTTGTGGGAGAAATGACACATGTACACAATTTACCTTAAATTGGTTGTGTTTTATGGATATTAGAGGAAGCCTTTAGTTTGTGGGAGAAATGACACATGTACATAGTTTACCTTAAAGTGGTTGTGTTTTATGGATATTAAAATGAAGAACTTCTATTTAGATCCATTCCAGAGATTGACTGTAGGGGCATTTACTAGATATGTCACCTTTCATAAAAGATGAGATCCAAAGGCTACCGAGCCCTTAATAGACTCTACCTATAGAACTTGTAGAAGTAAACACTAGACCTATCCCAATTTCACCATGTGAAGGGTGTAGAGGACCCGTGGAATCACTCAAGGTTGTATTATTAAACCTTTGGTTTAATGATCTTCAACCTTTGGTTGTAGATCCTTCAACCTTTGGTTGTACTTTGAAGGTCCTTGCCCTTCATCCTTCGACCGGAGGTTGTAGATCCTTCAAAGCCTCTTGTTAGAGAAGCATTTGAATATGTGAGAAACAAATTAGGAATATTTCTTGTAAATTATCTTGTTAGAGAACCATTTGAACATGTGAGAAACAATTTAGGGATAGTTCTTGTAAATTAGTGCCACTTATTTTACTTCAAAAAAAGAGCCTATCAAATTGAGTGCAATATCTATGTGGTAGAGTAGACAATATCTAAGGGAGAGAATACAATATATTTGACTTCAAAATAAGAGCCTATGAAATTGAGTGCAATATCTATGTGGGAAGGAATAGAAAGAGTAACAAAAAGCATATGATTGTGTCAATAATTTAAAGTAGTCAAGAAAGATAACAAAGGACCATCAAAATTGAGTGCAATATCTATATGATATCTATATGATCAAGTGTCAATAATTTGAAGTAAATAAAGATAAAAAAGAACCATCAAAATTGTGTGCAATATCTATATGATTGTGTCAATAATTTGATAATTTAAGGTAGTCAAGAAAGATAACAAAGAACCATCAAAATTGAGTGCAATATCTATGTGGGAGAGGACACAATATCTAAAGGGGAGAATACAATATATTTGACTTCAAAATAAGAGCCTATGAAATTGAGTGCAATTTATCTATGTGGGAGAGTACACCATATCTAGGGGGAGAATAGATATAAGGAAGGAATAGAAAGAGTAACAAAAAGCATATGATTGTGTCAATAATTTGAAATAGTCAAGAAAGATAACAAAGGACCATCAAAATTGAGTGCAATATCTATATGATATCTATATTCAATCAAGTGTAAATAATTTAAAGTAAAGAAAGATAACAAAGGACTGGATCAAAATTGAGTGCAATATCTATATGATTGTGTCAATAATTTGATAAATTGAAGTAGTCAAGAAGGATAACAAAGGACCATCAAAATTGAGTGCAATATCTATGTGGGAGAGTACACAATAACTAAGGGGTAGAATACAATATAAGGAAGGAATAAAAATAGTAACAAGAAGCATATGATTGTGTCAATAATTTTAAGTAGTCAAGAAAGATAACAAACCTGACCATCATCAAATTCAAATTGAAAGATCAAGTAGTCTTCTTCATGAAGAATAAGCATTAAATAGGTTCATCATTTAAAAGGTTCATTTTTTAATGAAAAAATTTATGAATAATATGGAATGAATCATTGTACATTATGATAAATCTTGTATTTAAATGACATTTTATCTATGAATAAAAAAGAAAATGTGATCATCTCTTAATATATATATATATGTGTGTGTGTGTGTGTAAGAGAGAAATAAAAAGCAAAGGTAATTCCACCAAGCCTAAAGGAACATGTCCTAATACATTAAATTATGTTCTAATACATTAAATTATGTTTGGTTTCTAGAAGCATTAATCATGAAAGCAAAGGTAATTCCACCAAGCCTAAAGTAGCATGTCCTAATACATTAAATAATGTTTGTTTTCTAGAAGAATTAATCATGAAGATTCATGAGATCCACATTTCGACCATGTACTATTTCCATGTTAAAGGAGCATGTCCTAATACATTATTATGTTTGGTTTCTAGAAGCATTAATCACGACTTTTCTTTGAGATCCACATTTCCATCATACTATTTGCAAGTTCACATTTCCATCATGCTATTTGCAAGTTCTATATGAAGATATGAAGTCTAATAACTAATTAGTTCACATTTCCATCATGCTATTTTCAAGTTCTATATGAAGATATGTAGTCTAATAACTATACAGTATAGCCCATATAACATATAACGACCTTTGAAAGTATGAGCAAAGAGTCAAAAAATAGAGAGGCCTCCCAGCAGAGTTCCACCTGTTCATCAAGGTAAGCAACATAATATTGAAAGTGAAACAATGACACCACTAAACATATGTGAATTTAGATATTAAATTGACATTTATTGCAAATGACATGTGCATGGTTTATCTTAAAGTTTGACTTAAAAAGTTTATGGTAGAATTCAAATCTAAAATTAATGGGAGGAATCCTTTCGTTTGTGGGAGAAATGACGTGCATGTAAATAGTTTACCTTAAAGTGGTTGTGTTTTATAGATATTAAAATGAAGAAATTCTATTTAGATCTATTCCAGAGATTGAATATAGGGGCATTTACTAGATATGTCACCTTCCATAAAAGATGAGATCCAGAGGGTACCTGGCCCTTTACAGACTCTGCCTATAAAACTTGTAGAAGTTGAGAAATTTACATTGACAAATTTACTTGTGAGAAATTTACATTGACAACATATAGAGATTCAACTAGGCTTGTGAATTTAGTACAAGTGGACAATGTATAATTCTACTTAGAAGAGTCTTTGTTTTAATGGTTAAGCAAGAAAGAGTCGTTACTTTCTCTATCTAGAGAAGAAGTGGAATACATAGTAGTTACTTCTTTTTGAGTGTTTTGGATGAAATGGGCTCTACAAGATATTAAGGTAAAAGCATATGATTGTGTCAATAATTTGTAGTCAAGAAAGATAACAAAAGACCATAAAAATTGAGTGCAATATCTATATGATTGTGTCAATAATTTGATAATTTGTAGTCAAGAAAGATAAAAAAGGACCATCAAAATTGAGTGCAATATCTATGTGGGAGAGTACACAATATCTAAGGGGGAGAATATAATATAAGGAAGGAATAGAAAGAGTAAAAAGAAGCATATGATTGTGTCAATAATTTGAAGTAGTCAAGAAAGATAACAAAGGACCATAATAAAATTCAAATTGAAAGATCAAGTAGTCTTCTTCATGAAGAAGAAGCATTGACTAGGTTCATCATTTAAAGGGTTCATTTTTTAATGAAAAAATTTATAAATAATATGGAATGAATCATTGTACATTATGATAAATCTTGTATTTAAATGACATTTGATCTATGAATAAAATTTAAGAAAATGGGATCATCTCTTCATATATATATATATATATATATATATATATATATATATATATATATATCTGTGTGTAAGAGAGAATAAAAAGCAAAGGTAATATGTGTGAGCATAAAGATGTTAACTTCTTAGTTAAAAATCAAAATTTTAAAGTTGAAATTACTAAAAAAAATTCTCTGGATCACAAATCACTATACCATAACAATGAGACAAAGCAAACCATAACCCACTTATAATAGAGGGATAAAGGGACTCGTGTCACCTACTCCAAACCTAAAGACATAATAATGAAAAAGAACATAAGGATGAAAAAACAATACACTTGTCATAATTGTCAAGCAAACCATAACCCACTTATAACAGAGGGATAAAGGGACTCGTGTCACCTACTCCAAACCTAAAGACATAATAATGAAAAAGAACACAAGGATGAAAAAACAATACACTTGTCATAATTGTCATAAAATTATATCTAGTTTAATATTTCTAGCTACATGTTACATAATAACACATGGTACAAAATAACACATTGATTAGTTCAGGTTATATTAAGGTTAACATGGCTAACTTAGAAGGTATAATTTCAAGTTGATTAGTTCAGGTTATATTAAGGTTGATTAGTTCAAGTTATATTAAGGTTGATTAGTTCAGGTTGATTAGTTCAAGTTGATTAGTTCAGGTTATATTAAGGTTTATTAGTTCAGGTTACAGAAACATTGGGGCACAAAGTTTTACTCCCTTTCTATATGGTTTTTGGCCCTTCCCTAGTTTGGTATGATACTAGTAATCAAATGAACTAGTGTACACTTACATAGAGTAAAATGTAATGGAATTATCGTAAGAAGTTAATCCCATTAGCTTATCTGTAGCGATGTAATGATATCATGTTCACCACATCAGAGATTATGGATGTACTTATACCTATGGAATACACTGATATTATGTAAACTATCTCTATAAGAGCTTAAGCTTACCTAATTACGTAAAAAAGGTCTATAAATCCCATGTATTAAGGAACAAAGCACGCATAAGAGTGTTCTGTAATACTAGATATAAGCTCCCAGGAATATCCATAATGAATAAGCAAGTACTATAAACCCCATATGTTGAATTAGACCAATATCACTGATTAGGCTAATTACTCTATTTATTATGTTTCCATCACTATGCTTGGACTTCTAGATTTCCTTATACTATAGCTTTTATATAAGTTGAATCTGTAATCACATGGTGTTCAATATTACTTGTATTGTGAATATAGAAGCACTGTAATGAATGGTAATCATACTAGGAATAGAACCTGTTCATGTCATCTGCTAGCTTATATATACATAGTGTTCAATCTTATAGGGTACCAAATCACAGCCTCTAAGAGATCAATGGTTACTGTTATTCCATAATCTATGACTCTATCAACTATTAGTAATACAAGATAGTTACAGGATCACAGGTACATAACTACTAACACAGATAAAGAGCATGCCGAATATGTTGAATCCTGCATAAATATAACAAACATATCCACTTCATAAGCTTCTAATACAAGCTTTTCAAAGCTGACTAATACTACACCCTTATATACAAGCTGTAAGTAGTAGAAAAAAAATAGCAAGTTGCTATCATAAGCATCATGTAGAACTATGAATGGTTATAAATCTAAAATAACCCTTTGCATTACAGTGATACATTTATAAACAGTGATACCTGTATTAAGCACTATGATTTCCATATAATCTTCATAATGTTATGGTATAAGTAATAGATACTAGTGAATTATAGGATATGTGTGTGACTATAAACCCCCATATGTTGAATTAGACCAATATCATTGATTAGGCTAATTACTCTATTGCTTATGTTTCCATCACTATGCTTGGACTTCTAGATTTCCATATACTATAGCTTTTATATAATTTGAATCTGTAATCACATGGTGTTCAGTCTTACTTGTATTGTGAATATAGAAGCACTATAATGAATGGTAATCATACCAGGAATCGAACCTGTTCATGTAATCTGCTAGCTTATATATACATAGTGTTCAATCTTATAGGGTACCAAATCACAGCCTCTAAGAGATCAATGGTTACTGTTTTTCCATAATCTATGACTCTATCAACTATTAGTAATACAGGATACTTACAGGATCACAGGTACATAACTACTAACACAGATAAAGAAATCATGGAGCCATGAGTTTTCCCTCTCCTTATCTTGTGTTTTCCACCCCTCTAGTGTGCCTTTTACTATATTTTATCATATTTTCTTGTTATGGGTGCATGGCTCAGGAGCCCAATCTTGCATTTGAGAGATTGAGGATTTATAATTCCTTAGGATGAGGTAGTTTATTGCTTGTTAAGGTTGGAACAATACAAGGCTCCTTTTATGTGTGGAGCATCAAGTGCTCTAGGAATTAGGTGATGACTATGGGGTAAAGCTCATACTAGGATTTTTCCCACACACTGATTTTTTTCCCAACCATTTTTTCATTTTTCGTTTTTCTTTTATCGTGGCTTTCTTTTCTTTCATCATTCATTTAGATTCATGAAACTCTAGTGCAATTTTCTTTGGCCTTAACACAAGGATGGGGATGAGTGTGTCAATATCCATGATCAAATATTACTTTCCCGAAGAATGGATATGGAATAGAGGGAATGATGGAAAGTGGCAAGTATGGAATATCATGGCCATCCTACTTCAATTAGAGCCTCAATATTATTATCCTTATTATAATACTAAGGCCTTAGAGGAGGTCCCATTGGACTAGGATGAAAGAGTAACCTCCCAAGTAGAGTGAGGGAACAAGAATAAAATTAAGATCGGTCAATCATTTAGATCACCCTTTGATTCATATTAGTATCCCACAAATTAATAATAAAAATCATAACTACAAAATGTTAGAAGTCCCTCCTAATGAATGACCACCTTCCTTCAAGAAGAAATGATAGATGGGAGAGAGAAATATAACTAGAGCATATATCTGGAGGGTACATGGCATCATGTCAAGTGTTGGTTGGCTACCTCTCCAAGGAGGAGAAAAAATTCTCCTATGGGTTACCCACTTTTCAATAGATAACATGGCTCTAACTTCTTATGCTAGTTGCTACTGGTAAATTAAACTAATGCTACAAATGCTTGATGTAGATTAGATCTACTAGTGTAGCTTGATAAGAAACATTTTTACATCTTGCATACAATATTTGTAACCTACCTTTCAAGTTTTATTCATATAAGGTTGGCTTGGAACAAACATATATGAAATTGGAGCCATAGACAAATAAGTTGAAAGGCTAAGTAGATCTTAAATAATAATGCGGTAGAGCATTACAATTGTGGATTCCTTTGTAGAGTTCTACGTCTTGTTGCAACCTTGGATGTTTGATATCAAGAGGAATATTGGTTTGGGAAGATCTTCTATGTTGTGACTATAATAGGCATGTGCACTTCCACACTCCAAAAATATTCAACATAAGATTACCACATACTTATAACAAACAGATCTGCTTCATAAGCTTCTAATACAAGCTTTTCAAAGCTGACTGATACTACACCCTTATATACAAGTTGTAAGCAGTAGAAAAAAATAGCAAGTAGCTATCATAAGCATCATGTAGAACTATGAATGGTTATAAATCTAAAATGACCCTTTGCATTACAGTGATACATTTATAAATAGTGATACCTGTATTAAGCACTATGATTTCCATATAATCTTCATAACGTTATGGTATAAGTAACAGATACTAGTGAATTACAGGATATGTGTGTGACTATAAACCCCATATGTTGAATTAGACCAATATCACTTATTAGGCTAATTACTCTATTGCTTATGTTTCCATCCCTATGCTTGGACTTCTATATTTCCTTATACTATAGCTTTTATATAAGTTGAATCTGTAATCACATGGTGTTCAATCTTACTTGTATTGTGAATATAGAAGCACTGTAATGAATGGTAATCATACCAGGAATCGAACCTGTTCATGTAATCTGCTAGCTTATAGATACATAGTGTTCAATCTTATAGGGTACCAAATCACAACCTCTAAGAGATCAATGGTTACTGTTATTCCATAATCTATGACTCTATCAACTATTAGTAATACAGGATAGTTACAGGATCACAGGTACATAACTACTAACACAGATGAAGAGCATGCAGAATATGTTGAATACTACATACATATAACAAACAGATCTCCTTCATAAGCTTCTAATACAAGCTTTTCAAAACTAACTGATACTACACCCTTATATACAAGTTGTAAGTAGTAGAAAAAAAATAGCAAGTAGCTATCATAAGCATCATGTAGAACTATGAATGGTTATAAATATAAAATGACCCTTTGCATTACAGTGATACATTTATAAATAGTGATACCTATATTAAGCTCTATGATTTCCATATAATCTTCATAACATTATGGTCTAAGTAACAGATACTAGTGAATTACAGGATATGTGTGTGACTATAAACCCCATATGTTGAATTAGACCAATATCATTGATTAGGCTAATTACTTTATTGCTTATGTTTCGATCACTTGCTTGGACTTCTATATTTCCTTATACTATAGCTTTTATATAAGTTGAATCTGTAATCACATGGTGTTCAATCTTACTTGTATTGTGAATATAGAAGCACTGTAATGAATGGTAATCATACCAGGAATCAAACCTGTTCATGTAATCTGCTGTCCTAATTTTGGTTGTGGACTCTCACCTCTCGGCTTACTCTTGTTATATTAGCATCATGTTTTTCAAAGACTTTAATGGCTTACAGTCTCATTCTACTTTATTTTCGTGATTTTCTTGTTGATATGACAATGCTGGTATTTTATTGCGACTATGTTCAAATTTGTTATCGTTTTAGTTTATATTCAGGCCCCTAAGGCCTTGGAATGGAGTATTCTGCTACACATTGATAAATTTCGCTCTTCTATGGGGTATCTTTACTGATTTCAATGTTTTGCTGAAAATATACTTGTCCCATCAAGCAATGTTCATTGATTAATAATGTAATTATTAAATGTATTCAACTTTCTTTTATTGGTCTCATTACTTTTCAGCAATATTATTTTTGTGGTATAATTCTTGTTCAATAATCACTTTATTTAGTTTAAACTATGCACATTGTCTTCTAGGGCTTAACTACTAGCACAAGGAATTAGCTCGTGCTGCTAGAAATGTTGGTTTGGCTCGGGTTAAATCCTTGGTTCTAGTAATGACTTGGTTTTTCAGGTAATGGACAGTTTGAATCGACTATCTTTCATAACCATTGAGTTGCTTCCTTTCTATCTTGAAATCACATAGTAATGTTTACAAAGAAAGAAAAAATTCCTATAACTCAATACAAAACGAAACTGGCTAGCATACAAAACGAATCGAACCTGTTCATGTAACCTTGTGAAAAAGGGAGGAGGAGCAGGACAAATACCTGGTATTGAAGTCGCTTGAAGTCGCCACAGACCAACAACGTGGATGGAAGCAGCAACACAGATAGAAAAATGTGTGAACAAATAGACCAGCAGTGGCACAGACAGAAAAATGTGCGTACCAACAGACACACAAAAATGCGGTAAAAAAATAAACTTCATGGGCAATTTATTTATAGCAACTAGTTCGGCCAAACTATTTTAAGAGTAAAAGTTCAGCTGAACTTTTGTTGCCGGTTTTCCCATCTCCAGAAAAAATTCTATTTTCCCACATCGTCAGTGTACTGTCAATCTAAACAGAAGCACGAGTTCGGCTGAACTTTATAAAAGGTTCAGCTGAACTATTGCCAAAAAAAAAATTCTGCCCCTGATTCTCACAAAAGTGTAACCCATATTCACATATCTTCCCTATAGTTTTCTAATAATTGCATCTTTCATTTAGTGCAACGCATCAAATAATACTTCACATTTTCATCATTTATAGTAGGTGCAATTACAACAAAAGCATCTCCTACACAATAAAAAAAACTTATTTATTTAAATTTAGATCATAATTAACATGCAAAATTAACTTTAAAATAATTTTAGTATCTATTTCTAGATCTCTATCATTTGGAAGAAATTCAAATGTTACCTTCTCTAACAAGATCAAAAACTCGATCACCATCAAATGATATTGTAGTCTCCTCTGATTGCATTTCTTCAAACATTGCAATGAAAATTTTCCACTTTGTATTTAGCTCTGTATGTTTCCAATATCTACATACATTTTATTTTCACAAACATCATTGGATTATGTGTTGTCTATGTAAACATGACAAAAACAAGAATATTTTCTTTTATCCAATGCAAACACATTTGTGGAAAACTTTGTCTTAATTGAATGAAATTTTCGAAACCCTTTTATTGTTTCAACATCATTTCCATTCGATCTGTATACATCTTCCACCCCAATATGCCAAAAAAAATATGGAAAATTCAAATAAGAATGTAAATATGATATCAAAATACCATCAAAGATCATCATTGTGATAAATGTACATTATTTAACATTGGATATCCAATAAAAATTAAATTGAATGTAACCTCACACTTCCCTTGATCGAGTAGTCTCATGGCTTAGTGCAGTGATGCACCATTTAACAACCTCTTTAGTGTCCAAAATTAGTTTTGCAGAGGGGTCCATTTGATATCTTCAAAGTGCTCGTTTTATGCATGCCCCTGCACCGTCATGTTCTCCTTTTCCATGACCAATTTCAAAGAAATTCCAACAATGTTTAATGCGGGCTTTCATATGAAGAAAACACAACCAAAAGAATGATCGTGAATATTAGAATTGACCTGCACATCCATCTGACCATATCCAATGTTCATTGAATTTTATTTCATGACTTTTCAAAGAGTCATAAATATTTCCAAAACAGTGTTGTACAAAATATGTATCATGTGTACGATCGTCACTGATATAAAAGTGATATTATTTAATAGCATGCCAATTTTCACTGGTGCTTTCTATATGATCAACATTTTGTTCAGCATGTCTATATAGAATATGGATGAGCATGGAGACTTGGTGGGAATGATAGTATTCACTCTGAATTTCTTTTTGTGGAACAAATGTGTAGTTTTCTGCAAAATCAACTACTGACAAAATGGTCCCTGGTGGAAAAACTTCACGGTATTTTTTGAATAGAAAATCCTATAATCGAGCTCTATGGGAACGCTTGGTGTATTTATAAATTTCTGCCTCAAACTTTCTCAAAAAATATATCAAAAAAATTTCTTCTTCTTGTAAATCAATTCTTTTAGCACTCGTAGTACAGTTTGAACCTTGAATCGATGTATGGATATATTCATATCTCTTCCATTTCACTTTCATGTTGGACAGTGATTGATCATTTATATCAGTACGAATTTTTTTTTTAAATTTAGTCAAATTTCCACAATCATCGCATTTTTTACCACCAACACATTTCTTTTCATAAAATAATTCATGGCTTTCACTTCCACATATAATTTGAGATATGAAATTATGGATAGTGGAAGAAGGAGGTGAATCTTTCCAAAATTTTCTACCAAAATTAAGGAATGTGTCATAATATAACTGAAATTCCACATGATAATGACAACACCAAGTGTCACGTACGGTGATAGGTTTTACATACCATGGCTTCTGTTGCACAAAATCACTGATTGAGACAACAATTTCACGATTTTATTCTTTGAACTTGTTGAAAAACTCTATCTGAGTGGTGTCCAAGAAATGTTTTAGATGTGTTTCGTAGTGATTTTGTGCTATTCTTCTTCACATCACATCCCTTGCATTTGGCAAAACACGTGAATTTTTCATCCAATATTCATATATTGTTTTTTTAACATTTTCTCCAATTCTATCTTTGTATGGTTTCCACCAAATAGCTCTCCAACAATCGAGTTCATCATTTACATCTATTTGCAACCAAAATTTATGATGTTTTTGCAATGTTTTTCGCAAAGTTCCCAATGCTCGTGCTATAGATTTACCAAGAAATTCTCTTTAGTACTTGATGAAACCATTGCCATATGTATTTCTCTACGTGCTACTGAAAAAAAATTCTATCTAGATCTTCTAATTGAATTTATAGCACTATTTATATTTTGTATCACATTTTCCTTCATTTTTTTAATCTTTTGTTGATTTTCTAATACCCAATAAAGTCGTAGCTTCTTTTAATTTCCCTAATGATAGGAGACCTTTCACCAATTGGGCTTCAACTGCCACATTTTCCTTTATGAAGTACATATCAAAAATGTGATTAACATGATATCTTATAACATGGTCAGCTCATTTGTCTCCATATCTGTGAGTGTCAACATTTTGTAACATCTCATCATCGAAGTTGATTTCATCTGTACATATTCAAATTAATAATACATAATAAGTTTACATATTCAATAAATAACTAAACTAATAAATATGTATAATTTCAATAATATCTGCATGTGTTCAACATATATATATATATATATATATATATATATATATATATATATATATATATATATATATATATATATATATATTATTACTATTAAGTGCCGCATTACTTTCACTAGAGATCAAAACACATTTGCATGTGCATCTTAGGTGTCCCATTCTGAATAAATTTTACATCATTCCATTAGGTCATGACATAAAATTGTTCCACTAGTGGTTGTCTTCATCAAATAAGATTTTTCTCCCTCATATTATCATATTGGCTTACTCATTCTCCTTATTCATTCCTTGAGAATAATAACACCTGTGGAAATGCTCTGTCTGCTTGGAAGTCTTTAAAGTCAAATCTCATTCAAAGGTCAGGTCAAAAAACAGTCCCATTCGGTCATTAGGGTTTTTCATTTCTCAAGGTCACTCTTTCAATTAGATGAGAGAGATTAAATAAGATCATCATGATGTATTTATTAGACTTTCAAAGTTCTATTTTTAGTTTAATGACTTTTATATCAAAATGTCATTTTGATATAAAAGTCAAATTTGTAATTTATTTCAATGTTTCCAAATGTAGTTTTATGTTATTATATGTAATAAATGCAATCCAAAATCTATCAAAGTGTAATCATGTTGAGCCTAAGTGATCAAAGAGAGCGAAACTCCATGTTGATCAACCTACAGTGCCAAAAGTCAGAAAATTAAAAGAGTATCAGTGCCAAAGGAAAAGTGAACATTAGGAAAGTGGGTAATTCAAAATGAAATTTCAAATCCACTAAAGCTATAAAGCCTATCAAGCATTTCAAAATGAGTCATTGTTTCCATCTAGCCATCAATAAATCTCACCAAAGGAGAAATTTTGAGTTTACTGAGCAGTTGGGGCCAAAATTTCGAGTTGCACATTCTGAGGGTGGTGCTGCGTGTTTGAAGTGGCGTTGCACGTTTATCCAGATGTGTTGCGCATTTCCTTGGAGAAACTAGAGAAATTAAAAATAGTGTTGCGCATTCTCAGACAACCGCTGCGCATTTGAATTGACGTTGCGCGTTTACCCAGTAGCACCGCGTGCTTGCACACTGAGGGTTGTGAAGATTTATACCACTTCTATCAAGCTCAATATTCTCCTAAACTTCTCCAAATAGATTTTAAACAGTAAGTGCACTCTAATTTACCTTTCCTCTAAGATATTGGGTGTCTATTACAAATTTGAAGTGTTTATTCCTTATGAAACCCTAGTTTAAGTTCATTTTCTTTTTTCATACACCATATCCTTGTTCACCTACCTAAACCGATATCAGTCATGAGCATGGTTAATCCATAGGGTTTTCATTGACCTAGGTTTTCTATTTACACTCATTCTCTTCATCCAGCTAAGCTAGCCATCTCATCTCCTTCTCCCTTCATCTCATTTCAATTTTTACCCTAGGGTTTCCTAAGTCAAAATTCAAAGATGTCTAAAGAAGAGGATAGAGGTGTTGGTAAGGTACAAATGCCAAAGAGAAGTGACAAAAAGGGAGGTAAAATTAACAGATATGAACCCATAACCACAAAAGAGATCATTGCTTCTCCTCTTACTGTGTCATGTTTTAAGCATGTTGGTTGTTTTGAGTTTTGTGAAAGGGTGCAACAGATTCAATATCACTCTTAGTTGACAAGGTTATTCATCACAAATCTTCATGATAGGCAGGTCACTCTTGTTGGGGTCACTTTTGATATGACCACCAATGCCATTTTAGCTGCCATAGGGATCCCTAATGTGGGAGAATAATGGTTCAAACAAGGAATCTTTGATCTAAGCTATTATGAACCATACCTCAAACCTAGATACAAGGATCACAAGAAGTCAATTTTATCTTTCTCTCATCTTCTTGACCAATATGTCCCCATGATGAAAATAATCATGAATTACTTCACTTGTGAGGGGATGTTTTCTCAACTCTACTCATACCATATCTGACTCCTCATGCACTTTACTAGATTCAGGATGCTTCACATACCTTACTATCTCTTCCGCAACATTGACAAGATGGCATTGATTGTGCAAAAGAGGGATTATAATCATCAAATGCAAAGTCTTTTCCATCACTCCCTCATCAATATGATAGTCATGAATCAAATGGAGTGAAAGAATATCCCATGGGACACATTCATTGTAAACGAATTTTTCATTAACCCACATAGTCATTATGAGCAGAAAATCCCTTCATGATCTCATCCTCCCATATCCACTTCTCCATCTCAGCTTGTTTCTCATACATCATCACCTAGTCAGATCCATTCACCTCATGTTGATCCTACTTCTTCACCTTTCTATAACCCTTCATCATCCCATCATAATACTAAGGCATCAAGCAGTGAGGAGGAAATTGAGGAAACTTGGGCTAATGTGACTGAGGTTGAGCCATTCCCAAATACCTATCAAAGAGGCCATAGGCATGTGTTTTCTTCACATGGTGTGAAAGGGGCCATGCTTTCTTCATCATAAAAATAGGTTGACAAGGGCAAGGAAAAGGCTATAGAGCCTATCATTGATGAGCAGTAGAAAAAACATGAAACTGATCAGGAGTTTCAGTTGATTGAAATTGATGAGGAGGATGAGGATAGAGTCACTAGTGCAGTGATCAGAAGCAAGGAAGAAAATATTAGTGAGCTTCAAGCTAATATTGACAGAGCAAAGTATGTGATTGACTTTCTTGAGCAGGAAAATCAGCAGCTGAAGACCAAGAATATCATCAGTGAGGTGAAGATCATCAAAGCTCAAAAAGAGGTAGAGAAGGCTAAAGCCTTGTTGCAGGAGACCTTGGATATATTTGATGAGATTGATGGTAAGGAGGATCAACCTCAAAGACAGAGACCAAAGACAATAGGGCTTAAGAGAGCTCTAGCCCGTGAGAGATAGAAAGAGGCTGAGTTGGCAGAGAAGCTCACTCCAAGTGAGTTGCTTGCCCTTGAGATTAGTAGAGATAGAGAGTCATGGCCTGATAGAGCCAAATTGAATTTGGAAGGCTTGTTGGAGAAGGCCAAGAAGGATAATGATATTCAGAGAAGATGGCAAAGCACTATGTCATGAGAAACAAGATTGAAAGGGCCATGCTCAAACGAGCCCATGCAAAAATTCAAGCTTTGACTAAGAAAAAGGTGAAGGAGAGGTTAGACATACTTGCTGAGGTGTCTCTTCATGCCTCTAAACATTTATCAGCAAGTAACCTCATAGTTTTGGAAAAAAATTGGCACATTTGGCACTTTAGTGCAAATTTTGGTTTTTGAGAAATTTTGACAAATATAAATTCTGATAAACGTGCAGCTCCACTAGCGTTGTGCTCTTTTTTGGGTCTTCCAATTGAAAAATGGTCACCATCATCATGATCATAATGATGAGGACATTAACTCCAGCACTTTTTAGAAGATTTAGAGGAGAACTGGTCCCTCAAAAAGGCAAAAAACCACCAAAAAAACATATTTCTGCCCTTGTTTTTTCCTTGGCATTGCAAGTTTACCAGTATATGGAGAATAGGTTTTTGATATGGCATATGGACACCATTATGGAAACTGGAGGGAAATTTGGAAACTAGACTCAGCGAGCTTTCCAATGAGCTATCATGGAGCTCATTTTGACATCGAGAAGTCTGCCAAATGTTGCTTCCAAGACAGGATATGTTTTTTGTCTTGGCACTGTGCGTTTGCCAAGAAAATACAGTTTTCATCATCTTCAGCAAAATTTTGACTTTTTGACTTTTTACTTGGGAAAATGAGAAAATAAATGATGTAAATGGTCATGGTGAATGCAAATGTCATTTTTTTACTTTTATCTAAGGTAGATACATTAGATAAGTCCTCTAGAGGTCAAATGAATCAGTTTCCTCTCTTTCAGAGGCAAATTGTTGAGTTTTCCTAGTCTTCAGATTCTTGTTTGGGAGTAGGAGAAACTAATCCCTATCTCATGGATTCGACTCCCTAATGCTAGGAAGAGTTTTTTTGAGGTATATGTGATGTATTTTGTCATACATTGTAATGGTTGGACTCACTTGGAGCTTTGGCATCTCAAGGACACATTTTGTATCAGTTTGGCTTGGACAATTAATGATAAATTTGCAGCTATTTCTTTGGGATTCATGCGGTATGCAGTGTTTGACATATTTTATTCTTTGTAATCATTTGTACGAATGTATTTTAAGTTCATAAACCTTTTCATGTCTATGATATACTTAATTTCAAGTTGAAAGGTAGAATTCATGTTTTTCATGCTCTGTTTTGGGGAATTTAGCATAATTTGTTTATTTCCTTCAGTTTAGGGAGAATTAATCTTGTATGCTCTTCCTAACTCCTCACCAGTCTCTTCACCTCACCATAATCATCCTTTGAATGTCAAACCTTCTACCTACCTTGCCCCTTAGAACCCCTGCAAATTCTGACCTAATTTCCTTGCCCTAACTATTTGACTCCTCCTGATCCAGCAAAAACTTACACAATCAAATCAAAAAAACCACAAGCTACTATACCAAGCTTAACTCTTCTTTCCTCAATCATATTGGTTGTGATCTATACAAAGATATCCCTCTCCTGGCCTAGCAGGGCTAGCTATTTGGCTAAGCGTGGTTTGAGTTTACCTTGGAATTGCATTTCTCAACCTGAGGTTCAATCCGAGTGATAAAATTTTGATGACTCCATTGGGGAAGAAGAAAAAGTAAGATCAGATCTTTCCTAGGAAAGAATGAAAAATTTTAGGACTGATTTCTGATGGTGGACAGCAATCATATGAATATGAAGGCTAAACCATTCACGTGGCAACTCCATTCACTGAAAGATCTAGAAAATCACCTCATGGTGACTCCATTGCATGAAGATCAATAGCTTCAATATTTTTCAAGATGGAAAATTTTGCAAGAAGGCATGCTCCCATGAGCCGAGATCACATTCCAGGTTTCCCAAATAAAATTCCTAAGGTATATTGGCAGATGAATTTTCCTATGTTAAAAAATGTGAAAGGTAATGATGCTTCTCTTCATTTGGTGAGATTTCACATGCATATGCATAGATTAAAGATTGATTTTCCTGAAGACTGCTTGATGAAGATATTCATTTCCACTCTAGAAGATGAGGCTCAATATTAGCATGAAGGTTTTTCACCTGCTTGTATTTACTGTTTAAAGTATTTTCATACCATATTCTTTGAAAGGTATGAAGAATCTTGTCCATCCTTAATATTAGTTCAGAACTGTTGTAAACATGTTGATAGTTTTATTTAAAATCTTGAGAAATTTTATGGAGATGATGAATTCATGGACGATGAGATCATGGAAGCCCTGTATGAAAATCCATTTCAGCAACATAAGGAAATCTTAGAGGATACTTATCAAAGATTCTCAGGAAATTTTGCAGCAAGCTGAAGATCTTTGTACAGTTGAAAATGATGGAAGACGAGCTCTTATTTTAGATCTGATTACAACAAAAGATGATATGTAGGAAAATAAAGTTCCAATTTCAGATTGTGGTAAAGTCAAGCTATCTACTCGAGATCTAGATTCAAATTATAATGATGAAGAGTATGTTGTTCCGAATCCCATGAGGGAGAGATCTATTGTCGAGATCACCTCCAAAGAAGAAAAAAAAATTATTGACCCAAGTGTTCTCATCCCATCAGAACAAAATCTTCAGAAAGAGGTAATCCAGTCCCTTTGTGAAAAACAAGATGAGATATTTGTTCAATTAAGTGAAAAATATTCTTTGGATAACTCTGTAGTAAATGATAGAAATGTCATTTTTGAGGTTTATGAACAATCTGAAGTTTTTCGTCTTATGACTGATGAGCGTGATGAGAAACATGACAATCTGGTTTCCATGTCATATGAAGATGATCAAAAATGTATTCAAATTGCAAAGGACCGAGGCATTGAGGATTGTCCTTCAAATTGGAGAATAAATTTTCCCACCTACTTGTTCATAAGTTTTTGACGATGAGGAACGCACTCCTGCTAAGGTACATTATGAAGAGAGTTCAGAATCAAGAGAAAAAGGTACCTTGTTTCTTGAGGATCAGCAAGAGGAAAATTTTCATGTTTTTCGGGATCCAGTGGAAAAGCTATTGTAGTCAGCAGTGAAGGTAATTATTGCAGTATTCAATGATGATGGATATCATTGTCAACTATGTTTTTGGTTGCCTAGTGGTAAATATTTATTGTTGTCTAGATAATCTGATTGGTAGAATCAATCAAGGAGGCATTTGCTTGATTGGTTACACTGGCATTTTGATATCGTCTGATTGTACATATGCTTTCAAAAAGACAGGAAGTTGTCATCAGGATTTGAAGCCCTCAAGTCTCGGTGATGTACTGCCATTAATAAGTAGGGTAAGTTCAATTTTTAAGTCTTGTTGCAGTCAGTCTTGAGTCAGTGCAATTTATTGAGTCAAGTTTTCAGTATTTAGATAGTATTTCACTTTTCACTCCATTCCCAATGGATAGGCACTTGGTCTACGATGTTCTTGACACCTCCAAGGAGCTTCCATCCCCAATAAGGCCAATGTTAGTCTCATTATTTGCATACTTCCACTAGGGATCAAAACTCATTTGCATGTGCATCTTTGGTGTCCCATTCTGAATAAATTTTTCATCATTCCATTAGGTCATGACATAAAATAGTTCCACTGGTGGTTTTATTTTTTGAATAAGCTTTTTCTCCCTCAAAATATCATATTGGCTGACTCATTCCAATTATATATTCCTTGAGCATAATAACACCTGTGGAAATGCTCTGTTTTCTTGGAAGTCTTTAAAGTCAAAATCTCATTCAAAGGTCAAGTCAAAAATCAGTCCCATTAGGTCATCAGGGTTTTGCATTTCTCAAGGTCACTCCTTCATTCAGATGAGAGGGATTAAATAAGATCATCATGATGTATTTACTAGACTTTCAAGGTTGTATTTTTAGTTTAATGACTTTTATATCAAAATGTCATTTTGATAGAAAATTCTAATTTGTAATTTTTTTCAATTTTTCCAAATGTAATTTTATGTTATTATATGTAGCAAATGCAATCCAAAAGTTGTCAAAGTGCAACCATGTTTAGCCTAAGTGAGCAAAGAGAGCCAAACTCCATGTTGATCAACCTGCAATGCCAAAATTGAGAAAATTCAAAGTGTATCAGTGCCAAAGGAAAAGTGAAAATTACGAAACTGGGTAATTCAAAATGAAATTTCAAATCCACTAAAGCTATAAAGCCTATCAAGCATTTCAAAAAAAGTCATTTTTTCCATCTAGCCATCAATAAATTTCAGCAAAGGAGAAATTTTGATTTTACTAAGCAGTTGGGGCCAAAATTTCAAGTCGTTGCGCATTCTCAGGCCGATGTTGCACATTTGAAGTGTCGTTGTGTGTTTATCCAGCCGCATTGTGCATTTCCTCGGAGAAACCAGAGAAATTGACACTAGTTTTGCACGTTATTAGACAAACGTTGCACGTTTGAATCAGCGTTGCACGTTTACCTAGTAGCGTTGCATGCTTCTACAGTGAGGGTTGTGAAGATTTGTGCCACTTCTATCAAGCTCAATCTTAACCTAAAATTCTCCAGTCAGATTTTAAACAGTAAGTGCACTCTAATCTACCTTGCCTCTAATATATTTGGTGTCTATTACAAATTTGAAGTGTTTATTCCTTATGAAACCCTATTTTCAGTTCATTTTCTTTTTTCATAGACCATATCCTTGCTCACGTCCCTAAACCGATATCAGTCATGAGCATGGTTAATCCCTAAGGTTTTCATTGACCTAGGTTTTCTATTTACACTCATTCCCTTCATCCATATAATCTAGCCATCTCATCTCCTTCTCCCTTCATCTCATTCCAATTTTTACCCTAGGTTTTCTTAAGCCAAAATTAAAATATGTCTGAAGAAGAAGATAGAGGTGTTTGTGAGGTACAAATACCAAAGAGAAGTGACCACAAAGGAGGGAAAATTAACAGATATGAACCCATAACAACAAAAGAGCTCATTGCTTCTCGTCTTACTATGTCATGTTTTAAGCATGTTGGTTAGTTTGAGTTTTGTGAGAGGGTGTAGCAGATTCAATATCACTTTGACTTGACAAGGTTATTCATCACAAATATTCATGATAGGTAGGTCACTCTTGTTGGGGTCACTTTTTATATGACCACCAATTCCATTCCAGCTGCTACAGGGATCCCTAATGTGGGAGAAAAATCATTTAAACAAAGAAACCTTGATCTAAGCTATTATGAACCATACCTCAAACCTAGATACAAGGATGACAAGAAGTCTATTTTCCCTTTCTCTCATCTCCTTGACAGATATATCCCCATGATTAAAATAATCATGAAGTACTTCACTTGTGAGGGGAGGTTTTCTCAACTCTACTCATACCATATCTGACTCGTCATGCACTTCACTAGAGTCAGAATGCTTCACATACCTTACTATCTCTTCCGCAACATTCACAATATGGAACTCATTATGGAAAAGAGGGATTATAATCATTAAATTCAGAGTCTTTTCCATCACTCCCTCATCAAGCTGATAGTCATGCATCAGTTGGACAAAAAGAATATCCCATGGGACATATTCATTGGAAATGATTTTTTCACTACCCCACCTAATCATTATGAGAAAAATATCCCTTCATCATCTCATCCACCCATATCGACTTCTCCATCTCAGCCTACTACCCATACATCATCACCTAGTCAGATCCATTCACGTCATGTTCATCCTACTTCTTCACCTTTCTATAACCCTTTATCATCCCATCATGATACTGAGGCATCAAGCAGTGAGGAGGACATGGAGACAACTTGGGCTAATGTGACTGATGTTGAGCCATTCCCCAGGACCTATCAAAGAGGCCACATGTATGTGTTTTCTTCACATGGTGTGAAATAATCCATGATTTCTTCATCAGAGAAATAGGTAGACAAGGGCAAGGAAAAGGATATAGAGCCTATCATTGATGAGTATGAGAAAAAACATGAAACTGGGCAGGAGTTTTAGTTTTAGAGTCACTAGTGCAATGATTAGAAGCAAGGAAGAAAATATTGGGGAGCTTCAATCTAATCTTGACAGAGCACAGTATGTGATTGACTTTCTTGAGCGAGAAAATCGGTAGTTGAAGATCAAGAAGATCATCAGTGAGGTCATGACCATCACAACTCAAAAACAGACAGAGAAGGCTAAATCCTTGTTGGATGATAACTTGGATAGATTTGGTGAGATTGGTGGTGAGAAGGATCAACCTCCATGACAGAGACCAAATACAATAGGGCTTAAGAGAGCTCTAGCCTGTGAGAGACAGAAAGAGGCTGAGTTGGTAGAGAAGCTCACTCCAAGTGAGTTGCTTGCCCTTGAGATTAGTAGAGGTAGAGAGTCATGGATTGATAGAGCCAACTTTAATTTGTAAGGCTTGTTGGATAAGGCCAAGAATTATAATGATATTCAAAGGAATATGGCAGAGCAGTATGCCATGAGAAACAAGATTGCAAGGGCCAAGCTCAAACGAGCCCATGCAAAAATTCAAGCTTTGACTGAGAAAAAGGAGGAGAGGTTAGACGTACTTGTTGAGGTGTCCCTTCATGCCTCTAAACATTGATTAGTAAGTAACCTCACAATTCTGGACAAATATTGGCACATTTGGCACTTTAGTTCAAATTTTGGTTTTTGGGAAATTTTGACAAATAGAAATTCTGCTAAACACGCAGCGCCATTAGCTCTGCGCTCTATTTTGGGGCATCCAATTGGAAAATGGTCACCACCATCTTGATAAAAATGATGGACATTAACTCTGACAATTTTCAGAAGATTTCAAGGAGAATTGGTCCCTCAAAAAGGAAAAAAACCACCAAAAAAACATGTTTCAACCCTTGTTTTTGCCTTGGCACTGCGCATTTACCCGTTTTTGGAGAACATATTTTTGATAGGGCAAATGGATACCATTTTGGAAACTGGAGGCATATTTGGAAACTAGAATCAGAGAGGTTTATAGTGAGATATCATGGAGCTTATTTGGACATGGGTAAGGCCTCCAAAATTTTCTTTCAAGATAGGCTATGTTTTATGTCTTGGCGCTGCGCGTTTACCAAGAAAATGTAGTTTTCATCATCTTCAACAAAATTTTCACTTTTTGACTTTTTACTTGGGAAAATGAGAAAATCACTAATGTAAATGGTCATGGTGAATGTAAATGTCATGTTTTGAATTTTATATAGGGTATATACATTAGATAAGTCCTGTAGAGGTCAAATGAATCAGTTTCCTCTCTTTTAGCGGCAAATTGTGGAGTTTTCCTAGTCTTCATATTCTTGTTTGGGAGTAGGAGAAAATGATCCCTATCTCATGGATTCAACTCCCTGAGGCTAGGAAGAGTGGTTTTGAGGTCTATATGATGCATTTTCTCATTCATTGTAATGTTTGGACTCACTTGGAGCTTTGGCACCGCAAGCACACATTTTGTATTAGTTTCGCTTGGACAATTAATGATAAATTTGTAGCTATCTCTCTGGGATCCATGCGGTATGAAGTGTTTGACATATTTTATTATTTTTAATCATTTTTATGAATGTATTTTAATTTCACAAACTTTTTTATGTATAATATATGCTTAATTTCACGTTGAAAGGGAGAATTCATGTTTTTCATGCTCTATTTTTGGGAATTTAGCATAATTTGTTTATTTTCCTCAGTTTATGGAGAATTCATATTGTATTCTCTTCTCAAATCCTCACCAGTCTCTTCACCTCACCATAATCATCCTTTGAATCTCAAACCTTTGACCTACCTTGCCCCTTAGAACCCCTACAAATTTTGACCTAATTTCCTTTCCCTAGCTCTTTGACTCCTACTGATCCAGCAAAACCCTACATAATCAAATAAAAAAACCCTGAGCTACTATACCTAGCCTAAAATATTCTTTCCTTAGTTATCTTAGCTATGATTTATATGGAGAGAGCCCTCTCTTGGCCTAGTAGGGTTAGTTACTTGGCTAAGTGTGGTTTGAGGTTACCTTGGAATTTCCTTTCTCAGCCTGAGGTTCAATCTGAGTGATACCACATGCCTCATGATTCAATTTCTTCACTTGAATTTCTTTCAACATTTTCACCATCTTCAATCATTGGTTTAATATCTCTTTCACTTTCTCTTTCAATTTTTTTTTATCTCATCATCAATGTTTTGAGGAATGTCTCTCTTTGTTTACATTAAAAAATATTTTTCAAGTTAGTTCATCAAATAGAAATTAGGCTTCACATTTTACATTAGGAAAATATTAAATATCAAATTTATAATATTTACATTTACATACCTACTTCAACCTCTAGTTGAGGTTGATTTTCCCTTTCAATATTTGAGAGTGCTTCTCTTCTTTTTTTGCGAGATTCTCTCTCATATTCTCTACGTTCCTCTAGGTCTCTTATTCAATCATATTTTCTCTTGCAATTCATTCGATTTCCCAAGATAATTGAGAATGAAGTTCAAAAAATTTCCTTCAAAAATTTAGACAAAAACTCAATTAAAAAAACATCACAAAAGATTTAATTTTAAGAAAAAACTCATTTTAAAATTTTCCAAAAAATACATACTTCAATCCAAAACAATTACTTTAAAAAATCTGAGAATAAAATGTCTTATAAAAATGAAATGAAGCTCAAAATATTTCCTTCCAAGTCCTGCGAAAAAATTTCATTTAAAAAGTTAGACAAACACTCATTTTAAAAAATCATTATAAAAGATTTACTTCAACCCAAAACACGTACTCTAAAAAAATGTGACTTCAAAAACTACCTCCAAAAAATGTCCATTGAAAATTAAGCCCAACTTCTTAAAAAATGCCACTTTGAAAAATACCTCCAAAAAAGTTCCTTTGAATATTAACCCCAAAAGGCCTCTAAAAAATTATCAGTTTAAAAAATACCTCCAAAAATTTTCCTTTGAATATTAAGCCTAAAGAGATTCCTTTCGAAATTAAGTCCAAAAAAAGTCCAAAAAATGTCTTTTGGAAATTAAGCCCAAAAACCTCTAAAAACAAAATACATCCAAAAAAATGTCCTTTTAAAATTAAGCCCAAAACCTCTAAAAACAAAATACCTTTAAAAAAATGAAGCCCAAAAAAACATCCAAAAATTGTATCACATACCTCCAAGAAATGTCCTTTGAATATTATGCAAAAAGGTGTCCTTAAACCCAAAAAAAAGCCTTTGCAAAATCAGACCAAATGAATTAATGTGTGAAATTATGTGAAAATAATGAGTCCATTTACGTCAATTTAAATTACCACGATTTTTTTTTTGGAGGGGATTCGTTGAATTTTCTGGCCGATGTAAAGTCAACTAAAATTTCGGCCAAAATTTTGTGTTGTTAGACTTGATGGGCCGTCGGGGTAAAGAAAAATTCGGCCGAACGTTTTTTAAAAGTTCGACTGAACTAACACGTCTGCAATTATGTAGAGTCGAGCTTTGAACACATTTCTTCAACTTTGGACTAATTAAACTCAATGAAATGTTTTGAATTAACTGTTGGGACCAAGACAATCATTTGCAAAATTCAATCTACTTTCAGGAAATATAACTTTTATGGAATTTCATAAATATTTACTAATTTTAATTAATTTTGTAATAAAGCAGGTCCAAACAATTTCTGAAAGTCATTATGATTTAGTGAAATCAATATTTTGTATCTTCCAAAATACACTGTAAAAAAAATTGAAAAAATTATGGTGCATTACATTGGTCTGTCGTCTGTAATGGGTAGTTTTTAGATTTTTATTTTATAACTTATATGTTGAGAAATTGTGTGCATCCCGAAACATATTCAAAATATGCATTTTTTTCATATTGGATCAGCTCAATAAATTCTCGTAATTTTGATATGCATCACCTGGTTTCGTAAATATAACAAAAACGAAGTAGACTCTATATAGATTGTTGTAACACATTTTGTTTCTCAAAACACAAAGTTTTCAAAGGATACACCAGCACATATTAACATGACTTTTTATGAATCCTTTGATTGTTAAAAAATACACACTCAAAGAAACGCTAAGTTGACACATCAAATGTGTATAAAAAAATTCCAAACAATAAGTAATAGAAAGCTAATAAAATTTTTGACAACTTTTATTTTTCTCACAAAATGAAATTCTAAACAGAACATTTGTTTTCGCTTGCAGAAAGTTGAAGAACAGAAAAAATTGAACTTTTCTTCTCAAAAAAGGGCAAAAAGTGTAGCCCAACTTCACATTTTCACATAATAAATCTCATTCTTTGCTTCTCAAGGTCTTTCCAATTACCTAGGATTCAAAATCAGAATTAGGCCTCTTTATTCTACCTCAAAATAGTAGTGGTGTTGTTAAGCTATGAGTAAATGGTGATTGACTGGGCAAAGAAACTACCTTTGTTTAAATATATGATACCTGTAGAATAAAGGAATGATATATTAGATGATACAAAATGTCAAATATAAAATATCCTAAAAGTTTCATCCTTGACATGTAAAGTAAATATTTATAACTCAATAATATATATAAACCATAACCACCATCATCTAAGAACTAATTAAATATTACCCCATGAACCATGAGTTCTAGAAAACATTGTATATGCAACAGTCAGCTTTATCGGAATTTAGCTTTGAGAAAACAAGGTAACCAAGTAGATTATAGTACTAAATTAACTTCTATACCATAAGCATAGCCACTGCTGCCAGTAGACGTCCATAGCCTCGACAGGGATGCATTTTTAACCCATTGAGATGCAAGTGTCCCATATAATATAAATAAGTACATAGTTACAAAAGCCTTTCAATTTACTTATATGTCAACTGAAGATCATTGTTCGAGCATGGTAACTATTTAATAACAATGCCATTCATGGGAGCTAACTAAAGTAAAAAAGTTGGCTCATGATGAGACCTCTTGTCCTTCAGCTTTATGACCAACAATGGTAATGTCACTTTATTAGGACCTATGATCATGTTAGGTCAGCTCGTGATGAGACCTCCTATACTCTAGTTGACAATTTATGTTTAAAATTCAACTATTTTTATTGTTAATCAATAAAATATTACTTAATATATGGGTTGGAAGGTCAGCTCCTTAAGAGCGAGGGATGTCATAAAACATTTTGTAGTAAATATTTTCAACTTTGATAGTTTTTCTTCCCAATAATTAATAACCTTCAAATGACTGCTGATAAATATATTTTTCATCGCTAAGATTGGGGTTGACTAATAGCTCATTAGATAGTGAAGGAAATATTTAAGTACAATGATATGGTCATTATCATAAATTTTCAAGATGAGAGACTTGACCAATTAGAAAAGTTGAAAGTTGGCGTGATGAAATCATCTTTGCATAATTATTCCTTAAAAATAATATTATGTTTATAGATAAACAAAGATAAATAGACTACCCAATCATTATGTCAAAGAGGGCCTATACCATTAAAAGTATTTCCCTTTCACCAAAGAGAAAAAAAATAAAAAATACATACACATGTTGAATCCAACATCAAAATTGGCCAACAACAACAGTTGTGACTGAGGTAACGACAACCATGAATTAGGTAATAACAAGGAAAGGGGAAAAAGAACGATTTTAGGAAGGTGACTTGAAGGAGGATTAGTCACTTTACAAAATAATGAGGAATTAAGAGTGAATCATTCCTCACAAGACTTACCATAATAATCATCCTTATTAATAAATATGATACCTCCCCCCAACTAAAGTATGACTATCATTGGTCATAGTCGGTCATTTCATAAGTCAAATACCAATTAAATCCATGGAGTTGGTCGAGGACGTACTTGGAAACTTACCTTGGTAAAGTAACAACGCTGGAGGAGTAACAACATGAAGTACTTAGAAAAATATCACCATGGAGTAACATCATCAAAGGAGTAACGACATCGGAGGAGTAGCAGCACTGGATGCTTAGAAAATCTCCTAGGGTAATAGCATCGAAGGAGTAATAACATCGGATACATAGAAAATATTTCAGAGTAACAACACCAAAGGAGTAATAGCATCGAAGGAGTAACAACACTGGATACTTAGAAAATTTCCGGAGTAACAGCACGAGACAAATAGAAAATTTTCTGGAGTAACAACATCGGAGAAGTAAAAACACCAGATACTTAGAAAATTTTACGCACTGAGAGCACTGGAGGAGTAACAAAACCGAATGAGTAATATCGATGGGCACTTAGAAAATTTTCTGGAGTAACAGCATCGGAGGAGTAACATCACCGAAGGAGTAACAACATCAAACACTAAGAAATTTTTTCGGAGTAATAACATCGGAGGAGTAACAACATCGAGTACTTAGAAAAATTTACAGAGCAACAAAAATGACAGAGTAACAACACTAGATGCTTAGGAAATTTTCTGGAGTAATAGCATCGCGGGAGTAATAGCACCGGACACTTACAAAATTTTCCAGAGTAACATCAATATGATACTTAAAAACTTGCTTCTTTTATTTTGAGAACAAAACAAGAAAAATGTGACTTTGAAGTCAACAATACCCAAAGCATAAAAACATAAGAGAAATAATAAAATAAAAGACTCTTTATTGAAAACCAAAAAATAAATAAATAACTTAAGTTACAATGGTTATGATTTTTGTTACAGCAATGTTGTTTGTGAATGGTGAATGAATGGAAAAATTATTTTTCGGAAATGACTTGGATCTTGAAATAGAAATCAATTCCCCAATTATTATGTTATAAATCCATTAATTGATGAAAATTATTCATTTTTTTTACTCGATTTGAGGAAACCTCTTCGAAAATGTTCTTATTTCATTATCATTGTGTTCAAGAATCACTTGTTCATAAATTGACATCATTTATTCTCCTTGGACCTGCAAAAAAACAAGTGTCTACCTGCAATAAAACATGAAATCATGGAAGAATAGAGGTGATCAGGCTCTCCTAATCCAAGAAATATGAAAAAAAACAAGCAGTTACTCTATAAAACAAATCTATGGAAAAACTAACAAAGTAAAATTAATTTATTACCTGCGAGAGAGTGGTGGCCAACCATACTAACCAGTAGTGCTTCAATCATAACTTCTTCTTTTTTTCGTCTGATTTGAGTGATTCGAAAAAAAAATGAAAGTGAATTTATAGAGAAGTCTCCAATAGAAATAGGTTTTATAAATTCCATGTAATGGTATGTTAAATTTTCTTAGAACAACCTGCATAACAGAGTCATTTTGGATTTTCTAGCTCAGACCAACAACTGATATTTTATGCATAACTTTTTCATTTGATGAAATATTGAACTGATTCAAATTGGAGATTTAATTATATTCACGTAGATATCCCCAATAGTAACATGTTTTGAAGAAAATAAGTATTTATGGGTCAAATACGCTAGTGAACAGCTAAAGAAACAGAGGTTTAAGAATGTTGATTTATGATATACAGTCAGTATTGTCGTCATAACCTTCTCAAAAAATATAAAAATAAAGTGATCCAAATTTCCTTATAATCTAGATTCATAGAGAAATATACCATAGAAATAAGTTTCCAAAATATAGTCATTTAGGCCTCCAAACACGGACTGTCCCAACTATGTTCATGATCTTCCTAATAGACATCCTGTCATTGTTTTGGTCATAACGTTTTCGTTTAAAATCCAAATCGAGTGATTCAAATTGGGTTAGAAAGTAGACATAAATGGCTACATAGCATAGAAACAGTTTTAAAAATATGGCCATTTATTCCCTCAAAGCATGATTGTCCTGAATGTTTTCCCACAATTTTTATCAAGCCCCCAAGCCATAAGATATGATAATCAAGTAATTTTTCCTAGAAGGTGATCAAAATGAATATGTATATTTCTAGAAATTTTATTTTCAATATATCTACATACATAAATAAATTCAAATATTGATCACCGATGTTAATTTTCACAGTGTGTTGCAACAAAAACAATTATTTTTACATATAAAGAAATTTATTTATTTATCTCTTTAATTATTCTATTTTCTACACTACACTACTCTACAAATAAAATATACTTAGATATAAGAGTACTTCCACTAAAGCCATTTTTGAAATAAGGCCTCAAGTATGGACATAGCTGTATTTGAAAAATGTATGTTAATAAATATATGGGTATGAGAGATGAACTTCCCTGTTAATAATGGTGCCAATATTTGCTGAAGTGGGGAGTAATGTTGCAAGCAAACAACAAAGTGAAACCAACTTTCAATATAGTCTTAATTTCCCATATTTTTCACATCGTGAAGTTCCTTTATTGGGTTCCAGATTTTGTTGATGCTTTCTTCCTTGACCTCATCCTATGAGTTTTGGGAGTCTTCATCTGCCTTTCATTTAGATCTATGTTCATAGAACTAGAAGAAGGAAAAAAAATAATTCAAACAATTCTTAAAGCTCAGGACCTGGAGCAGGGTGAAACTACCCTCCCCAGGATGAGATATTAGGTGTTTAAACAAACAAAGAAAGAAAATTAATGAAATCTTAAGCTCGGGACCTAGAGCAGGGTACATCTCCCTACCCAGGATGAGATATTGGGCCCTAAGAAATCAGCAGAAATAAAAGCAAATAAAAACGACTAAATCTCAAGACCTAGAGCATGGTGGAATTTACCTCCTTAGGATGAGATATTGGTTCCTAATAAATCAATCAAAAATAAAAACAGAACAACTACGCTCAGGACCTAGAACAGGGTAACATTTCCCCCCCTAGGATGAGAGATTGGTTCCTAAGAAATCAATAAAAACTAAAAACATAACAACTACACTCAGGACCTAGAGCAGGATAGCATTTCCCTCCCTAGGATGAGATATTGATCCTTAGATTAATATGAATCATGTTCTTTCACCTTCGTTAACCTCCCCAGAAACAACGCCAAAATGTTGGTGTCCAAGTGTGAATGATTTTGCAAACCCTTTCCCACATTAATTATGAATCCAGGTGTGTTGGTTATTGCAAGGCCAACGCGCAAATTATATGCAGATGACAATAGCATAATTTTGTACTAATTGTGGATTCTATGAACTAAGTAAAGTAATAAATCACTATAACAACAATTAAAGAATAATAACAATGAATTGTAAAACTTGCAATACATTCACAGAAAATAAGGATTTCAGTAATTACATCTATTGTCGCAGCAATTAAGAAATATACAAAACAGGAAGTGAAATTAACACACACAAAAAAACATGCAGCACCTGGTCAAGAGAGTGGGCCCAACTACCAGATCAGGGCTGCAATGTATTCACGAACTCACAATAAGGGAAAAAATATAACTTGCATTAACTTAATGAAATGTTTTGTTACAGATCTCCATTCCCTGCATAGCCAACCCTATATGCGTTATCTCCCCTTTCTCTCTGATTTGTGTATTTTAAATATACAAACAAAAAAAGGGAAATAAAATGGTTACAAAATCTCATTAAGCAAGATGATATCTAAAATATATTTCCATCATGATTCAACTGGCACAAGTCGAATCTGGTAATTATAATTGGGGCAATTTAGAAAATGGCCACAAAAGAAAATATGCGAATATGTCCTTCAAAGAACCATCCATTTCTTTCAATCAAGACTAAATTTGGGAAAACTTCTCATTGGAAAACTAATATGGTATGTTCAACATAAAACCCATGTTTCAGATTTTCAGGATTCTTCTTCATTTGCCTGAAACGTTCAATGTAACACTGTCTCTTGTTATCCTAACGAATTTCTGCGTTGGAATATTTAATTATCATCTTAAGATCAAATCTGCAATCTGGAAGAGATCCTGGAGGCTAAAATCGTGAGTGATGTTATAATGAATATATTTGTAAACCATCATTGGAAAAATCATGCATAGCAATCATTAATTTATTAAAATAAATGAGAACAAGTATTACTTATCGAAAAAATCATAAATAATTATGAAATGGATGATAAGAAGTGATAATAATAATATAAATTAGTGGCCCCACATAAATCTCCAAGTAAAATGGAGTGAATTTATGATTTAGAATGTTGTTACATGTATTTATAAATGTTTATATGTTTAACACACATTAACATTTACAACATTAACGATATAAAAAGTATTACAAAGTAAGCATTTTTATATCTATAGACATTCTAAGATAAATTAAAAAAAAAAAAAAAAAAACCATGTTTGTTAATTTAATTTTTCCAATATTTACCAATATTAATTTTATTTTAATAAATACTTATACTTCTATAAAATTGTGACTAAATTGTTGAGGGGATAGAATAGACAGTGATCGGGTGTACTTTAAAGCCACTCCTTTATGTGATGATCACCAATTCGAAACTCCATGGGAAAAAATCTAATTATGTTAAGGGCAGGTGTGGCCGGGGTCGAGTACTTTCCCTGGGAGATTTTGATGGCTTAGATGCCCCTGGCTCATTGTTTCTCAAGCTATAGGTCAAAACTGATATTTTCATAAGTCATACAACTTGAAAAAAAAATAACTATGACTAAATTTTATATTTTCATACACTAATATAGTAAATAAAAGGCAAGATCAACGTGAAAATAAATAAACTAGATATATGTGCATTATAGTGAAGGACCTTTACAATTTGCATGCACCTATAAGTTCATTTGAATTTATTTTTCTTGTTGGATCAATCCACATAGAGAACC
Source organism: Pinus albicaulis (assembly GCA_034641835.2). Classification (NCBI taxonomy): domain Eukaryota; kingdom Viridiplantae; phylum Streptophyta; class Pinopsida; order Pinales; family Pinaceae; genus Pinus; species Pinus albicaulis. The sequence continues at coordinate 1,351,878,963 of CM076578.1, read as the reverse complement.
AATATGATTAATAGTGATTGCGTCACTAGAAGCCACCGTGGTCTATTTAACTTGATCCTAGACAATTTTCATTTTTATTGTTTAACATTAAGAAGTTGGATCATATTGAAAACTCCTAGGCCACTCAAGAGAAAAAAAAAATATAAACATTTATGTTTTTTAAATGTTAAAATATACTTCCTTGATAAAAGAGTATTGAATTTTTTTTTAGAGATTTTATTGTTAATTTTTTTTTTGCCTATTTTTAATAGCAATTTTTCATGTAATGAAGAACATATTCTTTTGTTCTTAAATTTTTTTTTTTGTTTTTTTTCTTTTTTTCTTTTGAGAAGAAATGTTTTTGGTTATTCATATTTTGCATATTACATGATATTATAACAATCTCATTGATTATTTTTTATAGTTTTTTGAGATATTTATAATCTTAGTTTGATACTTTCTTATAATTCTAAACCCTTGGTTCTATATCATAAAACAGATTTTATAGGGCCTTAGAGGGAGAACCCATTACAAAATATACTTTCTTGATTTGGTAGTGAATTATCGTAATAAAATATCAACATGATTTAGTGGCACAATTGTACTAGCCAAATCCTAACTAACTAGTACTGAATCTGTTAGCATTGGTCTTATTATCCCTCCGTCAGAATCTATTGGTGTGTGTCCAACCATTAAAGTTCATCAAAGTGGATTTCACGTCATTTGACATGTTATGGATGGTTTTTGGTCAGCAAAGAGTTTTTTAGAATTTTTAGGTTTAGGGTTTTGACAATTTGGTTTGCAGAATGTTCAATAATGCCAAAGGCACGTAGGGAAGGTCGAAATAAGTTTTCACGGTCAGTCATTTCATTATCATATGCTTGGTAATCTATTTTTCCTCAAAAATCTGTTTTGAGAAAAAATAAAGTATTTCATTTTCATGTAAATAAATTCAAGATATTTTAAAGAGTTCATGTAGCCCTGGTTACCTTCAGGTTTCGGTAGCTCCCATCCCTGCAAAAAATCAACTAAGAAAAGTCATCATTTCAAAGCCAAAAGTAGAATGGAAATTAAAACAGAGTTTGTATTCAAGTTGTCAAAGTGCCAAGAATCTACAACTTTACAAAGTGAATTTGCCAAAATCAAATTCATTAAGATATTTTCATTGATTGAAGGGCCATTTGCATCCAAGAAGATCGATTGAAAGTCAAAAGTCAGTTGAAAGAACGAAGTCTGAGTTTAAAGGGTTGACTGTGTGTTTAAAGATAGGACGCGGCGCATTGAGCAAAGGCCGTGGCGCATATGCGCGACGTGGCGTGTTGAAGAGTTTTTCAGAGTGTAAATTTCCAAGGGCGCGGCGCACCCATATGGCGCGGCGCGTTGGGATTCCACGCGGCGCACATGGCCAGAGCAACAAATTTCATCAGTACAGCCATAAAATTCAAATGTCTCGGTCCTATTTGTCCTATTTAATTCCAAATCATCTTATGGAAACGTGGATTGGGATTATTCCAGATAGGTGGCTGCCAAAATCTCAGTTCAATATGCAAGCCAATACCAGTCAGCCGCGACTTAGATGTTTGCAGAACTTTTTCTCGGACAAAGTGACCGTTAAAAGATGAAATGGAGTTGAAATTCTACAGACTGCACCAGGAGTTCATGGAGATGTTGTTACGTTTGATAAAGAGTTTGTCCCGAAGATCCTCACAGGAAAAATTTGTAGCTTCCGGCTTTTAATATGGGTTTCCTTTTATACCGACGTTGGCTTCAATGATTGCCATGAAAAATGTTGCATTGCACTTAATCACAGATCAATTTGGACAGGCCCAAGCACTCTAAAGTAGCCAAAACCTGAGTAAATTGTATTTCTGGAGGAGATGTGCTTGATTGATAAAGTTCGATGGACAGGAACAACCATACAACACTCCGCCTCGCAATTTGTTGAGGAAATGTATGAGCGTATTAAAGAAATTCTGAATGAGTACGAAGTCATTGTTAATCATTGGCCGGAACACTCAGTTGATTGTCACAATTATTGGAAGGAGGGCACTCCTTTTTCAGAAGACCAAGGAATGTACAACAAGTTAACATGGTGGGAAGAGATGGATAATAGCAAACAGCTTACCCGTAACAGGAAATTTTTTACTGTAATTCCTGTAGTACTGTACTTAATTGCATCTCACACTACTGACTACAGAAATCCTTGGCTTTTTTTTTAACACAATTTCTGTGCTTGTGCTGGTTATTGCAAAGTTTCCAAACATGCACAAAGTTCGAATTCTAGGGATCAATGCAGACTACCCTATTTGAAAAGTAATTCTATTAAAGCAGTAGAACCATCCTTTTTAATTTGCACTCACTATCTGCCTTCATTCCATGAACTGTTGAACAGAGATTTTTGTATTTGGGGCAACTGTTCAGCTTCTGATTGTTAAATATATCTAAATTCCAAGTGTGTCCATGGATGAGCACGGCCCGCTGGTGCTATCACATATTCTTCAACAAGCTTTTCTGACATTAAGCTTCGAGTATCTGCCTGTTTGTTTCTATACTTTGTACAGATGTTCCCAAGCATTGGAGTTACTTCTGTAATTTACATTTTTGGGTTTTATAGGCTGATTCTTTCTGCATCATGTGTAAGTTTCTTTGCATGGAAAAGAATTCTGCCGAGGCATTTGTACACGTCAAATTGCTTACCCAAGACAATATCTTAAGATTGAGGTCGTAGTTCAGAAAATGATTCATCTTTGGGAAGCCTCTATGGTTTTTCTGTATATGAATATGGTTATGCTGATTGGCTTCAGCTTGATGCTTTAGTTGTTCATGGCTGTCTTTGAGGGTTTTGACAAAGATCGGAAACTTCGAGCAATATGTGGAGGTGGACGGTATGACTGGCTTCTTTCTACTTTTGGTGGCTCTGACATCCCTGCATGTGGTTTTGGTTTCGGAGATGCTGTCATTGTGGAATTGCTAAGGGAGAAAAATTTGATCCCAATTTTAACTCAGGAAATCATTTATTGTTGCCACAGCAGTAAACCAACTGACAAAATAATGCGAACTTCAAGAGCAGAAGAGGGCTGCAACCCATGCATATCTTATAGTAATGTGCAAGCAGATGCTCATAGTAGGGAAAGTTTCCAGTTGTATGGAAACTACTGAGTTACCAATTATATCAAGGAATCCGAGAGTATGGTAGTGTGTCAAAATTAGAAAAGTTGTTGAAACAGGTCAAACATTATCCAATGATGGAAGCCATCTTTATTTTAAAAATTAGTTTTTATTCAAATGGCAAATGTAAAATAGGAAAGCACACCTAAATGTAAAACAAAGGCATCCACTAGGGCAGAGAAATAGGATTTGATTTCCTAGTTATGACTTCAGTTGCATTTCAAAGGGTCTACGCTCCAGATTTGGTCTTTTAGTTGGTCATCAGAGAATTTCAAGGGGAACGTTGTTCTCTTTTCTATCTTTATCAGTCCAATTGAAACAAACCTTTGTTTTTGGTAGATCTGTTTTCTCATATCAGATTCTATTTATTGTATTGTAAAACATTTGTAAAGGGGAGTTCTGGGGAAACCTGTAGAAGAATAACAGAGAGCTTCACTGTACAGTTCTGGCAAAGATTTAATGAAAAGATACAGCTCTGGTTCATGAGATTCCTGTGGTATGATGTTTGGCATATGTTTCTTCTTTGTTTTCATATGTATCTTGTTATGTTTACAGTTCATCCATAATCATTTCCAAATGAATGCTTTTAAGTAGAAAGGTAGAATCCAGATAACTGCTCTGCTTTGGGAAAGCTTTTCATGTTTCTGTGTAATTTCTTCTGTTTGATAAGGATTCATCTATTATGCCCTTGTCAACCTCTTAGCAGTCTTGCCACTAAATATAATTTCAAATTGGAATGCTAAACCTATTGCCTATCTTGCCTCATGAAACAATCTGTGTCATTGATTTAATTCTATGCTCATGCTGTTCCTTGGTCCCATACAACCCAGAAAACCTAATCATTCATCAAATATTTCTTTCCTATTTATTTACTAGCCTAAAATCAGTATCCATTATAGGTTATCTCAGGCCCAATTGGACATTTTTGCCGAGATAGACCCAGAGAGAGCCCTCTCCTGTCCTCGTAGGGCTAGCTACGAGGCTGAGCTTGGTTTGATGTTGCCTTGAGTTTTACCTTATTTCAGCCTAAGGTAGATTCTAGCACTAACATAGTGGCGACCATACTGAGGAAGTCCTCCCCGGTAAAGGATGAGAAAGTTCAGATCTGATCGTCGATGGTGAACAACGATCAGATATTAGAAGGCTGAAATCATTCGCCTGGCGATTTCACTGAAAAATATAGAGATCAAAGCTTCATGGTGACTTCACTGCTGATGGACCGGATTGCAAGAAGATACGCTCCCATGAGCCGAGATCACATTCCAGGCTTTCCAAATAAAATGCCCAAAGTGGATTGGCTTCAGAATTTGCCTATGTTCAGAAATGTGGAAGGTAATGATGCTGCTCTTCATCTGGAGAAATTTCACATTCATGTGCATAAATTAAAGATCCATTTTCCTGAAGACTGTTTGATGAAAATTTTTATGGCTACTCTGGAAGATGAAGCCCAATCTTGGTATGAAAGTTTGCTGCCTGCTTCTATTTATTGTTTAAAAGAGTTTCATACAATATTCATTGAAAGGTAGAGAGAATCTTGTCCGTCTTTAATGTTAGTGCAAAATTGTTGTGAACACATTAGTAGTTTCATTGAAGATCTTGAGAATTTTTATGGGGATAATGACTTCATGGACGGAGAAATCATGGAGGCTCTGTACGAGAAACCATTTCAGCAACATGAAGAGAACCTAGAGGATACCCATCAAGATGCTCAGGAAACTTTGCAGCAGGTTGAAGATCATATGGCTGAAAATGATGAAAGAGAGAGTTTCGTTTCAGATCAGCCCATAGAAGAAGATAGCATGCAGGGAAGTCAAGTTTCAATTGCAGATTTTGACAATGTCCATTTAGCTATTTCAGATCTAGATTCAGATTGTGATGACCAAGAATACCTTAATCCCATGAAGGAGAACTCTGTTGTTGAAATCATATGGAATGCAGAAGACAGAGTTGTGAATCCAAATGTTTGTATGTCATCAGAACAAAGCCTTCATAAAGAGGTAATCCTGGCAGTTCATGAACAACAAAATGAGATCTTTGTTCGGGTAAGTGAAAAAGTTCCGTTGGATGAATCATTGGTGGATGATATAAATGTCATGTTTGAGCATCAAGAATCATCTGAAGTTTCTTTTCTCATGATTGATGAATGTAATGAGGAATATGATAATCTGGCTGTTATATCATATGAAGATGATCAAAAATATATTCAGACTACAGAATATTAGGCCATTCAGGATTCCCTTTCAGTTTCTTCTTCATATGTCTCATGTTTTGAAATGTTCTTTGAAGAGGAAATATGCTCATCTACCTGTTCAGAGTTTTTTGAAGCCCAGGAACATACTTTTACTGAAGTACATGATGAAGACAGATCAGAATCAAGAGGAAAAGACACCTTGTTCTTTCAGCAGGAGGTAAATCTTCATGTTTTTCAGGATCCACTGGAAAAACTGTTGCAGTCAACAGTGAAGGTGATTATTGCAGTGTTCAGTGATGAAGGAGATTATGATCGATTATGTTTTTTGATGTCCAGTTACCAGTTGTTGACCAGGAAATCTGATCAGAAGAATCAGTCAAGAAGCCATCTACTTGATTGGTTACATTGGAAAGCTCATTATACATGATTGTACATATTTCATCAGTATTCAGGTGGTTGTCATCATGATTTCAAGTCTTGATGGACTGCTGCCTTTTTTCCAAAAGCTTTGTAAATTCTTGTTTTAAGTCAGTCATGAGTCATTTGTGTTTGGTCTGTTGAGTCAGTCTTTCAGTCATTTTATTTTTAAAGTCAGTCAGTTTAAGTTAAAGTTTCAATCAAATAAATTCAGTCTTGAGTTGTTTTGTCAAATAATGGACTCCATGGCCCAATGGAAGGAGGCACTGTCTGCTCTTCCAAAAATCTGTTGTTCTTGGCACCTCCAAGGAGCTACCACCCCCATTGGAGCCAATGTTAGCATTGGTCTTATTATCCCTCCGTCAGAATCTTTTGGTGTGTGTCCAACCATTAAAGTTCATCAAAGTGGATTTCACGTCATTTGACATGTTATGGATGGTCTTTGGTCAGCAAAGAGTCTATTAGAATTTTTAGGTTTATGGTTTTGACAATTTGGTTTGTAGAATGTTCAATAATTCCAAAGGCACGTAGGGAAGGTCAAAATAAGTTTTCACGATCAGTCATTTCATTATCATATGCTTGGAAATCTATTTTTCCTCAAAACTCTGTTTTGAGAAAAAATAAAGTATTTCATTTTCATGTAAATAAATTCAAGATATTTTAAAGAGTTCATGTAGCCCTGGTTACCTTCAGGTTTCGGCAGCTCCCATCCCTGCAGAAAATCAACTAAGAAAAGTCATCATTTCAAAGCCAAAAGTAGAATGGAAATTAAAACAGAGTTTGTATTCAAGTTGTCAAAGTGCCAAGACTCTACAACTTTACAAAGTGAATTTTCCAAAATCAAAGTCATTAAGATATTTTCATTGATTGAAGGGCCATTTGCATCCAAGAAGATCGATTGAAAGTCAAAATTCAGTTGAAGGAACGAAGTCTGAGTTTAAAGGGCCGACTGTGTGTTTAAAGATAGGACGCGGCGCATTGGGCAAAGGCCGCGGCACATAGGCGCGATGTGGCGCGTTGAAGAGTTTTTCACAGTGTAAATTTCTAAGGGCGCAGCGCACCCATATGGCGTGGCGCGTTGGGATTCCACGCGGCGCACATGGCCGGAGCAACAAATTTCATCAGTACAGCCATAAAATTCAAATGTCTCGGTCCTATTTGTCCTATTTAATTCCAAATCATCTTATGGAAACGTGGATTTGGATTATTATAGACAGCTGGCTGCAAAAATCTCAGTTCAATATGCAGGCCAATACCAGTCAGCCGCGACTTAGATGTCTGCAGAACTTGTTCTCGGACAAAGTGACCGTTAAAAGATGAAATGGAGTTGAAATTATACAGACTGCACCAGGAGTTCATGGAGATGTTGTTACGTTTGATAAAGAGTTTGTCCCGAATATCCTCACAGGAAAAAGCTGTAGCTTCCGGCTTTTAATATGGGTTTCTTTTTATACCCACGTTGGCTTCAATGATTGCCATGAAAAATGTTGCATTGCACTTAATCACAGATCAATTTGGATAGGCCCAAGCACTCTAAAGTAGCCAAAACTTGAGTAAATTGTATTTCTGGAGGAGATGTGCTTGATTGATAAAGTTCGATGGACAGGAACAACCATACAACACTCCGCCTCGCAATTTGTTGAGGAAATGTATGAGCGCATTAAAGAAATTCTGAATGAGTACGAAGTCATTGTTAATCGTTGGTCGGAACACTCAGTTGATTGTCACAATTATTGGAAGGAGGGCACTCCTTTTTCAGAAGACCAAGGAATGTACAACAAGTTAACATGGTGGGAACAGATGGATAATAGCGAACAGCTTACCCGTAACAGGAAATTTTTTACTATAATTCCCGTAGTACTGTACTTAATTGCATCTCACACTATTGACTACAGAAATCCTTGGCTTTTTTTTTAACACAATTGTTGTGCTTGTGTTGGTTATTGCAAAGTTTCCAAACATGCACAAAGTTCGAATTCTAGGGATCAATGCAGACTACCCTATTTGAAAAGTAATTCTATTAAAGCAGTAGAACCATCCTTTTTAATTTGCACTCGCTATCTGCCTTCAGTCCATGAACTGTTGAACAGAGATTTTTGTATTTGGGGCAACTGTTCAACTTCTGATTGTTAAATATATCTAAATTCCAAGTGTGTCCATGGATGAGCACGGCCCGCTGGTGCTATCACATATTCTTCAACAAGCTTTTCTGACATTAAGCTTGGAGTATCTGCCTGTTTGTTTCTATACTTTGTACAGATGTTCCTAAGCATTGGAGTTACTTCTGTAATTTACGTTTTTGGGTTTTATAGGTTGATTCTTTCTACATCATGTGTAAGTTTTTTTGCATGGAAAAGAATTCTGTCGAGGCATTTGTACACGTCAAATTGCTTACCCGAGACAATATCTTAAGATTGAGGTCGTAGTTCAGAAAATGATTCATCTTTGGGAAGCCTCTATGGTTTTTCTGTATATGAATATGGTTATGCTGATTGGCTTCAGTTTGATGCATCAGTTGTTGGTGGCTGTCTTTGAGGGTTTTGACAAAGATCAGAAACTTCTAGCAATATGTGGAGGTGGACGGTATGACCAGCTTCTTTCTACTTTTGGTGGCTCTGACATCCCTGCATGTGGTTTTGGTTTCGAAGATGCTGTCATTGTGGAATTGCTAAGGGAGAAAAATTTGATCCCAATTTTAACTCAAGAAATCATTGATTGTTGACACAGCAGTAAACCAACTGACAAAATAATGCGAACTTCAAGATCAAAAGAGGGCTGCAATCCATACATATCTTTCAGTAATGTGCAAGTAGATGCTCATAGTAGGGAAAGTTGCCAGTTGTATGGAAACTGCTGAGTTACCAATTATATCAAGGAATCCGAGAGTATGGTAGTGTGTCAAAATTAGAAAAGTTGTTGAAACAGGTCAAACATTATCCAATGATGGAAGCCATCTTTATTTAAAAATTTAGTTTTTATTCAAATGGAAAATGTAAAATAGGAAAGCACGCCTAAATGTAAAACAAAGACATCCACCAGGGTAGAGAAATAGGATTTGATTTCCTATTTATGACTTCAGTTGCATTTCAAAGGGTCTACGCTCCAGATTTGGTCTTTTAGTTGGTCATCAGAGAATTTCAAGGGGAACGTTGTTCTCTTTTCTATCTTTATCAGTCCAGTTGAAACAAACCTTTGTTTTTGGTAGATCTGTTTTCTCATAGCTGAGTCTATTTATTGTATTGTAAAACATTTGTAAAGGGGAGTTCTGGGGAAACCTGTAGAGGAATAACAGAGAGCTTCACTGTACAGTTCTGGCAGAGATTTAATGAAAAGATACAGCTCTGGTTCATGATATTCCTATGGTATGATGTTTGGCATATGTTTCTTCTTTGTTTTCATATGTATCTTGTTATGTTTACAGTTCATCCATAATCATTTCCAAATGAATGCTTTTAAGTAGAAAGGTAGAATCCAGATAACTGCTCTACTTTGGGAAAGCTTTTCATGTTTCTGTGTAATTTCTTCTGTTTGATAAGGATTCATCTATTATGCCCTTGTCAACCTCTTATCAGTCTTGCCACTCCATATAATTTCAAATTGGAATGCTAAACCTATTGCATATCTTGCCTCATGAAACAATCTGTGTCCTTGATTTAATTCTCTGCTCATGCTGTTCCTTGGTCCCATACAGCCCAGAAAACCTAATCATTCATCAAATATTTCTTTCCTATTTATTTACTAGCCTAAAATAAGTATCCATTATAGGTTATCTCAGGCCCAATTGGACATTTTTGCCGAGATAGACCCGGAGAGAGCCCTCTCCTGTCCTCGTAGGGCTAGCTACGACACTGAGCTTGGTTTGATGTTGCCTTGAGTTTTACCTTATTTCAGCCTAAGGTAGATTCGAGCGCTAACAGAGTCTTCGAAAACCAAATATTTAAATGAAACATAGAATATCATAGTGTCACGATTTGATGCAATCAATAGTATATTTAACTATGATATACATGTTCTAGAGGCAGTGTCGTTGGGTTGATGGTCAGAAGCATAGGATGATTGATGAATTGTTCACACATTTTCCACAGTGCTGGAGCTATTAAAGGAGTGTGAAATAATCATCGATATGTAATATTGAGGTTTGTGAGCCTTCTATAGTTCAACCTAGACGTGGAATAGGCTCTTCACCGATCCTAATAGATGGAATTATTTTCTAAGATAATTAACCACTATTTTACCTTCAAGGGTGGAAGTCTTCTCATGGGAGGAATCCAGCTTGATCTTGGCCTCCACTAAGATATTACTATATTGCTCCGATGGGACCAATATTCCCACAAGATCCCAACAACTAGGAAACCCTACTTTGAAAGTGTCATCAAACTCAGAGTTGAAGGAAACCACATCCTTCATCACTACATCTAGGCATTCTTTAACATTTACTATGGATTTTTCCTTCTAGACTACTTAAGAGATCTCCATGATAGAAGATACTTTATCCACCATAAATATGGGCCTCAAATCATTGATTGGTATTTCATTTACAAACTAAATGAACTTCCTGGAAATCTTGGATTTATTTTAACCATATTTCTTGGAAGCTAGGATTTAGAACTTGTAGTCCTTGATCACAATCTTATGTTCATCCATAAAAGCTTGCACGAGAGACATATTCCCTTTCAGAAGGCCTTTGATGTCAACAATATCCTTGTTGGCTTCCTGCAAGTTCTTCCTGATCAGATCTGCCTTAGTCTCAAGCGAGTTTTCTTTTTGTGACAGGGCTCACTCAGTTCTATGTAAATCCTTCTGCACCTTCTTCAGCTCTCCTTATGAGAGGTGGAGCTCGGTGAGGGTCTTTGTGAGTGGTTCTATGAGATTATGAGGGTTCTTAAGCACCAACACAAAACATATGTGAGTGTCTATTCTCATCTGAAGTTCCACCACCTATTATTTAAGAGCCACCACCTTGTCATTTCTGTCTATCAGCTCCTTTCCCAGTTTTTAGCGTTGAAATCAGTACTTGGACTGCTTCAAGTGCCTGACGAGACACATCCTAAGCTCTAAGGTAATTTCTTATGATTTGATTAAGTATTTTGGAAAGTGGTTGGATCTCAAGCACTTTGAAAGGAACGTTGAACAGATAAAATGGCTCTGACACATATGAGGGCACTCGTATATATCATGTCGTAGAAAAATTTGTAGTTCAATGATTAGAAGAATGGGAGAAAGACAGTGGGTCTGTAGGAAATAAATCCACTATTAGGAGGAAAAAATGACACAAATTCAAGATCTGAAATGTACAGTGAAAGAATGCTTTTAAAAGACTTATAACAATATCACTTTACATTTAAAGAATCCCATTACAAGGGATGCTTCTGACTAACATGAACTCATGAATCAGGAATTATTGGTGAATCAAGATAGACAAAAATAGATTAGCATGCATGCTAGATCAAAAGACTTATAAAAACATGAAACAAGGTTTAATTCCACCTCCAGGATTGCTTATGAACAATATTCAATTCATACTGAATCAGGAAATATTGGAACAACACTTAAAAAAACAGATCCATATGTCTTGGAGGCTCACAATACTTATAAAAACATAAGATAGAACTTTTATGATAAATCTAGAAAGGCAGATAAAGTATGTAAAAATAGAAGAGAAAACAATACACACACCATATGATTTGTGAATCCTCAACAATGTAACTAGAATATGTTATGTGTTCGACAATATACATCTTCAAGAATAGCATGAGGATCAGCAACAGGGCCACGACACTAGGCCCTATGCCACCAACCATCTCCCCTCTTCTCTTTTCCTCTGTCTTCTGTCTATTTATATTTTTACAATAGATCTGTGAACAAAGCTTAGACCTTCGGATTTATTTCAGAACAAGTTGACAAAAAACAGATAAGAAGGAGAAAAAGTATACTTCCTGCTAATTTTAGCTATTTCCAATCCTAACAAAACTCTGATGGAATTAATCATATTAACAAACTGTCTTTGAGCTTTAATAAGATATTGTTATTTGCTGATAGATGTCGAATATTTAAAGCCTTTTCTGCCATATTTTCTGTAAACCAGTGACTGTTTCTTAAATGATTCTTGGTGCCTTTGTTGTGTCAGTTACTGTCGCAGTGGATTTTAAAATGGAAAACCCACTGAATTGGCAGGGAAGGGTGACATGGCGGCAGCGGTGGTGGTTTCGACGACATAGAGAAATGGAGCGGGAGTGGTATCAGAGCCGAGGGATAAGGTGTTGAATATCTAATGCATATGTGACAAGCGACACAATGGCGGGCCCTACAGATATCGTAATCGAGAGTTAGAAACAACAATAGGAGACACGGGGGATCACAAGTTCTCAATTTGGCAGATTTACCTTATTGCATCGCCCAAATACATCGCATCGCAACATAAAATACTTAACTTGTGATATATTAGTAATAAACATAAAAATCGTCGATTGCAATGTGCGATGGGCGGTGGGGAAAAGATGACGTGGCATGAAATGAGTCCCACTATATCGTTGGTATGGATAAACAACAAATGAATGTGGTGAGGGTCTTTGTGACATGCCGATGCAAAAAGGTAAGGGTAAAATTAAAGTGAAAAAGTGAAAAGGGTGAGGTTTCATCACATTGGGACTTTGGAATAGTGAGAGTAAATGAAGAGCGCAAAGGTTTTGTTTTTGCGATGCAATAAAGGTAAGTGGGTCCATAATATGATAAGTATGGTGATGATATCTCATATTATAAATGTGATATATTAAAGGCTTGTTGTGGGGGGTGCAGAGCAGCTTTTTAACTATAAAAATTGAATTTTAATAGTTAAAAAGGGGTTCTGAAAGAAATGAAATGCTAGACTTTAGAAATTTGGAAAAAATGAAAATCAAGAAAGGATCAAAGAGAATGGCGAGGATGTAGTGAGAAGTGGTGAGAAAAATTGAAGCATAAGGAGCTATAGGCCAGATAAAATGATGGAGAGGGAAACTTTCAAAGGAATCAAAACTAGTGCTAACACCAGTATCGTTCTCTTCTTCTACCTATCAAGATACTTTGACTGCACATGCTCGCTAGCTTGCATCTTCAACTTGCATCTCAACTCCGGAACATCTGCTTGTGATCTTTGAAGAAGGGCCTCAAATGAAGCTTGATCCTATGTATTCACCCCTAGTTTCATAATCATCTCTTTAAATTTTTCATTATGCATGTGAAGAGCTATGAAGTTAGCTCTTTCTTACCTCAATCTTATTGTGACCTTCTCTAGTAGCTTATCCACTTTACTTATAGTCATCGCATTTCAGTTAAGATCATTTTAAATCATATCTCCCACTTTCCTCTAGAAATTGATCTTATCAGGAAGAGGGACACTTTTCAAGTCTAAAGAGACATCCAGGGCCTTGAACTAGGAGCCCGATGGTAGTGACTGTGCTAGTGGGTGATGCAATGATAATTGCATTTGATTTCTCTCCAAATCCATAACAACCAGAAGTCTTGTCTCATATTAACTAAATGGAAAGCCTTTTTATACTGCATATCGCCCCATATTTTCTTGTTCCTTTCTTCAATGGCATTTATAGTAGGATAGCTAGGTTCAGCTTTGGTTGTACTTCATGTTGAGCTAAGAATGGCTACCTCTCAAGATGATGAAGAAAAACCTTTTAGTGGGTCTTAAAAAGTCACCTAGAATTCTAGTTGGTCTGGTTTTGTCTCTACCAACCTAGTCTCGATTTCTTCTTCCTCTACCTCTCGAGTCTTGGGATTTTTTATGGTTTCTTTATCTCCTGTGTCATAAAATTTCCTTTTCTGTGTCATTCCCTTGTTAGTGGATTCTCAACCTCCATATCTATGTTAATATGCCATGAATTGAGGTTATATTTTCATTCAAGCTTAGACATATATGCATTCTCATAAGTTTAAGCTTTTATGATTTCTCTTTTCTTTGCGATGACCCCATGAGTATCATAATGCCAAACATCTCCCAAGTCAAATTTCACTTTCTTTAGTAATTATTTAGCTACGAAGAAGACCTTTCTAGAGTTAATAATAAAATGCCCTATAGGTTTTCCAAACATGAACATATAACCCTTCTTGACAAGGATAAAGTGGACCTGGTCCACATTAAGACTTTGTCTAATGAACGCAAGGGTGAATATCCTCAGAGGTATTAGTGAAGCGGTATGGAGGAAGCTCACACTCATAAACCCATATCTTTGTGTAATCCTAAAATACGTACGAGTCTCCCACCATGGTGTCCTTTCTCATGTTAAGTATTTCTTTTGCTAAGGGATAATTATTATAGGGAACACATTATGAATAATTATATAGGGAATGGCCATGTTGGAGGAAATGAACTGTGAATATCCATTACTCTCTGGTTTCCTCCTAACAACAACATCCCGGTAAAAAAAAACTTCCTATGCTTGTTTGGGGCCACTAAGATGAGGCCCAGGCATTCAAACTCCTACACATGGGTATATGCAAACATGTATAACATTGGAGAATAGTACATGAAGTATAACGTGGTGGAAAATTTACATAACTGGAATTTTATGGACTCAGCCAAGTAAGGAGGTATGCCCAATAGTTGAACTATCTACATCATCTCCCTAAGAAACCCTAGGTATGCTTTTTTGCCCATATTGGAATTGTCATATCCAAACATGTGAGAAAACACAAACAATAGAGGCTATAAAGACTCAGAAAATCTATTTATTAGGAAATTATCAACAATGGGCAATGAATTTAAGCTAGGGGATAATACAATTTGTAGAGAACCAGGATGGTTTTGTGAACTGTTGGGGTTTAGGGGAGCTTGGATAAGCTAGATACTTTTGGAGGAGATCTGTTGTCACCTGTAGGATTTTGGCTACGGTAGGGGAAAGAAAACTTTTCTTCTCTTCTATATAAGTGACAATTGACCAATACATGAATGTAGGTAAGTGATGTACATAATGAGTGATATGATAATATGGAATGAAGTCAAGTACATGGAACGGGTCTTCTCCTTGGACATGGTGGCCATACAAGTCAAACCAAAGGTTCGATGGGTGAAAAGAAGAAAAGGGGTCTGAAATTTAAGCCTTAGAGCCCTGTACCTAATTTTGTCAAAATTTACTCAGCACCTCAAAAAAAAAAATATAATAGACAATATGTTTATACCAGTGGGACATAATGTATTTTATGTGGATTTTTTGAGTTGAGGTTTCAATAAATTGTTGTTCCATGAGTTTTCCACTTTCTCCATTCTTTCCAGCCAGTAAGTGTATCCCCAAGGCTTGTAAATTTGCTTCAGACATAATTTTAGGTAGCCCCTTCACCTTGATCAACTTGGTAGGTTTGATATCCATATTATAATCCTATATTTTAGCAATCAATTTTCCTCTTTTCCCCTCATGATCATGCTCCACAAGGATTTCTTTCACAACAACTGTAGGAACATAGCCAATAATGTTTTATTGTAGAACATAGACTCTAAATGATTTCAAGGCTCAAGGAATAAGGTCTCTCCTCCAAAATATTATATTTTAGCTCAAAATATCATATCGCCTGACTAAAAAATGAAATTGGTTGCTTCTGCCCTTCATCATTTTTGTGAAATAACCCAACAACCATTGTTTGGGTGGAAGGAAAGATAAAATGAGGAACAATTTTAAAAAATATGGGATGAATAACATAGAGATTCTGTAAAATCTTGTTTAATTATGTAGAATGACTCCCAAGACTCTACAATCTGCTTCACTTCTTTTTCCTCTTCAACATCTCTATAATTTCTTTGACTATCGCAGCATAATTGGGTATAGACCTCCTTAAAAAGTTTATTGTTCCCAAGAAGACCTGGATTTATTTCTTGTTTCTTGGAAATGGAATTTTGTTGATGTCTTCCACCCTTTTGGGATCAATATTTAATCCCTCCTTTGCGGAAATGTGGCCCATTAGTTTTCCCTCACTTAGAGCAAAGTGAGACTTCTTGGGATTTAGAGAAAAACCATCCTTTATATATTTTCTATCCCTTTTCAAGATATTCAAGGGTGATCTCTTATACCGAGTACTGAAACTTCAATTAGGAGTTCGTTGTATTTTTTGAGGATGGTTTTTGTTTTCCAACTCCATTTTCACAAGCTTTTTAGACATATTTCCTATCAATTTGTTCATTTCCTCAAGATTCTACTCTTGGGTTTCCTTTCCATGGCTTGAGGAATTGGCTTCCTCTTTTCCTGTCTCCTATCTCCATGCTCAATTTTCCCTTTCCACTTCCTAGTGGGGGTATAATTTTCTTCAACTTATACAGACTATATTTGAATTTGGTCTAATCTACAAGACATCCTTTCTCTAAGAGTGAACCCAAATTATGGCTCAAAAGCCCCAAAAAAACCACTTTAGCAGCATCCTGTGGAGGTTTGATTTCAACAAGGAGACTACTGTACAATTTGTTAAACCTTTTTATGAATTATGAAACATATTCATTATGTTTTTTTTTTCATTTCATTGAAATCAGTGAGGATTTACCCATGGTACTTTTCTCCCCCCATTTTTGCATGAAATAATTCTCCATCTCCTCCCGGATAGTGATTGAAACATTTGGGAGGGCTTTGAACCATTTCCTAGAGTCCCCATCTAGATATTGGACAAAGAGACTTAACACCACATCTAGGTGTTATATATTTATATTTTCTGCAAATGTGTAAAAGGTTTATATATGTATTTGAACTAAGATATCATCTTTTCTAGTAAATATTTGCAAGTGTTTAAGATAATATTGTGGTATACCATTAAGGGCCTATGACAAGTCCACTGGATCATATTTGTTTAGGATAAATCTTGGTAAAAACATGTTGTGCAAGCGAGTTGGTAGAAGGTTTATCACAGGGCCATGCTGAGGGGTTGTCTGAATTGGACCTAACTAGGGCTGAGTTGGAAGGCTATTTACACCCTGTGATGGAACTTTTATGAGGATGACTTTAAATTCCTTAAGTTCTAGGAAGGTGTGAAATGTAAAGGGAGGAGAACTGGCATATTTTTCTTAGGTTTTAACTTTTGAATAAAATAAGTTAAACAATGTATAACCTTCCACAAAGTATTCCAAACATTTGGAGGGAGACTCAGAATGATTTACCACAACATTTTGAGAGCTATAGGATGAGACTTCTTGAAAAGAGGCCACATGGATTGGGGTGACATGGGTGATTTCTTTCCATATCCTTGATATTATATTTTCAAGGTTAGACGCAACATGATTTCTCTGTTGTGAAATACTAGAGTGAGTGTGTGGCCTTTTGAACACTAGGATGGTAAAAATGATATTTATATAGTGGAGTCGCCAAGGTGAGAGATATTTATCCCACACCCCTTTCTTCTCACATTACCAAATGGTGTACAAGTGTCATACCCAAGGAAAATGTTCTAATTCATCCCAAAAAATGGTGCGAGAAGATGTTATAGCTCCTAGAGATAATCCCTCGGTTGAAGAGATGCCAATTCATAGGACATCTTAATGATTTATTTAATTATTTGTTGATATTTTTTGTTACACTAGGTATTTAACACATTTGAGATGAAATTGATTCAAAATCCTTAAGAGGAGAAGTGGAAAGTCAGATGTAAAATATTACTCACAGAAGCATCAATATATAACTTTAGTGGCCAACATTACATGAGCATGCAATTTATCAATCATTTGTAGTATATCGGCTAGAAGAATCAAGAAGGAGAGAAAACCTGTGCAGATGGCTTAAACTAAGAATCTGGTGCATTAAAGTTCAACATGAAGTCTATGAGAGAAATTTAAATGAAATGCTAAGATATATGGAGCACATTTTTAAGGATGATAAATTATATGAGTTATAGACATCTTTAATATGTATTAGACATAGATGAATCCATAAATCCATGAAAACATATCCAACGACTACTATTACATGTAATCTAAGAATAACACTAATAACATATGGAACAAACACAAAAAGGAATACATACTACACATTCATATGAGATGGAATTGCTAAAAAAAATCATTAATCTTCCACGGAGCATACATTTCATTAACTATTTTTCGAGCTTCTCTCTTGGAAAACCCAAAATTCGTAACCATTGGTTCTATATCATAAGTTTTTTTTATAGGTCCTTAGAGGGAGAACTCATTACAAAATATTCTTTCTTTGTTTCGAAGTGAATATCATAAAAAAATATCAGGGTGATTTAGTGGCACAACTGTACTAGCCGAATCCTAACTAACTAGCATTGAGTTTTCGAAAACATAATATCTACATGAAACATAAAATATCAAAATTTCAATCTTAGACATAATCAACAATGTCTTTAACTATGATAGATAGGTTTTGGAGGCATCGTCGTTGGTGCGATCATATGAAGCATAGGAGGATTGATGAATTCTTCACACCTTTGCCATAGCGCTAGATGTGGTAGAGGAGCTTGAAAGAATCACTGATATGAAATATTTATTTTTGTGAACCATCTATAGCTCAACCTAGGGTGGAATGGGGTCTTCACCGATCCTAACAATTGAAATTTCGTTCTGCGATAATTAACCATTATTTTACCTTTAAGGCTAGCAGTCGTCTCATGGGAGGAATCCACCTTGCTCTTCGCATCCACTAACATTTGACAGTATTTTTCCCATGGGACCAAAATTCCCACAAAATCCCATCATCGAGGTGACATTGTTCTGACTCTCTGATCAAACGGAGAGTTGAAGGCAACCACATCCTTTAGCACTACGTCTAGGAATTCTTCAGCTTTTACTCTGTCCTCTTCCTTATGGACTACTTTGGATATATACATGATAACAAATACTCTATTGAGAACATCTATGGGCCTCAACTCACTAAGTGTCCTTTCATTTAAAAAATTAATGAACTTCTTGGAAATCTAGGATTTATTTTCACCATATTCCTTGACAATAAGGATGAAGAAGTTTGATTCCTTGATCACAATATTTTTTTCATCCATAACATTTATATACTCCCATTTATTTTTCATATATGTTATAATTTCAACCCAGACCAATTTCTTAGCTTGCACGGGAGACATGTTTTCTTTCAGAAGGCCTTTGAGCCCAACAATCTCCTGGTTGGCTGGTTGTAGGTTCTTGTTGATCAGATCTTAATTAGTCCTAGATATCTCAATATTCTTTTCTTTTTTTGACAGGGCTCGTTGGGTTTTGTATAACTTCTTCTACACCTTCTTGTCCTCTCCTTTTGAGAGATGGAGCTCCATGAGGGCATTTTTGAATTTTTTTGTGGGATTATGATGGTTATCAGGAACCAACACAACACATATGTGAGTGTCCATTCTCATCGAAATTTCAACCACATGTTGTTTAAGATCCACAACCGCTTTGTTTATATCTATTAGCTCCTTTGCCAGGATCACTTTCTCCTTCTCTACCTATGCAAGTTCCTTGGACTACACATGCTCGATGGATGGCGCCTTCATCTTGTGATCAGGTGATCATGTCCAAGTGGAAAAAAATGCTCAAAAATGGAACTGATCAGAATTGGTTGCAACATGAACGATCGGATATGCCTCGTCACTGTTATTCTGTCATTATGAATGGGACCCAAATCCAATGTCGTATGAGAAATATATTGAAGTTTGAAGTTGCCCAATAACCTTCAAAATAGGACATTTAAAAAAAAAATTGTCATCTTTAGAAAAATTTTATGGAAAAAATTTCATTTTTATATGGTTTTTGATGGCCTATTAGAGGGTGCCACGTGGCCTGCCAAGAGGCTTCCAAGTGGCTCGAGGCCTATGGTTCAAGTCTTGTTTAAAAGAAAAAAAATGTGTTTGGTGGGCAAACCCGACCCGAGCTGAATGCATTTAGATCAGTCGGGCACGACCTGACTTGAACGTTTACGGGTCAGCAGATAGTGACGTGTCGTATAGCAGTGAATGGGTGCTCATGCAGTAGTGAAAGACTAAGGTTTAGCGTATAGCGGGCGAGTTGTTCGGTTGAACGAGCGGAGATAAGAGTTTAGCCCTCAGGGCTTCAGGGTGGAAGACCACATGACTTCGCGCGAGGAGCAAGGGCTAGGCCCATTTCACCGACGGGACTTTGTGTTAAGCTGCAGGTGCTGGCCCCCTAGCCACATGACCTACGGGTTGTGACCATGGGCGGGAGGCTAATCCCTTAACCGCCAGCATTAACGTCTCTGGATCACTCGCATGTGAACATGCACTTAACTAGCAGTGAAATTTATTTCCTCCACCAAATTAGCAGCGTAGTTCTGCATGTTTGAAATGTCCACCAATTTTGGTGGCTTTAACGGGAGTTTATCCAAATTTGGTGGGGTTTCCAAGAGACATTGGGCAGAAAATTGTGGAGGTTATAACTTCTCCAATATTGAACCAATTTGGATGAAATTTTGGTCAATTTTGGGTATTCTTATCATTCTAGAGAGTTTGGGATAGGTTGCAGAGCCAACAGAGGTGTTCTTCAACCATTTTTGCTTCAGGGAATCTTGGAGAGCCATTAGGGCCATGAGGGAAATGGAGCTGCATTAGGCTACAGTTCACTGTTTGAGGTGAAATAAAAGCCATTCTTAGCTTATTTCTATCTTATGAATTCAATTTCACAGATGTTTCATCATTTTTAGGCTTATTTCTCACTGTAAAACCAATTTGAGCAACTTAATAGAGAAAGGACATGCCCATTGGGAGCCTTGGACCTAGCAGATGTAGCCCAGGAGGGGTGAACTGCCTCATCATGTTGTTGTGTTGTTATGGTGAAGTTATGCTACTATGTATTTTAGATTTAAGATTTTAAACAATAATTTTAATTAAAATTCCCTCACACATAAACTCAAAAACAATTACCAAAAACACTTTGTTTAATTTGCAAGACATGATAAACACTTTTCACACTTAATTAAATGGAAATGGATACTTTGAACAGAAGATAAAAATAGTTTCATTTTCAAATCAAATGGTACCAAAGCTAAGGATTTGAGCTTTAGGAGCTAGATTTTTACTCAGCATTTATTTCGTGTAAATATATAGTTGATTGTTTGCAAGTTTTGATGCTTACTAGGCTTAAACTCAAGAGAGGTGAAGGACACTTGGTTAGTTCACAAAGTAATCCTCAACCAAGAAGGGCCAGAGAGCCACCTCCAAGAGCCATAGAAGCATCTTCAAGCATGTCTTTAAGAGAGGGAGAAGCTCTTGAAGATATGGATCCCAAAGAAGAGGAACGAGTGTTCTGAAAGGCTTTCTTGGACATGGTGGAGATGGTGAGGGTACTCTACCAAGAAAGGAATGATAGGCTTGTTGGAGAAGGGTCTAAAAACTAGAATGAAGGAGAGGGTTCTTTGGGAGGAAAGAAAAGAGATGAAAAGTCAAAGAAAGGTCATAGAGGAAATGGTGATCCACCATCCCCATCTTCAACCTCTTCCTCTACATTTTCATCCTCAACTTCGGTGAATCAATCTCACAAGTCTAAAACTACTGGTAAAAGTCCATTTTTAAAGCTTAATGTTAAATTTGAGTTGACTATGTTTAATGGTGAAGTCAATGTAGAGAAACTTGACAATTGGATAAGATAGTTGAATTTTACTTGAGGATATAGAACCTTCATGATGATGACACCAAGATATAGTTAGCCTCTTTGAGAATGGATGGAGAAGCATTGGTATGGTGGGAAGCCAAGACCAAGGATGAAATCAAAAAACATGGTAAGATCACTGTATCATGGGCTAAATTATTACTTCAATTAAAAATAAATTTTATCCATTAGCTCATTTACAAAAGGTTGTCATGAACTGGCAAAATTTCAGACAGCTTAAGGGACAAAATGTACATGACTACACCCAAGATTTTAGGAGAAGAGCACTCCTATTAGGAGTAGACTTACAAAGTTAAGATACTTTACTGAAATATATAAGTGGTTTGCATATTTACCTTAGACATACTATCCTTATGTTCAATCCTACTATTCTAGACGAAGTTTGTGTACAAGCTACGCATTTAGAGTGTAGAGGGAAAAACACTTTTGATGAGTGTAGAAACAAGCCTTTTAAGGGGAAAAACAAAGATAAAACCTTTCAGGGAAAAGGAAAAAAGAATGCAGCTGTCAAACAAGAGGGTCAGAAAGTGATATGTAAATATTGTTGAAGAGAAGGCCATGAAGAGAAAAACTGTTGGAAATTACATCCTGAAAAAAGAACTCAGTTTAACAAACAAAGGAAAGAAGAAAATTGCAGCTACTACAACTACACCACAAGACTTAGGTGATGATTCAGGTGACGAAACCAAAATTGCAGCCATGGGTTTGAAGAGTATGAAGGGAAAGGAAAGTAAAACTAAGCCAAGCACTAGTACTTCAAATTCTCATGTACAAACTCCAAATGAGGAAGAAAGAATTGAATTGTTCCATGTGAGGGTAGTCTCAAAACATACAATAATTGACACACTATTTGATAGTGGGTCACAAGTAAATCTCATATCAAAAGACTTGGTCAAACAGCTTAAACTTGAGACCATTCCACATCCCAAGCCATATCCACTTGGATGGATATGCAAGGATACAAACTTACAAGTCTCAAGAAAGTGCATATTGAAATTTGCAATTACTGCACACTTTATTGACAGAGTTGAACTTGATGTAGTACCTCCTGATATATCATGAATTGTTTTGGGAATTCCTTACTTATTTGACAGGAAAGTGATCTTCCATTTCCATGAAAATAAGTATCATCTCTTTAAATATGCCAAGGATTTCATTGTCATATCACATCACAAGAAGGAAAATATAGCGATGGTAAATGCGGGAAAGGTAAAAAGGCTAGTGAATTCTAGTAAGAGTTTTATACTTCTTATGGTTAAGCCCGAATCACGAGTCATTTGAAAATTGTGGTTACAAGCTTAAATCATATTTATATGATGTAGTTGATGCACATCATGAGATTTTTAACGAACCGACAGGTTTACCTCCTAAAAGGGAGATTCAACATGAAATCCAGTTACATCAAGATTGTCCTCTTCCTAACCTAGGCATGTCTACAACGGAGAATGCTGAAATCAAGGGGCAAATTAAATACTTGTTGGACAAAGTATTCATAAGACCAAGCACTTTTCCATGTGGGTCACCGATAGTGTTGATTCCAAAGAAAGATGAAACTTGACGCATGTGTGTGGACTTCAAGGCATTGAATAAGATAATGATAAAGAATTGTTACCCACTCCCAAGGATAGATGATTTGTTAGATCAGCTGAAAGATGCTAAATATTTCACTAAGTTAGACTTACGTAGTGGTTATCATCAAGTTAGAATTGCAGAAAGTGACATTTGGAAGACATCATTTAAAACCAAACAGGGACTCTTTGAGTGGCTTGTTATGTCGTTTGGTTTATGCAATGCACCTGCAACTTTCATGCAGGTAATGGATGATGTATTACATCATTTTCTTGATGATTTCATTATTGTCTACTTATATGACATCTTAATTTTCATCAAGACTAGAGAAGAGCATGTCATGTGTGTTAAGAAAGTACTTGATATTTTGAAGAAAAATCATTTCTTTCTTAAAATTTCAAAGTGTGAATTTGGAAAGACTTCTTTGGTTTATTTGGGACACATAGTAGGAGGAGGTGCTTTGAGAATTGATCCTTCTAAGTTAGAAGCCATTGTGAATTTGCCTACTCCCAAATCCATTACAGAGGTAAGAAGTTTTTTGGGTGCAGCTCAGTATTAGAGGAAGTTTATTTCTAACTTCTCTGCCATAGCAGCTACTATGCATGCAGTGACAAGTGTGAAGCATGCTTTCCAATGGGGAGGCAAGCAAAAGAAATATTTTGAGTATTTGAAAGAGAAGATAAATTTAGCTCCAGTACTTGCATTACTAGATTTGAGACAGCCATTCGAGATTCAAACCGATGCTAGTGATTATGCCATGGGTGCAGTTCTCTTACAGCATGGTAAGCCTATCACATTTCATTCTAAGACATTTAATAGTGCTATTGTGAATTATCCTACATATGATAAGGAGTTGTATGCATTGGTACAAAGTGTCAGAAATTGGAAACACTATTTGATGGGCAAAGAAACAATTCTTCATACCGACCATCAGCCTTTACAGTACTTGCAGTCACAAAGTAAATTACAATAGTCACAACATTTTAGATGAATGTGTTTCCTAAAACAATTTCACTTGGTAATAAGGTACAAGAAAGGTATTTTCAATAAAGTTGCTGATATGATTTCAAGGCCTATTATTAGTGCTACTACTTTACTTAAGAATGATTCTATGGTACATGAGAGCTACATAGAACAGTATGCATCAGATGTTGATTTTAAGGATGTGTATGCTAACTTGAGTGAAGGGAATAATGTTAATGAGAATGATTATAATTTGCATAATAATTTGTTGTTTCATATGGGAAAGTTATGTATACCATAGGGGGAGAGACTAAGCATCATGAGAGAAACTCATTCTTCTCTTACTACTGGACATTTCGAGGTAAGCAAAACAATGGTACATTTATAGAGGTATTGTTATTGGCCTCACATGGTAGATAGTGTTTCACGTTTCGTTAGAGGTTGTTCATTATGTGCTACAAGCAAGCCTGGAAATAGGAAGCTTGGTTTATATACGCCATTTCTGGTACCTTCTAGACCATGGGAAAGTGTTTCTATGGATTTTGTTGGAGGTCTACCATTATCTAGAAAGCAACATGATTATCTTTATGTAGTAGTTGATAGATTCAGCAAGATGTGTAATCTTATGCCATGTAATAAATCTATAACTACTGAACAAACTACTAATTTATTTTTTCAACATGTATGGGTTCATTATGGATTTCCTACTTCTATTGTTAGTGACAAGGATTCCAGATTTGTTGGGAATTTTTGGTCCAATCTATGGAAGATGATGGACACCAAGTTGAAGAAGAGTACTGCTTTCCATCCGCAAACAGATGGCCAAACAGAGGTAGTGAACAAAACCATTGTACATCTTTTGAGAGGTTATTGCAGCAAGCATCCCAAGCTTTGGGGTGAGCACTTGCATTACATTCAGCATGCTTACAACCGGGCCAAGCACTCTTCTACAAATCCTTCACCTTTTGAAGCCTTCTTTGGGTATTTGCCTAAGTCACCTTTAGATTTCATTATTGAGAAGGATGTTGCCATTGATGGGCATAGTGACATTGAAAAATATCGAATGTTCATTGAAATAATTCAGCTTATACATCAGTCAGTTCAAGAACAGCTTGAAAAAAGTCAAGGAAAGTACAAGGAGAGGCATGACAAACACAGAGTTGATCATAAGTTTCAAGAAGGAGATGAGGTATGGTTTTACATTAGTAAGGAAAGAATGCAAAGAGAAGGTAAAAAGATGAAGCCTATTCATTATGGTCCATTCAATATCCTTAAACAAGTTGGAAATAATGCTTTTCAACTAGATTTGCCTTCATATATGCAAATGTATTCCGTTGTGAATGCGGAAAATTTACATTTGTATGAACCTCCTTTAATTTCTTATTATGAAAGTGACATTTAGCTGCCATCCATACAAGATTTCTCACTATAATTTTTGGCTGAGCTGAAAGAGGATGCTATCCTTGACAGAAGGACACAAACTTCGAGCAGGGGAAATGCTAATTATGTTCGGGTTGGTCTTAAAGGTAGAAAACTGAGTAAGGAAAAATGGATGGAGGTGGAAAAGGTGGGGATCTATACCCTCATCTTATTAACAGGTAATTGAAGGCTTTTGGAGTCCAAAAGCTTCCCAATGGTGAGGTGTGATCAGGTGATCATGTCCAAGGGGAAAAAAATGCTCAAAATTGGAATTGCTCAGAATTGGTTGCAACCTAAATGACCAAATAGGCCTCGTCACTACGATTCTGGCACCATGAATGGGACCCAAATCTGATGTCGTATGAGAAATATACTGAAGTTTGAAGTTGCCCAAGAACCTTCAAAACAGGACTTTTGAACAAAAATAATTTGTCATATTTAGAAAAATTTTATCGAAAAAATTTCATTTTTATATTGTTTTTGGTGGCCTATCAAAGGGTGCCACGTGGCCTACCATGAGGCTACCATGTGGCCCCAGGCCTATGGTTCAAGTCTTGCTTAAAAAAAAAATATGTGTTTAGTGGGCAGACCCGACCCGAGCTGAACGCGTTTGGGTCAGTCGGGCACGACCTGACCTGAACGTTTACAGGTCAGAAGATAGAGGTGTGTTGTATAGCAGTGAACGGGCCCTCGTGCAGCAGTGAAGGACTAAGGGTTAACATATAGTGGGCGAGTTTTTTGGTTGAAAGAGTGGAGATAAGAGTTTAGCCCTCAGGGCTTAAGGGTGGAAAACCACGTAACTTCATGCCAGGACCAAGGGCTAAGCCCATTTCACCAACGAGACTTTTTCTTAAACCACGGGTGCTGGCCCCCTAGCCACGTGACCTATGAGCCGTGACCATGGGCAGGGGGCTAATCCCTTAACCGCCAGCATTAACCTCTCTAGATCACTCGCATGTGAACACACACTTAACTGATAGTGAAATTTATTTCCTCTACCAAATTAGCAATGCGGATCCACCTGTTTGATAAGTCCACCACTTCTGGTGGCTTTAACTGGAGTTTACCCAGATTTGGTGGGGTTTCCAAGAGACATTGGGCAAAAAATTGTGTAGGTGATAACTTCTCCAATATTGAACCAAATTGGAAGAAATTTTGGTCAATTTTGGGTATTATGAGCATTCTAGAGAATTTGGGGTAGGTTGCAGAGCCAATAGAGGTTTTATTTAGCCATTTTTTCTTCATGGAAGCTTAGAGAGGCATAACGGCCATGAGGGAAATGGAGCTGCATTGGGCTACACTTCATTGTTTAAGGTGAAATAAAAGCCATTCTTAGCTTATTTTTATCTTCTGAATTCAATTTTGCAGCTGTTTCAGCCTATTTAGGCTTATTTCTCACTATATAACCAATTTGAGTAACTTAATAGAGCAATGAAATGCCCATTGGGAGCCTTGGACCCAGCAGATGTAGCCCAGGAGGGGTGGATTGCCTCATCATGTTGTTGTATTGTTATGGTGAGGTTATGCTGCTGTGTATTTAATATTTGAGATGTTAAATAGTAATTTCAATTAACATTCCCTTACACAGAATCTCAAAAATAGTTTTTTTTTTTTTTCTAAGTGAGACTAATTCTATTAATTTATAAAAATACTGATACAAAACTGCCACAGCTGCTGCTATGAAAGCCAGACAGCTGGGGTTGATCAACAGAACTGTTCTTGAGAATTCTGGGTCGCCCATAGCGGGAAAATGACCCATTAAGCATAAGTATCTGGGCCGCCCATGATAGGGAAACCGGCCATGAGTTTATACAAAACACGTAAACAACAACAAAAAAACTAGGAACATCTATCTGCCCAACAGGTGGGCAACTAGAATAGTAAAACTCGAAAATTCCAGCAGTAATTGAGCCGGGGGGTTCAACCCTCATACTCTGAAGACATTGGCTCCTCCTCAACTCTGCATGCATATTCATTCTCGTCGCTGCTATCCACCTTTCCTGCTTGACTGTCAATCTTCATGTCTTGGTTCTCGACTTTAGAACGCAGCCCAATTTGAAGAGTAGGGTTGGGGCGATGGTCAATAGGAGGGGCGGGGGAAGCGGAGAGAGGGATTTCTTCACGCAGGGAGACTGTGATGAAAGCGGTGATGATGGAGTCAAAGGAGGTGCAGTGGAAACAGAGCTCAGCGTTCTGGGTGGTTTGCCTGATGGTGGACCCCAGAAGCCTTCTGCCCGGAGGGTTGAGCTGACTGGGAGGGGCAGAAGCGTTAGGATGGAGGGGCTGACTGGGATGAACGGGAGGGTCGGGAGGGGTGGACTGACAGGGAGGCTCAGAAGGAGCAGCGGGAGTGGGCTGACTAGGAACGCCACCAGAAACACTCGCACGCCCACGTCCCCTGCCAACAAAACTCAAATTCTCAGCGCGACGCCCACTACCTCTGCCTCTGCCTCCGCCTCTGCGCGAGGCTAGCGGGGGAGTGTGTTCGTCGCTCTCAGAGGAGGAGCTCAACTCAGAAAAGGGCGAAGGAGGAAGGACAGAGGCTTGGCCTCGACTGACTCCACGCCGATAACACATTCGCTGCCTGAGGCGTGGCATGGCTAGCAGAAGGTGGCGCAAGCGAGGCCGGCCTAAGAAGGGGTCGGGAGCTTTGAAAGTAGAGGGGAGACCACCAGGGTGACACAGGCCAGTCAAATGAACAGAAGAGCTGGAGGTCCAGTTAGCAGAGGGGAAACTACCCTGTGAATGCAAATTGAAGCTGAAAGGAAGCAAAGTACCTGTGATGAACACATCCGGGACACCAGACGAAGCGGAGGCGCTGCAGTAAGGGCTGTTGGAGAAGTGGACACCCGGTATCGTCTCCAGGCAGGCCAGAATGCAGCAACGATGCCCAGTCTACGTTTTGTAGCTCGAATTGGTGAAACCAAGTGGGCAAACACTGCGCAAGGGAATCAGTGGTCTCCCATGGCTTCCTCCATGCTGCTTATCCTCCATAGTGAAAACCATCAACAACACAATCGCCATATACTGCAGAGCCAGGGTGCAATAACTACAGAGATGGTCGACCCGAGGCATATTAATAACGCCATCAGGTGGAATGCACGGGGCCATGTGGGCACAGCACGCAAGCGTCGTTGGGAGCTGCGCAGGTGCCCTGGGCACTTTAATGCTCCACCACATCCGCATCCGGCGAGAATCTCAAAAACAGTTACCAAAAACACTTTGTTTAATTTTTAAGACATGATAAACACTTTGCACACTTAATTAAATGGAAATGGATACTTTGAATAACAAATACAAAGTTTCATTTTCATATCATCTTGTGTCTCAAATTTTGAACCTTTGTTTGTGTGCTTTGAATAAGGGCCTCAAATGTAGCCGTATCCCATGGATTCACCCCTACTTTCACAATAAACTCTTTGAAGCTTCATTCTACATGTGAAGAGCTCTAGAGTTAGCTCTTTCTAGTTTTGATATTGTTGTGACATTCTCTAGTAGATTCTCTGATTTACTTATGGCCATCGCATTTCAGTTAGGCTCACTGTAAAAAATCTCTCCCACTTTCCTGTGGAAATTGATCTTATCAGGAAGAAGGACACTTTCCAATTCCAAGGAGCCACCCAGGGACTTGAATTGGGAGCCTAATGGTAGTGACTATGCTAGTGGGTGAATCAATGACAATTTCATTTGATTTATCTCCAAATCTATAGTAGTTATAAGTATGGTATGCTATGGCACTGAATGGGAATCCATTTTATAGTGTATATCCTCCCTTATTTTCTTTTTCCTTTCCTTAATGGTATTTCTAGAAAGCCAACTACGTGTAGTTGTGTTTTTACTTCTTGTTGATCTTGGAATGGCTACCTCGGAGTATGACGAGGCATTAACTTGTAGTGGGTCTTCCAAAGTCACCTATGTTAGCACTTCACTGGATCTCTGAGGCTGAGAAGAGACCAACAAAGGTAACTACATACCAAGCTCTCGCTAAGTAGCTAGCCCTACTAGGTAGGAGAGGTCTCTCTCTAAGTTATTAGAGCCAACAGGATTGGATCAATTAGGTTTTACTCTAGGTATAGTAACTAAGGGGTTTTGATTGGTTGATTTGGGTGTTCGATAAGTGAATTAGGTCAAAGATGTTACTAGCTTAGGGTAAATAAGATCTGAATTGTAGACATCTGATGGGGCAAGGTAGGTATGAACTCTAACACTTTGGGGTGAGATGGATTAGACTAGTGAGGTGCTAAAAAGAGCATGACAACACATGAATTATTTTTAAACTAAAGAAATGAAACAAATTATGGTGATTCTCCCAAAATAGAGCATAAAAGGTGTATTCTGATTATCTAACTTGATAATCAAACATATCATAGAACTGGAATGAATTTGTAAAGTAAAAATAATTCATTCATATGCAACAGAAGAAGAAACTATGCCAAATTATAGTACCACATGAATCCCACCAAAATAGTTGCAACTCATCCAATATATTTCTGCCAAAATCTGAAATACACTATTGTCTCTGATCAATACAACAACATACAACCTGTGAAATGAATGAATAAGTGAAAGGTATATACATGAAACAAAATCTCCCAACCTCAGGGGTTGAATCCCTGATTTGTGGAGACGATCCACAAAATTTAGAACTCCAAACCTAGAGTGTAGGGAGGTCGAACTGACTCATCTCTAACTTTAGTGAAACTGATTCATCAAGCCTAGAAAAGACTTTTACCTAATGTATTTAACCCTAGGTAACTAAAAAACATCATAATTACATTTACATTGCTAAAAACATGATTGGGCATGATCAAAATAAAAAAAATGAGAATAATTCAGAAATATCAGTCACTGGTTAGGAGCGCAGCGCTAGTGTCACGAGCACAGTGCCATCTTCAGCTCATGTTTTGAAGGGATTCTTGATTTCCAAATTGAGCTCGGGATAGCTCATTGGTAATCATGTCATGTATAATTTCCAAAAAATTTCATGGTTTCCAAAAATGATAATTTTTGACCCTCCAAAAGGTCAATCGCCAAAGAATGTTCAGGAGCACAACGCCTAGCTAAAAAAGAGGGCAGAAACATGATTTTTAGAGTTTTTTTTTTTTTACCTTTTTCCCTACCAGATTGCCAAAATTTTCTTAGAAAAGTGTCTAACATGACTATTTACTACCTTCTTAATCCAC
The DNA here is from genome assembly GCA_034641835.2 of Pinus albicaulis. Taxonomy (NCBI): domain Eukaryota; kingdom Viridiplantae; phylum Streptophyta; class Pinopsida; order Pinales; family Pinaceae; genus Pinus; species Pinus albicaulis. The sequence continues at coordinate 1,351,848,488 of CM076578.1, read as the reverse complement.
TAGTGGTCTTGATTTTGCATTTTGAGGCCTCTAGAAGAAGCACAATACCCAGGCGTTTGTGCTCCTCGCAGTCTAGTTGTCCTAAAACTGTCAAAAGTTTGTAAAAACCCAAAAGTTCAAAACTTTGCTAAAAAAGCCTTCAAAATTGTTTTGTGGAAGCCTGATGAAGTATGTTAGGCAATGAGATATTCCTCATCAAGCATTTCAAGCTTGTCTCCACTTTTATCTTGGCTAGGGTTTTCTTATGTTTCTCCTACAATTGTTTAAGTTTAATGCTAGAGACCTTGTTTCTTATGATATACCTATTAGACATGTTTCTGAGAATTTTTTTTCTTTTTTTGCATTTTCGAGGAGTTTCTCAAGGTGGATGTTGAGGCTATCAATCCATATCTCTCTGTCATCTTCAATTTCCTTGGCAATCCTCTCCCCAAAAGTGAATTTTTCATCCTCAATATTTTGTTGTTGTAGAGCTCTCTGAAGACCTCTTGTCTTAGGTCTTGTTATGGTAATTTGAATGTATTCATGATCAAGGTCATCAAGTGACATCATGGCCTTACCTCTTTTTTTTTTTTTAGAAGCTCTAGCTCCATAATTACTTGTTGATATTTTAGTTGCTTATTTTCCTACTCTAGAAATGAAATGACAAACTAAGCTATGTCTAAGTTAGTTTGCTGCTCTCTAATTTGGGCATCCTTATCTTTGAAAATTAATATTGAGGCCTCATAATAATCTTTCTGATCCAAGTCAAGTAGGTTAAAAAAAATTTCCTCATCATGAGGATCCTCATCCTCTTGCATGACTTCCTCATGCATAAATTCCTCTTTCTGCTTTTGCTTTCCCTTTCGTACCTTCTTTTCTGATGAAGAGGGAAAGGCCCCTTCCACACTCAGTGGAGAAAACACTTGCCTAGGTCCCCTCTGATAGGTCTTAAAATATTTGTCTTTTTCAACCTATTTTGTCTTTGTAGGAACTTTGAACACAACTCTGCTGGATGTCCTAATTTGGCTCTGAAATACTAATGATGATGATGAGATGGGTCCAGTAGGCTGAACTGATGGAGGAATAGATGCAGTCGGCAGAGGTGGTGGAGAAATGAAAAAAGCATTGGCAATGAAAGTATCCCATGAAATATTTGATTATTTCAGATGATGGATTACAATGATTTTGATCGAAGAGTGATGGAAGAGTTTGTTAATTTGTTGATCATATTCTCTCTTATCTACTATGTAGGTCATTCTCTATGCTCCTAAACAAATAGTATGGGATGTTGAGCAACTTGACTCTTGTAAAGTGCATGAGAATTCTAATATGATATGTGTAAATTCTGGAGAACCTTCCTTGACAAGATAAGTACTTCATGATGATTTTCATCATGGGGGTATACCTATCAATAAGGTAACTTAAAGGCAAGACTTTATTTCTCTCATTTTTGTACCTTTGTTTAATGAATGGCTCATAGTACTGGTCATCCAACTCTTTGGATTTAAACCACGTCTCACTCATATTAGGTATACCTATGGCAGCAACAATGATAGGTGTGGATATGGTGATGGTCACACTTGCAAGAGTCACCTGACTATCTTTAAGGTTACAGATGAAAACTCTACTCAAAATAGGGTGGTGTTGAACTCTTTGGACCATTTCATAGAACTCAAGGCAACCAATATATTCGAAGCAAGAGACTATCATGGGTGAGGACATCAGTTCTCTAGTGTTAGTAGGTTCAAGCTTCAAAATTATTTCTCCCTTCTGAGGTATTATTTCCTCTCTGTCCTCCTCCTCCATGAAATCTCTCTCTTCCTTCTCCATGGTGTTTTTTTAGTTTTGAAACCCGAGGGAAGGGAAATGGGAATGTAAAATAGGTTTAGGGAGTGGGTATGGGAGTATAAAAAATTGGTGACATAGGGAAGGGGGTTAAGAAACTTAGGTGACTGGTATGGGATCAAAATACTTAGGGAAATGAGGTGGGGAAATTTATTACAAGTATAGGGAAGCTGCCTGGGAAATTTGTAGTCTAGGAGCTAGGGTTTTGGGAAATGTAGTTTTGGGACAGGGATCTAGTGATGTAGGGATAGGGATAGAGTTCACTCTGATATGGGAAGGAAATGTAGCACTAGGGAACAATTTTGGGATATAGGAATAGAAATTAGGGTTTCTTATCTTGAAAAATTGGCAAATTTAAATAAGAAGTTTAAACTTTAAATTTTCAATTGGTAAATTCAAAGAGGGCACAAAATGGTTTTTGTTACTTTTCATGAGGTGGAGAAACCCTTTTTTCATCGTTAGAAGCACTTGCATGAAGTTTGGAAGGTTGTGAGCGAAACTGGGTAGGAGCGCAACACCAGTTGTAAGAGCACAATGCCTATCTTCCAAGAGCACATCGTCCTTCTCCAAGAGCACAATACCTTTACGAGGAGCACAGCGCCTTGCCTCCAGGAGCACAGTGCCACCCAAAAATTTGAATTTTGACCCTGCAAAATTGATTTTTGAGCTGAGGGAGTGGGAGCTCGATGGTTGGGAGAGTGAATGAGTTCTTCCTTTGTCGCTTTATACTTGGTGATTTGAATGAATTTGCTTTTGGGACTCACTTCTCTTCTTTTCATTCAATTTAAACTTTGAAATATTTATCTTTCACTTTTTTTTCTGATCTTTGGATATTGATCATTTGATGGATTTGAGAACACTTTAGACTTTGAAACTTATGAGCTTTCTAGGCATATGAAACATCAAGTTGGCAGCTATCTTAGAACCATGAAGTTGTTACATACTGAGAAAACATAAAATTAAATAATGGAATAAAAATTACATAATGGAATAAAAAATACATATTTACATTTCAACTTTACATGGTAAACTGAATTTATTGATCACCCTTAGTCTTGTTGGACTTTTATGAAATGGAAATGATGTTTTAATGTACCTTGAAAAACCTAAGACCTAATGGACACATTGACTGAATGGACTTAATGATGACATGAGTGAAAAGGTGATAAAGACTCATGAATAATGGACACTCATCATAGTGATAAAATGACCCTACAAGTGATGATATGAAGTTTTTTGAAAAGTGTGAACTTTGATTACAATCTGCACCAAGTGACCAAATGTTTTCATGACCTATTGGAAGTACAAAAAATTTCTGAATGGGACCCATAACATTACATGAAAGAGTTAATTTTGGTGACTGGTGGAAGGATGCAAATACTGAAACTAAAATTGGCTCCATCTGGGGATGGTAGCTCCTTGGAGTTGCCAAGAACACCGTAGACCAAGTGCTTATCCATTGGGCATGGAGTCAAATGATAAAAAACTAACTGAATCTTAAAACTTAAAGGAATTTGTGAAAAACTCAAACCGACTAAAAACTGACTTTAAAATTGTCTCAAAACTGACTTGATTTTGACTGAATTAATTCTGAAAAAGGATGAAATCCAATGAAACTTTATAGCCTTCACCTCAGGCCCCAAGCTTTGGTGATTCTCCACTTCACACTTCGCAGGAAAGTTAAACTAATATTTACAATGATAGGGAGAAATCTAAAAACTGCATCAAGAATAATAATTCTTAAGGATCCTATCGTTGATGGGTCCTCCTAAACATCCTTCTCCATTCATCTCATGTAATAGAAAATCATTTTTCCCTTGAATAGATGAGATCTTTTAGGGCCCTTTCCATAGGTTTTCAAACTTTATGTGCTTCCCCTTTTCCTCGTTCTTTGCATCCCATTGAAGGACTACATCTTCAAGCTTAAAGTTATCTGCCTTGGTCTTATGGTCATACACCTTCTTTATATTCTCATGAAGCTTTGAAGTGTTCTGAAATATCTCATCTCTCGTCTGTTGAAGATGGATCATCTGATTGATCTGATGATGTACATCATTCTCCTTACTTGTTTCTTCTTGCAACAATTTCATGACCGAGACTGTAAGTGATGTTGAAAAAAAAAATGTCTATTCCATGAACTAGCTAAAAAGGGGACCTTTCGATAGATTTCTTACTGCTCACCTTGTCTTCCCACAAGGAATTCACAAGATTTCTATGCTAGTTCTTCTTGTTGTCCTCCAACATCTTATTTATGATATTAATATGGGATTTATTAGAGGACTCTGCTAAACCATTACCTTGCAGATAGTAGGTGGTTGAGTGCCGCAACTTGATGTTATATTTGTCACAAAACTCAACCATCCTTTTTTATTTGAATGTTTTCGCATTGTCAGTAATAATATTATGAGGACAACCAAAATGAGAAGATATGTTAGTATCCAAAAAATGAATAATTACTAGGTATGTTTCTTGCCTTGTTGGGATCGCTTCAATCCATTTTGGTGAAGTAGTTGGTGGCTATCAATATCAATTTGTGTTGTGCATATGATGTAGGGTGAATATATGTGATTAATTCATGTCCCCACTGCTGGAATGGTGCATGAACTAAAATAGGCTACAGAGGTAATGGAAGAAGTTTTCTTTTACCTTGAAACACATGACACTCATGGCAACTCATCATTGTTTTGTACAAATATGAAAACAAAGTTGTCCAATAGTATCCCGCTCTCAATACTTTATTATATGTGGTCTTCCAGAAAAGTTGGCCCCCACAGTCTCCTTTATGAAAATCATTCATAACTTCTTGGGCTTCACTCTCAACTAAAAAATTCAGCAATATACCTCCTGGATCTTTCCAATAAAGGGTGTTGCCCAAAATGCAATATTTGGAAGCTTTCAACTTTAAATACCTACCCTTACTCTTATTCATGCCTGGAGGAGGATGCAAATGTTGAAGCACGTATATTATATCAGAATACCAATGCAACGAAAGAAACATATTAGATACCTGTATCAAAGTGACATCATGTTCTTCATCAGACAATGCTGTAATAAGATTGATATCTAAAACATACAGATTTGACTCATCCATAAGCTTTTCTAAACCTTTACCTTTGATCAGCTTTGTGAGCTTGATCTCGAGGTCATATTCCAACATCTCTAATATCCATTTCCCTCTTTTTCCTTTTGGATCTGTCTGCATAAGAAGATCTTTTACTGTTGCATTAAGGACATAAGCCAAAGTATGAGAATGTAAAATATAGAGACGGAAATCCTTCAACACTTTTATTAAAGCCAAAACCTCTTTCTCTATGATATTATACCCAAGATTTGCATCCTTGATCGTTCGACTAAAAAATGCAATGTGTTGTTCAATATTGTCCCTCTTTTGCATTAATACTTTAGCTATGGTGTGCTCAGAGGAAAATGAGAATATAATAAAATCAATAGTGTAATCTGGGCTTATTAAAACAGGGGCAGTAGTCAAAGAAAATTTCATGGTGTTAAAGAGCTTCTTAGCTTCCTCGTACCACTTTACCTCATTATCCTTTTTCAACATGTTGGTCATTTCCCGAAGATGCTCAACCAAATTTGGAATAAATCTACGTAAGAAATTAATCTTACCATTGAAAGCCTGAATTTATTTCTTAATCTGTGGAAAGTCAATTTTCTAAACTGCATCAACCCGAGAAGGGTCAATTTGGATTCCATCCTTAGATATGATGTGACCGACAAGTTTTCCCTCCTCCATGGAAAAAAGGCTCTTTTTCGGATTAAGAGATATTCTGAACTTCCTGCATTTCTAAAAAACAATCCTTAAGTGATACAAGTGTTCATAGTCTGAATGGGAAAAAACTATCAAATAATATAAATATACCACCAGAAAAACATCTTTCTCATATGTAAATGCTATATCCAATGCCCAATGAGAGGTAGCCCCTGCATTCTTTAGTACAAATGGAATATTTTCATATTTGAATGTACCCCAAGGTGTAGTGAAGGCAGTTTTGTCCTTATCTTTCTCATGTACTAAAATCTGATTGTATCATGAATATGCATCAAGAAGTGAAATTCGAGAAGCCCCAGCCACTCTTTGTAAGATGTGATCCATTTTGGGAAGACGGTAATTATCACTCAGTGACATCTTGTTTAAATTTCTAAAGTCTATGTAAAGCATTATTTCACCAATCTTCTTTCTTACATGGACTAAATTAGATATCCAATCAGAAAACCTTATAGAAACAATGTTACCTGACTTGTAGAGAATGTTCAATTCTTTTTCAATTGATGGTAGTAACCTTGGGTTGATCCTTCTCAACTTTTTCCGAAAGGGATTTTGATCAAGCTTAATTGGAATGGTGCATTGTATGATTTCTTTATTATAGACCTTCAAATCTGCATAGTACCGTGTGAAAACATCAGAAAATTTAGAAATTAAATCAATGTACTTGTCCTTTACCTCACGAGACAAAGACCTAGATAATTTTACCATCTTAGGCTTGTCTTATGTCCTAATGCTTACGTTCTCCACGCCTTTTTTTGTAGGAAACAATGTCGGCTTCCTTGCTACATCATCCTGATCAAAAAATTCTTCCAAAGGTATGATACCTTTTGGAATATTATTATCATTCAGCTCTAGTATATCAACTAGATTTGCTTCGATGACTTGATCATCCTTGTCATAAACTTTGTCAATTGCAGAATTCTCGAAATCACCTTCACTTTGCAGAAAATTATTAACTTACTGATCATCCAAAAATACTTTCTAATACCCCAAGTTATCAGGAACTATAGGTCAATGATTCACATGAATTTCAAACTTTCTATTGGAAAATATTGGGATTTTGAAATTGCTTTCTATTGTAGCAAGTGAATCTTCCATGAGATTCTAACTTCTTGGTACAACTAGAAAATCGTATTCTGGAAACATCTTTAGGATATCCAGTACAACATTCATGTATTCTCTCATTCATGGATGTTTGGCTTGGTATTCCCCTTTCACTTTTTTTTATCACAAGTTCGGAGAGACCATATACTAAAATTCTTCTTGCACCCAACTTTTTCTAAATCTTGAGACCGGTGATCAATGCTTCATATTCCACCACATTGTTAGAACAATCAAAAGTGAGTTTATATGAACATAATATAACATTCTTAGGAACCTTACCAAGATTATGAAGAGGGCTACAGATCCAAATTCCAATGCCTGCCCCGTCTTTCTCCAAGGCACCATCAAATTCCATGGTCCCTAAACTATTTTCATAATCCAAGTGTTGAAATTTTGATTATTGTTTTATCTCAGCTGTCCGGGCTACTTCTTGATTCTAATTTGAAATTTCCTCTTCCTTATCATATGGGTGCTCTAAAACACTAGGAAGATTCTCTTTTCCCTTTTCTAAAATTTTTCTGATGAAATTAGAAATATCTGGAACATGTTCTACTTCTACAAGCTTACTATATACATCATTCAAGCCACTATCATTGAAAAAAATGAAAGATTCTAAATATTTATGTACAACATTTATTGGATGATTATTAGGCCTCTCTTTTTTGGTTATCATGTAATTCATCTTATTTTTCCGGTACAACTTTCTCAATTGTCCAAAAACTAGGATGGTGGCATAAGAGAATTCTAGTTGCATAGTGCCTCTCAACTTTACTCCCCATGATCTATACAATAACATACCAAACCGTGGTGGTATATCAGCCACCACCACATCCATCAAGACATTTTTTGCTGGAATCTTCTCAAGAGAAACTACTAAATCCTTAAGAGGACCCAAAAAACGGACTCTTCCTGAATCGAAGAAATACAAGTCATGGTCAAGATGAGTGATATCTAGGCCCAATTTATCCATATGGCTTTGGGCATAAAATTGTGGGAAGCTCTAGAGTCAAGCATGGCATTGTGAAGGATATTCTAGTGGATTCTCAGAGTAAAATAGAATGTGGTAACCTAACTATTGCCTAACTGACTGTCTATTGTTGGACCAAAGCTAAGCTTAGGTTGGTCATCATTGACATTAAGTATATCGGAGGAAGGATCAAACTTTAACATTTTGGATACACAAGACTTATACTGATTATTATTGATGAGTTCAGTTAAAGGTATTGACACTTTTGATTTTGAAATTTCAGTTTCTAAGCTTAAAGGAGTGGATTTTTCTATCTCTTTAGTGATGTCTCTTTTGTCAGCATGATATTTTGATGCAACTTATTCCCTTTGGTTTTCCTTTTCTTTACCCAATGAGGTTGTAGATGGATGATTTTATTTGTTCTAATTTATAGCTATAGGTTATTTTCCTTTACTCTGACTACCTTGATAATTTTGTTTTGGTTGAGTATATTTTTGTTGAGATTCCCGCTTCTAAATAGGAGTTATTGGGACATTTCTACCTATCAATGTATACTTCCTCTGCTATGAGTTGAGGGCATTCAAGTATCCTCGCTAATAATCATCAGATTCAACCTCAAACTAATGATTTTGGGATAAAATGTAGTCTTCATCATTGGGTACATCCGTATTTTCGACATACTCTTCATCTTCATTCAAAAATATGGGTTGGCCATCAGTTGTAAAAAAGTGGTTTTCTGCAACAATATGATCTTCTTCTTCTTCTTCAACTCCTTGAGTATAATTCTATTGCAAGGATGTCTAAATTTGTTGTGGTTGTGTTTGCTTCTCAGGTTCCCTCTATTCCATTTTCTTGATTCTGAATTGATGCTGTTGTTGTTGTCCTCTAAAGTTAGAATTTCTAGTTTGTGGTTCTGGCTGTGTTTCAGAGATAGACATCATGTCAACCATCCACTCAACTATTCTTATTAAAGTTTCAAGTTTTACATCAAAAGATGATGATGCCTCCTCTTTGATAGTTACTCTCCTTTCAACCCTCATTTTTTACTTCTTTATGTAAAAATTTGCTTCTACACTAATTGCATTTTTCTGCACATCTTCTAACGTAGCAAGATTCTATTGTGAAACTAGCTCCAAAAAATAGAAGAAAAGAGATATCAATGCTTTAAAAATAAGCCACTTCGAGGGGGCAAACTCCAATACATTACATGAATGAACAATTATTCGATGATACAAATTACAAAACCTCCTTTCTATATATAGGAGTCCATGGGGCCACAATGTAATCCTAGTGGGGCCATAATGCAATCCTAGCCAACCTAACAATAATAATTTAAGGGCACAATAATAACAATATGGGGGTTACAGGGGTACAATAATAACAATAAGAGGGTTACACTAACAACAATAAGGGACTATACTAGTAATATAGGGACCTAAAATTCTCCTCTCCTTCAAAAAAGCGTTGTCCTCAACACTTGAGTGGCTCTGAGTGCTTCTGTATAAAATTCTCATCCTCCCATGTAGAATCTTTAGTGGGTAAATTCTTCCACTTGATGAGATACTCTGAAACTAATCGACTCCGTAGCTGTCGAGTTCTTATTTCCGTGACCGCTTCAGGTTCCAATATGATTTTTCCTTTCTCATCAAGTTCTAGCAATATTGTTTGAACTGGAAGATTTTCACCAATAACCTTCTTTAGGCATGAAACATGGAAAACTGGATGCACTCGTGAAGTAGTAGGAAGCTCCAATTTGTATGCCATAGTACCAATATTTTGCAACACCTTGTGAGGACCATAGTACTTTGGCGATAATTTATTATCCTTCTTAGCTTGCTTGAGGGACATTTGTTTGTATGGTTGTAGCCATAAAAATACCCAGTCTCCTACATCAAAACTTCTCTCACTGTGATGTTGATTTGCTTGTTGTTTCATTCGATTTTGTGCCAAATTCAAGTTATCCTTTAAGAGTTGGAGAACTTCTTGTTGATGCTCGATGTGATCTTCCACTGCTTGAACCTTCGAATTTTCTATTAAAGATGATGTGATGGACGATGGATGATATCTATAAAGTGCTATAAATGGGGTCATTTTTGTTGTAGTATGAAAGGAAGTGTTATACCACCATTCAGCGAGAGGTAACCACTTGACCCATCGTGTTTGTTTATCAGATACAAAAAAACGAAGATATCCTTCCAAACATTTATTTACTATCTCAGTTTGACCATTGGATTGAGGATGATAAGATGAGCTATGAGCTAATTGAGTACCCAAACAGGAAAATAACTTCGTCCAAAGATTTCCAGTAAAAATGGGATCTTTGTCACTCACAATAACCCTTGGGTTTCCACGTAGCTTTTGAATTGTGTCCATAAATGTAGTAGCAACTGTACTTGCTTTAAATGAATGAGATAACACACAAAAGTGTGCATACTTGGTAAGTCTATCAACTACCACCATGATGACACTCTTTCCTTCGGACTTAGGTAACCCTGTGATAAAATCCATTGAAATATCCTCCCAACGTTGACTTGGAATGGATAAAGGTTGTAGAAGACCCAGGGTCTTAATTGTCTCAACTTTATTCTATTGGCAAACCAAAAATTCCACCACAAAATTTTGAATATCAGATTTAAGACCATCCCAAAAAAATTCTTTCTTCACCCTGTGATAAGTTTTTAAAAATCCTGAGTGTCCTCCTAAAGGAGAAGTGTGCAATTCCAAAAGAATATTTTGTTTTAGTTGGGAATTCTTACAAAGATATAAGCAATCTTTGTACCATAAGGAATCATTTTTCCAACTAAATGTATCGGATGTACTAGGATCTTGCTGCAACTTTTGCATGAGTGTCCACACTTCTTCGTCCTTCTTCCATCCATCTCTTGCTTCGATTATCCAATCTGGTTGGATAATAGAAATGGCACAAAGCAATGCTTCCACCTCTTCATTCTTTCTTGAGAGTGCATCTGCAACAACATTTAGCTTCCCTTTTTTGTAGATTATTTCAAAGTCATAACCCAACATCTTTGTGACCCATTTTTGCTACTCTTCTGAAGATAGTCTTTTTTCCAAAAAGTGTTTAAGACTATCATGATCAGTTTTTACCTTGAAGTGTCTTCCCATTAGGTAAGTTCGCCATTTCTTTAGTGCATGCGGTATTGCTAACATTTCATTCTCATAAATAGGTTTCTGTAAATACTTTCCTTTGATTGGACGACTTTCAAAAGCAATGGGTCTTCCTTCCTGCATTAAAACCGCACTAATTCCATTTCCTGAGGCATCACATTCCACAATAAAATTTTTTGTGAAGTCTAGCATAGCTAAGACCGGTGCTAGGCACATTGCCTCTTTAAGATGTCCAAAGGCCTTAGTTGCTTCAGGAGTCCATGAAAATGCATCTTTCTTCAATAATGTTGTTAGAGGTGCTGCTATTCTCCCATAATTCTTAACAAACTTGTGATAATACCCTGTTAACCCGAGAAATCCTCGCAACTGCTTTATGGTTGTGGGGGCTTTCCATTCCTTAATGGCTTTAATTTTGTTAGGGTCTACCTTAACACCCTCGTGAGATACAATATGACCCAGATATTCCACCTCTTGTACTCCAAAGAAACATTTGGATGTTTTTGCATATAATTGTTTCTCCTGCAATAGTTTGAGCACCCTGTCAACATGTTGAACATGATCCTTCTAAGACTTGTTGTAGATTAGTATATCATCAAAAAATACTAGCACAAATTTTCTAAGGAAGGGTTTGAAAATGGAATTCATCAACCCTTGAAATGTATAAGGTGCATTGGTAAGGCCAAGAGGCATGACCAAAAATTCATAATGACCCTCATGAGTTCGAAATGTTGTTTTTGGAATATCTTCAGTCTTCATTCTAATTTGATGATATCCTGAACGAAGATCCAACTTGGTAAAATGAATTGCTCCATGTAATTCATCCAATAATTCATCAATCATAGGAATGGGAAATTTATCTTTAATGGTGAGCTTATTGAGCTCCCTATAATCCTGACACATGAGCCATGATCCATCCTTCTTGTGTACCAATACTACAGGAGCAGAGAAAGAACTTTGACTGGGTTTAATTATACCCGCCTCTAAAATTTCTGCAATCATACATTCAATTTTGCTCTTTTGGACATAAGGATATCTATAAGGCGAAATTTTTGGAGGAACACTTACTGGAATCAAATGAATAGCATGATCACGATCACGAATAGGTGGGAGTCCTTTGGGAATTTCAAACACCTTGGAATGATTTTGCAAGACTTTTTGGAGATCTGCAGAAATAGATGATTTTGATGTTGGAACTTCTAGTGAGCATAATTGTGCAATTACACCTCATTGTTCTTTCTTTAGAAGCTTTGTCATGACATTAGAGCTTATTATCTTTCTCGGCTTCCCTACAATAGCTCATAATTCAACTTCCTTTCCTTCTAAAAAAAAATCAAGGAAAGTTCTTAAAAATTCAAAAGCTGACCAATACCAAAAGGATGTAAGCATTCTCGACCTGGTAACCTCAACCTCCATACCTCCATAGGAATGAGCAATTAGGTATTCAATACATATTCCCCCATGGTTAGCTTGATATTATGGCATTTTCTAGAGAAATTTATAGTTCCTCCATTTGTAACCATCACTTGACATTCTGGTGTTGGGTATAGGAAACAATTCAATTCCTTGGCTACCTTACAATGAGTAAAATTATGGGTGCTACCTGAATCAATCAACACTGTTACCTTCTTCTTCTTGATATGTACTTCTATCTTGAGAGTTTGAGGAGTGGTAATTCCTGCCAATGCATTACACGATATGGTCAGACTCATTTGTTCCTCTTCTAGGGCTGGTTCCTAGTGTATATCCTCTTCTTTTCAAGATTCTTGTTCATTTTCTTCTTCCTCTTCACAATATATGTAAAATAATTTCTTCTCAGCACACTTATGACCCTTAGTGTATTTACTATCACAACTGTAGCAAAGCCCTTTTGCTCTTTTTTCTTCCAATTGTTGTGATGTCAACCTTGTAGGTTGTGGATATCTAGGAGTAGCATCACTTCCATGTTTATAGAAATGAGTGGTACTCTTCCTTGTCGCCATACTTTTACATTCATTTTTTCTTGCCAACCTGAATGCCTTCTCCGATGAATCAGGTTCCAAAATGCGAACTTCATGTTGGATGTTATCCTTTAAAGTACCTATGAAGAGATCAATCCTATGTTCCTCTAGAATATTAGTTACCCTTATATTCAATTTTTGGAAGTCCTCAATGTGCTCCCCCACAAAACACTTTTGTTTGAGATTTATCAATTGGCTAAAGAAAATGTTGCTCTTTGTATCCTCATAATGTGAAATCATTTCCTCCATAAAAATTGACCAAGCGACAATTTTTTTACCGGAGCAAAGCCATCGATACCATATAAATGTATTTTGTTCTAAATGTAAGGTTGCAATGCATACCTTTTGTGTGTTTTTCACATTATTGAGATCAAAATATTGCTCCAACTGTAGTATCCATGTTACAGGATCCTTTCCATCAAACTTCCTCATATCCATTTTTGGAATAGGGTGGTTCTTCCCTCCAACGTTAGAGTTTATGAAATCATGATTAACATTTATTTTTTTCTCATCATGAGGTTCCTCTACTATCTTTTCACCATTAGGAAACATTTCTTGTATCAACTTTGTCAAACCTTCAATGTCTGCTTTTAGATCATTCTTCATGTTTTCCATCTTAGCTTCCATGTCATCCATCTTAGATTCCATGCCAGCTTCCATGCAAATGCTAAACCATCATCCTTGATTCCATACCTTTTAAAAATACCTTTTAAATAATCCATCTTAGTTTCCACGCCTTTCTTCAAAACTTCCATGTCATTTTTTGTTTCTCTTTGCGAGAGAGAAATTTGTTGCACTTGCTCTTGTAATTTTGATATGTCATGTTGCCATTCTTCGTCTTCATGAGTTATAGTAGAGCCTTCTAAAGGAGTAATGGGTGTTGAATTATTTTTAGGGGCCATTTGAGAATCCAATATTGATATCTATACTACAATATGCCCTTGGAAGCAATTCAACTTGATTCTTCAAACAAGACTTATGCAATTCGGAAAACAAAATACACACCTTTTACTTGCTTTTGAGGAGCTCGATATTGAAATTGACTTATCTCTATACTTGCAGATACTCAATATCTAAAATTCAGTCCTGTAGTAGTCCTTTGAAGCTTCTTTCAAATTCCAAAGGTATGATTTTATTTGGATTCTTCAAGGAAAAGCTATGTCCAAATCTCCCAAAATGACATAATTATGGACTGGTTCAGTAGAGCGAACTTGTACGAATTTCCACGTGTCACTGTTTTCTCTTTTGGCTCTAAGTTTTATAGACAGGAAACTAGAGTCCATGTACTTCCAGTCACTATTTACAGAATTCCAATCCGATGCTCAGAGAGAGAGTTATGAATATTTTCCCATGATCACCTCTTTGAGATGAAATTCGGGAGCCTGAAAAATACCTAACTTCCATAGATCGTATCTCCAAAAATATTTTGAACCAAGATCTGAAATTGTGCGACAAATTTTCTCAGAATTTTAGCTTCGCACTCTAAAAATTTTAGCATCTAAACCTTCGTAGAAAAAAATTTAACCGAAAATGTCGCGATGACCTTTTTTAAGTGAAATTCAGGAGCCTGCAAAAATTCCTAACTTCCACAGATCATATCTCCAAAAATGTTACAAAACAAGCTCTGAAAGTTTGTGCTGATGTTCCTCAGGATTTCGGCTTCACACTTTAAAAATTTCAGCTTCTAACCCTTTGTTGAAGAAATGTTATAGCGAAAATTCAGCGATGACCTATTTGGAGTAGCAAAACCCTAGAATCCAAAGCTCTAATACCAAATGTTGTGAAACCGGCTCCAAAAATAGAAGAAAAGAGATATCAACACCTTAGAAGTAATCTACTTCGAGGGGGAAACATCCAATACATTACATTAATGAACAATTCTTCGATGATACAAATTACAAAACCTCCTTTCTCTATATAGGAGTCCATGGGGCCACAATGTAATCCTAGCCGACCTAACAATAATAATTTAAGGGCACAATAATAAAAATTGGGGGTTACAGGGGTACAATAGTAACAATAATGGGGTTACACTAACAATAATAAAGGACTATACTAGTAATATAGGGACCTAACAGATTCCTTTCTCGCAAATGATAGGGCATGTTTGGATAAAACGCATCATCGTAATGCAAAATGGAAAACCTTGGAGGGGGTTTGATCTCATTAGGAATGGAATGGTATACTCCATTGAATCGGGCAATGAATTCTTGCACTGATTCATTTGGTTCTCTTTTCAGATTGTTATATTTAGAAAGGATTTGTAATGGATTCTTATTTACCTCTCATCAAGCTATGAAAGCATCTTTCAACCGATTTCATGTGGCTATGGAATTTTCATTTAACGATCTAAACCATACTTTAACTTCTTTTGAAAAACTCTAAACCATGATTCTCATTTTTGCATTTTCTTCATCTACTTCTTCCAGATCAATAAAGTCATTGACTTTAACTATGTTGTGTTTTGCAATGATTGTAGACTTTTCATCAAAAAGTAATAGCCTCTGGCCATAACCTTGAGGTAACGCATGGAGTTGATCTGGTCAGATTAGGGGTGAAAATATAGCCATAATTCCTGCTGAATGGACTACAGGAGTGACAATAGGAAGAGTGTGTTGAATAGGTGATGAAGTAGATGGTGCAGAAGAGGAAACAACAGTTGATTGTGAGTGTGTCGAGATACGTATCGACTCTTGTTGATATTGGATTATGGATTTTTCTGACTCAAACTGAATTTGGTTTGATTAACTTTCAAGTTTATAAAATTGACTCGAGACTTTAGTGTCGAAGTTTGATTCAGACTTAGTTTCTTCAAAGGATAATTTTTCTTCAAGTTTTAAAGAACTAAGATCTAACTCAGATAATGACTTGACCTCATAGAGCCTTAAGGCATCAAAGACTATGTCATCTAATGTGGTTTCAGACTAATATCAAAACAATGACAACTCAAAGCTTAAATCAAATGATATATCTTCGAGAGATAGAACTTTAGTAGGCAGTGAAGAAGATATTACCAATGGAATTGGATCTGACTGAGTTTTTGTAGCTTGATATATATGATTCTGAGTAAGCCTCTCTGGATCTTCTACTTGATCAGTTGGGAGAGGATTAGGATTTGATCTGGTGTATCTCCCCAAAGCCAGAATGTTCACTGTTCAGCAACTTGTTTTCTCTGCAACGTTTTTAGATCAGCCTCAACGAAATCTTAGGCCAATCATCCAGAGGCCAAGAATTCGAAGGACTAATTGTCCAACTAGGGAATATTTAACACTTTTCTTCCCCATTATGGTTGCCAATATGTTATCACTCCACCAGATCTCTGAGGCTGAGAAGAGACCAGCAAAGGTAACTACAGACCAAGCTCTTGCCAAGTAGCTAGCCCTACTAGGCAGGAGAGGGATCTCTTCAAGGGATCCCAACCAAGAGAGCTGGATCAATTAGGTTTTATGCTAGGTATAGTAGCAAAGATATTTTGATTGGTTGATTTGGGTGCTGGATGAGTGAATTATGTCAAATATGTAACTAGGTCAGGGAAAATAAGATCAGAATTGTAGACATGTGATGGGGCAAGGTAGGTATGAACTCTAACACTTTAGGGTTCTTAGGTGAGATGGATCAAACTGGTGGGGTGCTAAAAAGAGCATGACAGTACATGAATTATTTTTAAACTAAAGAAATTAAATAAATTATGGTGATTCTCCCAAAACAGAGCATAAAATATGTATTCTGCGTATCAAACTTGAGAATCAAACATATCATAGAACTGGAATGAACATGGAAAGTAAAAAACATCCATACATATGCAATAGAACAAGAAACTATGCCAAAGTACAGTAACACATGGATCCCACCAACATAGTTGCAACTCATTCATTATATTCCTACTAAAATATGAAATACACAGGTGTCTCTGATCAATACAACAACATCCAACCTATGAAATGAATTAAGAAGTGAAAGATATAGACATGAAACAAATTCTCTCAACCTCAGGGGTCGAGTCCTTAAGTTGTGGAGCTGATCCACAAAATTATGAGCTGCAAACCTAGAGTGTAGGGAGGTCAAACTGACTCATCCCTAACTTTAGTGAAAGTAATTCATCTATCCTCAAAAATACTTTTACCTAATGTATTTACCCTTAGGCAACTCAAACACATCATAATTACATTTACATCCATCATTTAAATTGTTAAAAACATGATTTTACTTGATAAATCTAAAAAAACCAAGAAAAATTTAAAAATATCAGTCACTAGTTAGGAGCGTAGTGCTAGTGTCAGGAGCCCAGCGCTAGTGTCAGGAGCACAGCGCCATTTTTAGCTCAAGTTTTGAAGGTGTTTCTGATGTCAAAATTTAGCTCAGGATAGCTCATTGGAAAGCATGTCCTGTCTAGATTCCAAAAATTTCCTTGGTTTTCACAAATGATAATTTTTGGTGCTCTAAAAGCCAATATTTGAAGACTAGTTAGAAGCAGAGTGCCTAGCTGAAAAACAAGGCAGAAACATGATTTTTAGGGTGTTTTTTTACATTTGTCTCTACCAAATTGCCAAAATTTCCTTAGAAACGTGTCTAAATTAACTATTTAATTCCTTCTAAATCCATTGGTGGTCTTGGTTTTGCATTTGGAGGTCTCTAGAAGAAGCACATCGCCTAGGGCGTTGCACTCCTTGCAGTCTAGACGTGCTAAAGCTGTCAAAAGTTTGCAAAAACCCAAAAATTCAAAACTTTGCTAAAAAATCCTTCAAAATTGTTTTGTGGAAGCCTGATGAAGTATGTTAGGCAATGAGAGATGCCTCAACAAAGATTTTAAGCTCGTCTCCTCCTTTTTTCTTATCTATAATTTGCTTATGTTTCTCCTGCAATTTTTTGAGTTTAATTCTATAGACCTTGTTTCTTATGATATACCTGTTAGACATGTTGATGAGCATTTTTTTGTCCTTTTTTCCTTGTGGAGGAGTTTCTCAAGCTGTATGTTGACCCTATCAAGCCATATCTCCCTGTCATCTTCAACTTCCTTAGCAATCCTCTCCTCAAAAGTGAGTTTTTCATCCTCAATCTTCTGCTGTTGTAGAGCACTCTTAAGACCTCTTGTCTTAGATCTAATTCTGCTACTTTTAATGTCATCATGATCAAGGTCATCAAGTGAAATAATGGCCTTACCTCCTTTTGTTTTCAGCAGCTCTAGCTCCATAAGTACTTTTTGATCTTTCAGCTGCTTATTTTCCTACTCAAGAAATGAAATGACAAACTGAGCTCTGTCTAAGTTAGTTTTTAGCTCTCTGATTTGCGCATCCTTCTCTTGGAAAATTAAGTTTGAGGCCTCATGATCATCTTTTTGATCCAATTTAACTAGGTCAAAATCTATTTCCTCATCATGAGGATCCTCATCCTCTTGCATGAATTCCTCATGCATAATTGCCTCTTTCTTATTTTTCTTTCACTTTTCTACCTACTTTTCTAATGAAGAAGGAAAGGCCCCTTCCACAATCAGTGGAGAAAACACTTGCCTAGATCCCCTTTGATAGGTCTTGACATTTTTGTCTTTTTTAACCTCTTTGGTCTATATAGGCTCTTTGACCACAACTCTATTGGATGTCCTAATTTGGGTCTGAAATACTGATGATGGTGATCAGATGGGTCCCGTAGGCTAAACTAATGGAGGAATAGATGTAGTAGGCTGAGGTGGTGGAGTAGTGAAAAAATAATTGGCAATGAAATTATCCCATGAAATATTAAAATGTGAGTACAATGATTTTGATCAAAGTGATGGAAGAGGTTGTTCATTTGTTGATCATATTCTCTCTTATGTACTATGTAGGCCATTGTTTCTATGTTCCCGAACAAATAATATGGGATGTTGATCAACTTGACTCTTGTGAAGTGCATGAGAAGTCTAATATGATATGTGTAAGGTTTGGAGAACCTTACTTCATAAGAGAAGTACTTCATGATGTTTTTCATCATGGGGGTATACCTATCAAGAAATTAACTAAAAGGGAAGAATTTTTTTCCCTCATTTTTATACCTTGGTTTGATGAATGGTTCATAATACTAGTCATCCAAGTCTTCGGCTTTAAAAAAATTCTCACCCCTATTAGGTATCCATGTGGCAGTAGCAATGATAGGTGTGTATATGGTGAAGGTCACACCTCCAAGGGTCACCTGATTTTCTTTAATATTTGAGATGAAAACTCTGCTCAAAATAGGGTGGTGTTGAACTCTTTGGACCATTTCATAGAAATCAGAGCAAACAACATATTCGAGGCAAGAGACTTTCATGGGTGAGGACATCAGTTCTATAGTTTTAGTAGGTTCAAGCCTCAAAATTCTTCCTCCATTGTGAGGTCTTCTTTCCTCTCTGTCCTCCTCCTCCTCCATGAAATATTTTTCTTGCTCCTCCATGGTGTTTTTTTAGTTTTGAAACCCTCGGGAAGGGAAAGGGGAGTGGAAAATAGGTTTAGGGATTGGGGATGGGAGTAGGAAAAATGTGGGAAATAGGGAAGAGGGTTAAGAAACTTAGGGAACTGATATGGGGCAAAAATACTTAGGGAAATGAGGTGGGGGAATTTATTATAGGTATAGGGAAGCTACCTAGGAAATTTGTAAACTAGCAGCTAGGGTTTTGGGAAATGTAGTTTGGGGACAAGGATTTAGTGATATAGGGATAGGGATAGGGTTCACTGTAATATGGGAAGGGAATGTAGGGTCTAGGGAATAAATTTGGGATGTAGTAATAGAAACTAGGGTTTCTTATCTTGGAAATTTTTCCAATTTGAATAAGAATTTTAACACTTTAAATTTGCAATTTGGAAAGGCAAGGAGGCAACCAAATGGTGTCTCTTACATGTCATGAGGTGGAGAAACCCTTTGATGGTGATTAGAAGCTCTTGCATGAAGTTTTGAAGGTTGTGAGTGAAACTGGGCAGGAGAGCAACGCCATATGTAGGAGTGTAGCCCTTATCTTCCAGGAGCACATCGTCCTTCTCCAGGAGCACAACGCCTTTACCAGGAGCATAACGCCTTGCTCCAAGAATGCACTGCCACCCAAAAATTTAAATTTGATCCTAAATTGATTTTCGAGCTAAGGGAGTGGGAGCTCGATGGTTGGGAGAGAAAATGAGTGCTTTATTATGTGTTGTCATGGGCTTTATACTTGGTGATTTGAATGAATGTTCTTTTAGGACCCACTTCTATTCTTCTCATTCAATTTATACTTTGAAATATTTACCTTTCACTTTTGTTTCTGATCTTTGGATATTGATCATTTGATGAATTTAAGAACACTTTAGACTTTGAAATTTATGAGCTTTCTTGTCATATGAAACATTAAGTTGGAAAGTACATTAGAACCATGCACTTAGTACATATTGAGAAAACATAAAATTACATAAAGGAATAAAAAATACATATTTAGATTTCAAATTTACATGGTAAACTAAATTTATTGATCACCCTTAGTCTTGTTGGTCTTTTATGCAATGGAAATGATTTTTTAATGTACCTTGAAAACCCTAAGATGTAATGGACACATTGACTGAATGGAATTCAGGATGATATGATTAAAAAGGGGATAAAGAATCATTAATAATGGACACTCAGCATAGTGATAATATGAGCCATCAAGTGATGAGATGACATTTTTTGAAAAGAGTGAACTTTGATTAAAATCTACACCAAGTGACCAAATTTTTGCATGACCTAGTAGAATCACAAAAATTTCTGGATGGGACCCCTAACATGACATGAAAAAGTTAATTTTAATCACTAGAGGAAGGATGCAAATCCTGACACTAAGAACTTGGAAGCCCGGTTGGTCTAGTTTTATCTCTACTAACCTAGTATCGATTTCCTCTTCTTCTATCTCTTCAGTCCCCAACATTTTTCTAGTTTGTAAATTTTCCATTTCTACATCTCATGTCTTGCCAATGATTCTTTTATGTGCCTTGTCCTTTGTTGCTATGTTCTTGACCTCCATTTATGTGATAATAGGCCAAGAATAGAGGTTATGTTTCCATTCAAGCTTAGCCCTATATTCATGCTGATGAGTTTAAGCTTTTATTCTTTGTCTTTTATTTGTGATGACCCCATGAGGATCATAATTCCAAACATCTCCCAAGTCAAAATTCATTTTCTTTAGTATTTCTTCAACTACTAGGAAATCTTGTCTGGATTTGACAATTAAATTCCCGATACGATTTCCCAACTTGAACATATATCCCTTCTTGGTAGGGAGAAAGTGGACTTGGTCCACATTAAGACTCTGTCTAATGAACTCGAAGATGAATATCCTCATAGGTATGAATATAGGAAAACATTATGGAGGAAGCTCACACCCATAGACTCATATATTTGCATAATCCTCAAACAGGTACTAGTATCCAACCCTGGTATTTTTGCTCAAGTGAAGGATTGATTTCTGCTAAGGTATAATTCTTGGAGGGGACACATTACGAATAATTTTATAGGAAATGCCCATGTAGGAGGAAATTAATTATGAATATTCATCGGTCTATGGTTTCCTCCTAATAGAAGCACCCCAATAATAAACATACTCCCTCTATTTTTCTAGGGACAACAGGCTAAGGCCCAGGCATTCAAATTCCTCCACATCGATATACATAAATATGTAGAACAATAGAGAATAATAGAAGAAGTATGAAGTGGTGTAAAAATGGTATAACTGGAATTTTATGGAATCAACCAAGTAAGCAAGAATTTAAAATAGATGACTTGGATGCAACATATCCCTGATAAACCATATTGGCATTTTCATCTCCAAACAGGTGAGAAATCACAGACAAGATAGGTTGCACAAACTGCGAAAAAATAGTTATTGGGAAACCATCAGCAATGGGAAAGGACTATAAGCTAGGGGCTAAGACAATTTGCAGAAAATTTTATTGTTTAGCCACTCGCAGTGTAGTATAGTTGTAAACCAGGGTGATTATTGTGAACTATTGGGGTTCACGGGATCTTTGGTAAACTAGAAACGTTTTTATGAGCTCTGGGGTCACCTCTAGGATTTTGGCTCCAGTGGTGGAGAAAAACCAATTATTCTCTTGTATATAAGTGAGAGTTAACCAAGAAACAAACTCTAGGAAGTTATTTACAAAAGGGGTGCTCTGATAATACATCCTAGATTCAAGTACATGAAACATGTCTTCTCCTTGGACGTTGTGGCCATACAAGTCAAAGTAAAGGTTTGAGAGGTGGAAAGAATAAAGGGGGTTTGAAATTTGAGCCTCAGTGTCCATCAGAGGTTCGACATTAAATGAGGGCTTGGCTTCCTGGGATTCATGGGTCTTGGGGCCACTTTCATCATTTTTTTTAATGCGTTTTCAAATAATTTGGAGGTGGAAGGGACCGAACGCTTACATGGTTTCCCTAGCAATAGCTGAAAAATGATGTTAGAGGGAGCTTTCAAACGGAATGAGTAGTAAAATGACATTACAGAGAAGGCGAATGGATGGAGGCATTTGCACTTGGAGAAAACAAAAAACTTTGAAATTTTTGAGCGAGAAGGGTTTTTATAGGCTGTGAGAGAGCAATGGTCGTATGACATGGGATGATGTCACAAGGGGAGACATGGAAAAATGGGTTTAGGTGGCGAAAAAATGACAGGTGGATGGGAGCGGGGGAAGAGAGGTTATCGTTTAACTTTTAAACTCATCACTTGCATGAAACTGGGACTAAAATACTAATAATCTTGGAAAGTGGTCCCCACCATCCTCTCGCAGGTAGGACAGCGGGAGGCCGGATCCAACAGTTAACCCCAAAATCAATCTAGATTGTTGGATCAACGGGCTCGCTCGTTTGAATTTTCAACACCATAGGGTATCACCTGTCTATCACTCATGCAGGTTACCCCCATGAAATTCTTTCGCAGGCTACCGTGTGGAGATGGATGAAGATCAACCCCTAAACTCATTGAACTTTAACCAAAAGGGCGCACCTATTCAATTTCCTCTTTTACCTTGTTGCGCTTTCCTGGTGGGGGTTTCCACGGGTGCGAGATTTAACCTCAGAGCTTATGCCATGGCACCATGGCTTGGTAGTTTCTCCCATCACCGATTTCATTAAATTTTAGCTAGGAGTCTTGAATTTAACCTTTCAACCTTCTTACAAAAGTGATGAAGGGCAACAACAAACTAGATGCATAAATTTGACGGGTACAATTTTAAGGTAACTCCTAATTGTCAAGTAAATTTTTAATGATATGTTTATTTTTAATAATTAACTTTTCATAGTTTTTGATATTATTTTTAGTCATCAATTAAATAACATATATTATATGTGTTTGTTAATTTTTTTGTTGTGAATATAATTTTTTGCTCTTAATAAAATATTTGTGTTTATATTTTATTTGGAATGTTTTTATTTCTAATTTGACCATAAAATACTACTTAATCAAGTAATATCATAGATGCACATTTTTTAGATTACTTTATAAATATGGAACATATTCAATAAAAAAGTAGACAATTTGTTTGTGTAATTATGTATAGTGATCATTTATGTAATTTTAAATTTTTTACAAATAATGTTAAACGACCACACAAAGAAGTGGTGATGTATAAAGAAAATATTGTTTGTGTCCTAATGGTTTCTAGGACGAATTAACATGGATATTTTAGGCTTTTAAATAGCCTTCATTAGAGATGAATACCATCGACAAAAGCATGAATTCTCATAAAATTGGAGCCCAAAAACCACTGGTAACTTCACAGAGTCAAGTTTACTTGATCCATCCTAACAATCCTCCCTTTAAACTTGACTTGGGGAGACAAAACCTAGTCCCACTCACTTTCTATTAAAATCCATATAATTTTTTTTCCATAGACTAGATGAAATGGGTAACTAGCCACTATACCCACCAATTATCTAGGACACATTTTCATACACATGATTTATCGATCATCTCACCTGATATCTCACATTATCCCCCTCAATCTCAGATACAAGTACACATTCCACCTTGGTACATATCCAAGTCGTCCATTCCATAACTTGATGGTTCCATGTGCCATTACACTACATGTATGCATGATCAAAGTCTTAATGGCTTACAACAATGCGTATTTTTGTGCAACATGTATGCCTGAACAACATGTCTTGTAACTTTTGGGGGATATATGCATGCCTTGGACCAAAACCCTTAGGGTTTTCACTCACCATTAGTGTTATCGTGCCACTACTTTCATCACACACTAGCTCCTTCACTATTATTAAACATAATGGAATCCATCTCCATTTTCCTATCCATACAACCATTAACTTGCTACATTTATGTATCTATGCCATTCCATAATTTAACCTAGATTATTAATATGAATTTAATTCTCCATCCATATGATCATATTCATCCATTATTTAATAACCACATAAATATCCAATACCATTGACCTAAATGATCTCTCATTGTCCCAACTTTGTATGAGTCCTTCTCGATAGTTGTATATTCATGGGACTAATAGTCACCCTCTTAACATGAATAACACATAAGTTTGTATCCTCGAATAGACCAACAAGGTAAGCCTAAAGAACCTCTTGTAAAACTAAAATGGAATGGCTATGGAAATCCAAATACTTCTTAAAATATTGGGTAACTTCTAAAAATAGTATTTAAAAAGGAATCTCTCAAATAAGAATCTTCGTACCTTTCTAATAGTTTTGAATTTCATGAATATAAACACTTATAGCATGATATCTATGTAGCTTATTCACTCCACTGATGGTGGTAGAAGTCTTATGAGAAACCTTGGTGGTGGGCTACTTCCTGGGACCCTTTTTTTCAATGGACTTCTGAGTTGTTTTCTTTGTATGAGCCATGGAGCCAGAATAGACCTTAAATATTAAAGCAGACAACCTTATGGTTTTTTGTAAATTCATGCTTCTCCACGACTACTTTGAACTAACTCTAAGGGAATCCACATTATTCTTTGCATGGTGGCACTCCTCATGACATAGTGTCAAAACTCGTGTGGGTCTCAGATGACCACTAGCTTGTCCTCC
Organism: Pinus albicaulis; assembly: GCA_034641835.2. Classification (NCBI taxonomy): domain Eukaryota; kingdom Viridiplantae; phylum Streptophyta; class Pinopsida; order Pinales; family Pinaceae; genus Pinus; species Pinus albicaulis. Next base: position 1,351,823,674 of record CM076578.1, on the reverse strand, counting down.
AACAATAAAAACACTATGGGTTCACTAACCTCTTATTTCTATTATATTGAATTATCTTTTGAAGATAATGCAATCCATATCTTGTTAATTACATTACGAGCCTTCCACTGCTCCATCAAATTCCTGACCTTGTTCCTTACACTCCAATGGGGTTAGTTTTTTTATACTCTCGACTAACTGCAGTAGCACTCTACTCATTCTTGGCCTTATATCATCTTTATTCATGTTGTCATACATTGTTTTAGGTCCCTTAATGAGACCTCGTATATCCATCACGTCTCCACGAACTACTTACTCTCACGAGTAGATTATTCATGAAAACCATGTTAATAATATCAATTGACCTTTACATTGGCATGTAGCCACGATTTACTTACAACTCACTCTTTATCTGGCTCCATCCACTCCACTCTACTTTGGTTGCACCTGCTCAAACAAAAACTGCAAAAAATTAACATTGACTAGCTTCTTCATTAATATTTCCATGAAATTTTGCGTACATAATCTACCATACCATTCACACTTCATGATCAACTCTAGCTCAAATATTCATGAAGCTATAATACTAGGTGTTAGGATCACAAAACAATAATATAAGTGGTGGTTTTCAAAGACAGCATTTCTTTGATCCTAATGGCGACTAGGAAATATTAATATGGTTTTTTTTGGACTTTAAATATGCTACATTGGTGATGAAAATCATGGAAAAAAATGTGTTCTCATAAACCAAGAGCCCAAAAACCACTATAAATTTATGAAGTCAAGTTTAAGAACTGACAAACAGGAAAATCAACTAAATGTTTAAGAACTCACAATCGTGATGAACTATCTTCTTTATAATTTGAACAACTCTGTAAGGATGAAGAGATTGTTAGACATAAAATTGTTATTTATACTCCTCAGCAAAATGGCGTTGTTGAACATATGAATCAGACTCTTATGGAAAGAGCTAGAAGCATGTTCAGCAATTCTAAGCTACCAAAGCAGTTGTGGGCAGAAGCAACAGCTACTACTTGTTATTTAGTTAATAGATCACCTTCAGTTTCCATAAACTATAAAGTTCCTGAATAAGTTTGCTCGGTTCAATCTTGTGATTACTCACATTTGAAGATTTTTGGTTCTAATGCCTATGCTCTTATTCCTAGCAATCAACGTTCAAAGTTAGATCCAAATTTTAAATGCTATGTCTTTCTTGGGTATGATTATGCAGTGAAAGGATATAGGTTGTGGTATGATTGTGCAGTGAAAGGATATAGTAGATGTAACATTTGATAAATATTATCTTCTAAAATCAGATGTTGGAAAATTTGAACAAGAACAAGTATTGCCAAATCAAAAAATTTAATTGGAGACTAAACATTTTCCAGAAATTCGAAAGGAAGAAGAAACTTGTGATGAAAAAGGTGAATAAGCTAAGGAAACTAGAGAAATTTCATAACCAATTAAGCAACGTGTCACTCTAAGAATGTCTAGAAGGAAAAAAAAACACCCAAAAGGTATGAGTATTCTTCTTCATCATTTGCATTGATTATTGAAGACGGGGAACCTTAATTTTATCAGGAAACAGTAGATGATGCAGATAACGAGATATGGAAAAAATCTATGGAAGAGGAAATGGATTCCTTAGCCAAGAACAATACCTGGGATCTTGTAGAACTTCCTGAAGGGAGAAGTTTTGTTGGGTGCAAATGGGTCTTCAATTTGAAGAGAAAATTTTATGGAAGTATTGATAGGTATAAGGCGAGGCTAGTTGTGAAAAGGTATTCTCAGGTTGATGGTATTGATTTTCATAAAAAAAAATCAGCAGTCGTTAAGCTTGTTTCTATTCGTATTGTGTTATAACTAACTGCATTACTTGACCTTGAGTTATAACAGTTATATGTTAAACCAACCTTTCTTCATGGTGATTTGGATGAAGAGATATATATGGATCAGCTAGAAGGTTTTGTACGAGGTCGCAACAGAATATTAGTTTGCAATCTCAGGAAATCATTGTATGGCCTGAGGTAGTCACCCAGACAATGGTACAAGAATTTTGACTCCTTCATGGTGAGCCAAAATTTTATTAAAAGTGAGTATGATCATTGTGTATACTTCAAAAGTTTCAATGGAATATTCATTATCTCGGTGTTGTATGTTGATGATATGCTTATGGCAAGAAAAAACATGGAATAAATCAATAGGTTAAAGGCTAAGCTCTCTAGGACATTTGATATGAAGGATCTGGGAGCGGAAAAACATATCTTGGGCATGGAGATACACAACGATAGGAAGAATGGTAAGCTTTGGTTATCACAAAATAAGTATGTGGAGAAAGTACTTGAAAAGCTTGGTATGAACAATGTGAAGCCCGTTAATGTTCCATTAGCTTCCCATTTTAAGCTTTATTCGGATTTAAGTCCTAGAATTAATGAAGAAAAGAAGTTTATGTTTCGTGTACCATAGGAAAATGTGGTAGGTAACTTAATGTATGTGATGATATCTAAAAGACCTAACATTTCACATGCAGTTGGAGTTGTCAGCGGCTTCATGGAAAATCCAAGGCAAGAACATTGGTGAGCAATGAAATGGGTGCTTCGGTATTTGAGAGGCACAAGTGACCATTACATCAACTTTGATGGTTGTGAAATTTCAGTCTGCGGATATATGGATGTTGATTATGCATGTGATCTCAACAAAAAGAGGTCTACTACAAGTTATTTTTTTACTCTTACAAGTGGAGCAATCAACTGGATGTCAAAGCTTCAAGAGACAATTGTTCTGTCAATTACTGAAGTAGAGTATATAGCTGTTTCAAATCCCGATAAAGAGGCAATCTAGTTGAAAGGTCTACTTGATGAGATTGGAAGGACGCAAGAGAAAGTGAATGTGTTCTGTGACAGTCAGAGTTTTATTCATTTGGCTAGAAATCTAGCCTATCACAGCAAGACCAAGCACATTTCTGTGAGGTATCACTTTGTGAGACATGTACTCGATGGCAGAAAAGTAGTTCTCAAGAAGGTCCATAGGCAAGAAAATCATGACATATTCATGAAGCCAGTTACAATAGAGAAGATGAGATGGTGTCTCACTTCTCTTGGCTTACAGAGGAGATGATTAATGGGCATGGGCAAGGGATTAGGAAAATTGTTTTCAAGGTGGAGTTTGTTGACATAATGAAAACTAATTTTAATTAATGGAATTTACCAAAAAAACGGTTTTATAACGAAGAGGCAGTTATGTAACGAAGTAGCCCATGTTAAATTGGGATGGCCTGATAGGCTTGTAAGTTAAGGAGAATCATTCTTGATTAATAAAGTTTCCAATCCCTTTCTCGTGGACGTTTTCTTGACACCATGTCAAGGTTTTACCACGTAAATCCTCCGTGTATTTACTTGTGTATTTTACATTTATTTTTTCATTAATTTTTCTTTCTTACTTAATGTTTTCCCAATTCAATAACTTATACCACCCTAACATTTCAAAAATTTCTTTAGTAGTCTGGTCTAACCCATTATACTTAAGAAAGATCTTATAAATAATAAAATAAGTTTCCACTGACTTTTATATAGGGATTAGGATTATAACATGAAATGTATGGCATTTATTTTTAATATATTCATAATATTCCAATAAGTAAGAATGATAGCGCTTTGGCGCCAATGTGTGAACACCTAAAAGGTTCAAACCTAGTTTCATTGGGATTCAAGTATGAATGTATTAAAATCATCAAAGCCATGGTAACCACACATTTAATATTTCCACATCCAACCACCAAACAAGTCGATTTTCTATGTAAACTAATAAATAAACCCATTTTATAAAATCCTAGATCTATTAATAGTCTATCAACACGTAGAAAATTACATCAAAACTCTCAAAATAAAAAAAATGCACTATTTCACCCATATAAGCAAGAAAAGTCAATTTCATTATTTTTAATGGATAAATAAAAAATATTTCACTTTCATTACTCTATAATCCCCACATTTAGTGTTTTATATAGTATACCAATGACCTATGGGTGTGGGAATTTAAGGTGAGTATCAAACTTTAATTCCAGTGTTCATCCTTTAGGCTCAAGAGTGCATAGTGTAAGAATGTATGATGTGTAAGGAGATGGAGATGGGATTTGTCTAATATATACAAAGACCCATTGTGAGGTAGTTTGTGTTTATATTTGAGTAACAACACTATGGAGGGAGTATGATCTTTAAATATTACTAGATCCTCATGGTTTGATAATTATCTTGGTTTGAGTCAGTAAGATCTATGGCTCTTTTATGCAATCCTATTTAAAATTGCACACACACACAAATAATCATCATTGACATACAAATTTTTTAAATATTCTATATTTGAAGAATAAATAAATGAAATACTAGTAAATTTCATCATATTTTACATTTTATTTTTCACCTATTCAACCATCTCCTAAAATAAAGCATAATGCAATGGATTTGTATGATGAAAGAAAATATACCACTATCACAATACTTTTAATTTGCATGAGTATGAAGTTTTGGAAGAAGTGTTGGCTCTGGTGAAGTGAAGGAGAATTGGGAGGAAAGAATAACATGACCTCACATCATTTTTTTCACTTTCTCCATTACCATTTCATGAAAGGCATAAAGGTGACCTTTTTTGGCCTTGTGTGTAGTGAACACAATTTTGTAGTGAGCTAATAAAATTTTCTTAAATTAATTAGGTTTCATTATTATGTATTCAAAATATTGGGAAATTATTTAAATTTTCAAATACATAGAATCACCTCAAAAAACCTATAAAATAATCTCATCATAAAAATGAGAACTAAAATTTTCTCATTTTTTTATCAAATTTCACACAAAATTACCCAAAAAATTTAACCTAAAAGGGAAAAGATTGTGAAGGTAGTATTAAATATGTTGATTGAAATAAGTTGATATCAAAATCACCTTTTGATAGGAATGATAAAACTTCAGTTCATGTTCACTTATTTGTCTCTCGTCAACATTAGGAATTCTTGTTATATCATATTTTGACATTTTTAACTAAATTTGATTTTTAGTTTCAAGAATGTTTTGGAGTTAGATGGATATGAGGGTGTTGGAAACACAGTGATAGTGAGAGGGGGTGCGAATCGGTAGCATATAAATTTAGATCCTTTACACTATATTAATTTTAAAAGAAAAGTCACATTACACAATAAACCATTAACACAATGCATAGACACAAAGATTAACCTGAAAACCGAGGCAAGGAGAAAAACACTTGAAGGCTTTTTGAAGTGTCTTCAATTTATTAGAATGTTACAACCAACCACCTACAAGGACATGAACCCTTTATAATAATCAACCTACAACATTGTAGGCTCCAACAGACTAAGATGATGAGGATACCAATCCTATGTAAGCACCAACTTACAACCGCTCAGGCTCCAACCTGTTGTGTAGATGGGAACTACAATTTGACTTATCCTATAACTTTTTTTTTCACTATTCATGTGTCAATTTTTAGGCTTAAAAACAAATATCATCCCACCTAGCAACTTGTACACAACATTGCACCATTTTCTTTATTGTTCCAACAAATATTTATCTATTACAAACTTCACAATTCTATTGTTACTTCGCATTAAGATGGCGTATAGGCCTATAGCCTAGATAAAATAGAGCTTGACCTCCTCCAAGATCAATAGGGTTAAAAGCATAGATCAATAAGGGTAAGAACATAGAGTACCAAAATATAATAACTAGGAAATTTACCTTTGTAATCCTCTCTTGTTCTTTGTTCCTTAATTCAAACCTAACTGCCTCATCATGGTTGTATCTCCCTTAGCTCAACCTTTTCTTCTTCAGTTCGACCCTATTATCCATTAGCTTAGCCTTATCTCCTTCATTCCATCCTCGTGGCCACCCTAGAACTTATTCCTTTCACAAAACTCGAAATTACGTGATCAAGTGGTCCACATGAGTGGCATATATACACTAAAATAGTGGGGCCTAGAGGTTTACTTTTCCCCTAACAGTCACCTTAAAAAGTGGAATCGATTATGCTTTATTATAGGTGTCAAATTAATGTTGACTTGATTTTATGCATGAATATATTAAAAAAATTAATTTATCTTCAACTACGAAGGGTTAGGAGACATGCAATATATCACCAAAGATGCGTTTTTTTAGTGGGCCAACTATTTATGAAATCTACCCTTCCATTTGGCATTTCTTTGACATCAATAACAACCTTTATCACCAATATTGTTGGACAACCATAGTTGTGTTTAACATGGACAACTAACATGGTATCACAAGGGGGGGATTCTATCCCTACTACAGTTAAGCAATTGGTTTTGTGGAATTGTGGAATCTCTCTTTCAATATAATTTCTACCATTAGTTCTGCATTTCATTATTGTCATATCAACTATATTCTAGCTTCGATATCTGCCCTGTCCTGTACCCTTTCTAAGGAACGCCATTTTTCCTGCTAGAACTGGTATATCAATTAACCTGAGCACTTGTCGTTCCCACACTCTGTGAGTTCTACCATGAAATAATTATCAATCCTTCCATACACTCAATCCTTTCATTTCTCATGTTTTCCATTACTTCATAAGGCCACACTACTTCGGCCTATGTTAAGAAATTTGTTTAATTTTTCTCTATGTGACTGAGATACAGACAACTGAAATCAATTTCTATTATGGATGGCGTGCATGATAAGTCCTTATTCTTTGTGCATAAATTCATATCCTATGGGTGAATTTTAAATTAATTTGTGCTTTGGTTGAAATTTTTTGAGGTTTGTGCACTTGTTTCAAACTTTGGTAATTCGATTTCAGGAGCATTGGGTGGGTATGTGACATGAATATCTAATTTCATATCAAATATATTCATATTTGAGTAGATTGTGAATGTACCAGAACTTTCCAATCCATCAAGTGGCATCCACATTGTCTAAGATCCTAAACTAGTCATTTTTGTTGGCTTTGTTCATACCCATGTATTTGATGAGGGACTCGTACTCTTCCTTCAGCCGTTGGGTCCAACAAGCTCCATCCCTGTTGTTGGAATTTTTCAACGATTCCGAACACACAGAAGAATAAAACAATTTCTCTTCCACAACGCAGAGATTTAAAATAAAATGGTAGACATAGAGAGATGAGGTCTAACACTACTATTTCATTAAAAAGAAAAACTCTATTACAAAAGTGAAATTCTTTAAACAAATTATCTGGCTGCTACACATGCAACGCTTCAATATTTCTTCTGTGTCTTTTTATTTTTCTGCCTTCGCGAAAATTACACAATACAATGCAATCCTTCTCTTACAATGCGCACGCGGCATATATATATATAACATTACAATATGTATATATATTATAAATATTCCATATTTATAATATATATCAAAATATATTTTACCAAAGTTTAATACAAATCTACTGTGGTAACTAAAAATTAACCCAACGTTTAAAACTCTAAACATAATGCAGAAAATAAAACTTAAATCAAAACATTTCACAAAAATCCGTGGGGTTGTAATACATTGCCAATGGTCTTTTCCTTATCCCCTGGTAACTTTGGTGGGTCCAAAGAGGAGATGACGTCACTCATTTCGGTGGGTCATCTTCCTCCTTCAATGTCCATGCTTGCTACCCCTTGGAATGAAGCTTGTTGGCTGTGTATTCAATGTGGTGGGCAAAGAATTGATTGCTGGTGGTTTCGGTTGATAACTACGTGGTTGAGTGAAGATCAGAACTGGAGATTGCCACCACCATTGCTGTCCTTTCGATCCCATCAACATTAAGTTTCCGTCTTGCTATTCTTTCAAACTTAAATTATCCCGTCCTTCTGCTCTCTGCTGGCAGTTGGAATTAATATTCCAATAGGACCTGCCCTAGAAAATAACAGATGTATCTTCTGCACAATAGATTTCATGTTCAAATCCCATCCCTCCATTTTCTCAGTCTCTTGTTACGCAACAGTTTTCTAGACTTTCGAATGGAAATTTATCTATGCCTTTCGAATGTTTATTGATGAATATGAATATTTAAACGTTGCTCAAAAACATTACAATGTTGAATAAGGAATTAGTTGTAGAACTTCCACCTCCAGCTCCACCTAAAATCATTTAAAACACCATCATGGGTTGGTAGGAGATGTTTCAGAAGGTTCTCTATTTGTAGTGCTCCATTATGTGATCTGGGCATCAATAGAACCTATTTTCTATGTGAGAGACTTGTAAAAACATAAATTAATTATTTTGAATTCCATTTCTACTGCTGCCACCTAAAGACCGAAGACTTCATGGTTTGTAGATCTAACGATTATTATCCTATTATATGTATTGGCAGTCATGGTTTTTCTAGCTCAATTCACTGAGCTTGATAATCCAATTATAAAGTGTTATTCCATATTTTCTTACACTAAAAGAAGAGATTTAGTTGTTAAGAATTTGTTTTCTCTTTGATGTCGAGTTTCTCATCTTTGAAAGGGTTGAGTTTAGTTTATCATATTTACAGAAGGATGAATTCTCAATTTACGGGAAATTAGGGTTTTCCATTTGTGGGATGAGTTGCCAATATTCCTGTAGCTTGAGATATTACAGTTTTCTAGACTTTCGAATGGAAATTTATCTATGCCTTTCGAATATTTATTGATGAATATGAACATTTAAACGTTGCTCAAAAACATTACAATGTTGAATAAGGAATTAGTTGTAGAACTTCCACCTCCAGCTCCACCTAAAATCATTTAAAACACCATCATGGGTTGGTAGGAGATGTTTCAGAAGGTTCTCTATTTGTAGTGCTCCATTATGTGATCTGGGCATCAATAGAACCTATTTTCTATGTGAGAGACTTGTAAAAACATAAATTAATTATTTTGAATTCCATTTCTACTGCTGCCACCTAAAGACCGAAGACTTCATGGTTTGTAGATCTAACGATTATTATCCTATTATATGTATTGGCAGTCATGGTTTTTCTAGCTCAATTCACTGAGCTTGATAATCCAATTATAAAGTGTTATTCCATATTTTCTTACACTAAAAGAAGAGGTTTAGTTGTTAAGAATTTGTTTTCTCTTTGATGTCGAGTTTCTCATATTTGAAAGGGTTGAGTTTAGTTTATCATATTTACAGAAGGATGAATTCTCAATTGTTTTCCATTTGTGGGATGAGTTGCCAATATTCCTATAGCTTGAGATATTGTCCATAGATTTTCTTCTGAAGATTTTCTGATCTCGATTGGTTCTCTATAGAAAGGGGACAAATTTATCTATCACCGTGGATTGTAATTTCGTAATTATTTAGGAGTTCAATAGAAATTGTTTCAAGGTTGAGTTCCCTTCTTCCCAAGAGGCCGAGTTGGTTTCTCCCAAAGAGGGTGAATTTAGTCCACAAAATAGGTTGAATTTTGAAGCTAAAATTGTTCTTCAGCAAGGCGGAATTTGTATAGTGGAGGTAATTTTTTTTTTCTTTACATTATTCTCTTGTAATTATCCCTTTGAAGAGGCTGCTTTCTTTGGCCATTAGCTATTCGATATTGGGAAAATAAAACAGAAGACAACATCTCATTTTAGGAGTCTATATTATTGCTATTATGGCGAAGATTTATGAACTATTAGAGTTTTCGAACACCCTAATACAATATACTACTAATTACATAGTAAAAGTAAAAAAAATCCTCTCTTGATGACATCAGAACCTGTTTACAAAATGCATAAGAAAAGATAGAATAAAAAATACTCTCTTGATGACATTAGAACCTATTTACAAAATGCACAAAAAAAGATAGAATTTTTGGAGTTTGAAGAGAAGAATTAAAAAAGAAGAGTTTTCATTATGATCCTATTTTTTTCAGAAAGACTCCCATCAGCTACCAAAATGTAATCATATCAATGAGATTAAGATTGATTCAAATGAACTACCCATCTCAAGAGCAGAGTTACATGCAGTTGCAGAAATTCAGCCTTCATTCCCAATCCCATCATTAGACCTTGGGAAGCGCTTATCCATAACAAGGAAAAAATTGGTCTTGGATATGACAAGGATGTGTCCTGTCATATTCCAGATTACTCAAAGCCCATCGAGTTTTAGAGTGATAGATTTCTTCATGACAATTCATCTTTAGATGTTCTAGATTCTTCTCCTCTTCCACAACAACTATAAAAAAAATTAAATGCCAACATTGTGAAATTTTTGGCCATATGAAACATCATTGTTTTGATATTTGTGCATGTGATAAATTTTATAAAACCACTCATTCTTCACAAAGATTCTTTAGAAACAAGAATCGTGCAAGAACACACATTCATCTTGGATGGATCACTTCTTGGAAATGGGCTTCAATAACCAAGAATATATTATGGTCATATGTTAGAATTTGTTCTAGAGTATTGAATAGTCTTTAAATTGGGTTTTCTCCATCATCTCACCTTTTATCTGATTTTTTGGGAGGGGAGGAGGGGAGAAGGGGAGTTCTGGTCATCTACAAACACCAAAGCCACATCAAGCAAGCCTGAGCCACAACCTTCCATACCGGATTCAGAGTTGTAGCTAGAGAAAGAGATGCCCCTAAGCAAGCCTTTGGTTGGTGTTCAACATTAAACCATCTATGCAGGTTTGAGACTTCCTTTTTCAGGTTGAGCTTCTAGAGGAGTGTTAAATAATTGTCAATATGTAATATTGAGGTTTGTGAGCCTTGTATAGTTCAACATAGGGTGGAAGAGGGTCTTCACCGATCCTAACAGTTGAAATTATTTTCTAATATAATTAACCACTATTTTACCATTAAGGGTGGAAGTCTTATCATGGGGGGAATCCACCTTGTACTTGCCCTCCACTAAGATATTACTATATTGTTCCCATGGGACCAGTATTCCCATAAGATCCCAACAACTAGGCAACCTTATTTTGAAACTGTCATCAAACTCAGAGTTGAAGGAGACCACATACTTCAGCACTACATCTAGGCATTATTTAACATTTACTATGGCTTGTTCCTTCTGGACTACATTAAATATCTCCATGATATAAGATACTTTATCCACCATAAATATGGGCCTCAACTCACTGAGTGGTATCTCATTTACAAACTAAATGAACTTTCTAAAAATATTGGATTTCTTTCCACCATCTTCCTTGGCAGATAGGATTGAGAACTTGTAGTCCTTGATCACAATCTTATGTTAATCCATCAAGTCTTGCACGAGAGACATATTCCCTTTGAGAAGACCTTTGATATGAAAAATATCATGGATGGTGGCCTGCAGTTTCTTGCTGATCAGATCTACCTTAGCCTTCACTTTCTCAAGCTGGTTTTCTTTTTGTGACAGGGATCACTGGGTTGTGTCTAAATTCTTCTGCACCTTCTTCAGCTCTCTTTATGAGAGGTGGATCTTGGTGAGGGTATTTGTGAGCAGTTCTATGAGATTATGAGGGTTATTAGGCACCAACACAAAAAATATGTGAGTGTCTATTCTCATCTTAAGTTCAGCTACCTGTGGTTTAAGATCCACCACCTTGTTGTTTCTATCCATCAGCTCCTTTGCTAGTATCACTTTCTCTCCCTATACCTATCAAGTTACTTGGACTGCACATGCTTGCTAGCTGGCATCTTCAACTTGCATCTCAACTCTTGAACATCTTCTTGTGATATTTGAAGAAGGGCCTCAAATGAAGCCTTATCCTCTTGATTCACCCCTAGTTTCACAATCAACTCCTTGAAGTTTTCATTATGCATGTGAAGAGCTATGAAGTTAGATCTTTCTTGTCTCAATCTTGTTGCAACATTCTCTATTAGCTTCTCCACTTTACTTATAGTCATTGCATTTCTGTTAAGCTCATTATAAAGCATATCTCGCACTTTCCTGCGGAAATTGATCTTACCAGGAAGAGGGACACTTTTCAAGTCTAAGGAGACATCCAGGGCCTTGAACTAGGAGCCCGATGGTAGTGATTGTGCTAGTGGGTGATGCAATGATAATTTCATTTGATTTATCTCCAAATCCATAACAACCAGAAGTCTAGTCTCGTATGGAACTAAATGGGAAGCCATTTTCTACTGCATATCCTCCCATATTTTCTTGTTCCTTTCTTCAATGGCATTTCCAGTAGGATAGCTAGGTTTAGTTGTGGTTGTACTTCATGTTGAGCTAAGAATGGCTACCTCTCAAGATGATGAAGCAACAACTTGTAGTGGGTCTTACAAAGTCACCTGGAATTCTAGTTGGTATGGTTTTGACTCTACCAACCTAGTCTCAATTTCTTCTTCTTATACCTCTTGAGTCCTATGATTTTTTATGGTTTCTAAATCTCCTGTATTTTCAAAGTTCCTTTTCAGTGTCATTCCCTTGTTAGTAGATTCTCGATCTCCATGTCTATGTTAATAGGCCATGAATGAAGGTTAGATTTTCATTCAATCTCAGACTTATATTCATTCTCATAAGTTCAATCTTTTATGATTTCTATTTTCTTTGCGATGACCCCATGAGGATCATAATGTCAAACATCTCCCATGTCAAAGTTCATTTTCTTCATTAACTATTTAGCTACGAAGAAGACCTTTCTGTAGTTAATAATAAAAGGCCCTATAGGTTTTCCAAACATGAACATATAACCCTTCTTAGCAAGGATAAAGTGGACTTGGTCTAATGAACGTGAGGGTGAATATCCTCATAGGTATGAATATAGCCAAGTGGTATGGAGGAAGCTCACACCCATAGACCCATGTCTATGTGTAATCCTAAAATAAGTACAAGTCTCCCACCATGGTATCCTTTCTCACGTTAAGGATTTCTTTTGCTAAGGGATAATTACTAGAGGGGACACATTATGAATAATTATATAGGGAATGGCCATGTAGGAGGAAATGAACTTTGAATAGCCATCGCTCTCTGGTTTCCTCCTAACAACAACATCCCAGTAAAAAATATACTTCCTATGTTTGTCTAGGGCCACCAAGCTAAGGCTCAGGCATTCCAAATCCTCCACATGTGTATAAAAAAACATGTAGAACATTGGAAAATAGTACATGAATTATGACGTTGTGGAAAAATTGCATAAGTGGAATTTTATGGACTCAGCCAAGTAAGGAGGTATGCCTAATAGCCGACCTATCTGCATCATCTCCCTGAGAAACCCTAGGTATTCTTTGTTGGCCATATTGGAATTGTCATATCCAAACATGTGAGCAAACACAAAAAAGATGGGCTATAAAGACTTAGAAAATCTAGTTATTGGGAAACTATCAACAATGAGAAAGGAATTTAAGCTAGGGGCTAAGACAATTTGTAGAAAATATTGTTGTTCAGTGGCTGGGAGTTGAAAACCAAGATGATTTTTTGAACTGTTGGGGTTCAGGGGGGCTTGGGTAAAGTAGAGCCTTTTGGACGAGCTCTAGTGTCACCTATAGGATTTTGGCTACGGTGGGGGAAACAAATCTTTTCTTCTCTTCTATATAAGAAAAAATTAACCAATACATGAACGCGGGGAAGTGATGTATGTGAGGGGTGATATGATAATATAGCCCGAAGTCAAGTACATAGAATAGGTCTTTTCCTTGAACGTGATGGCCATACAAGTCAAACTAGAGGTCTGACGGGTGGAAAGAAGAAAGGGGGTCTGAAATTTAAGCCTTAGTGTCCATGAGAGGTTCAACATTAGATGAGGGCTTGGCTTCCCAAGCTTTAGGGGTCTTGGAGGGCACTTTCTTCATGTTTTTAATGAGTATTCAAATAATTTTCTAGTGGAAAGGTTTGACTACTTACCTGGTTGTCCTGGTGATAACTAAAACTGATGTTGGAGGTAGGTTCCAAACTATCTGAGTAGTCAAAAAAATTTACAGAGCAAGCAAATGGTGGGATGCGTTTTCACTAGGAGGCAATACAAAACTTTTAAAATTTGGAGCGGGAATAGTGTTTATCAGGAAGGAGAGAGAGACGTTCATATGATGCATGATGACATCATGGGGGGAACATTTCAGAAGGGGATTTGGTGGTGATAGATGACAATGTGGATGAGAGTGGGGGCAGAGAGGTTATATTTTAACTTTCAAACTCATGACTCACTTAAAATTCGCACTGACGGACTAATAATCGTGGCGAGTAGTGACACCATCCTCCGATGGGTAGGAGAGCGGGAGGCCAGATCCAACGGTTACCCCCAGGAATCAATCTTGGCCACTGGATCGGTGGTCAGGCGTGTTTGACTTGTCAACTCTAGTGGGTATCATCAGTCTATTACCTGCACATTGTTACCCCCTTGAAATGCTTCTGGGGGTTGTTCTGGCAGAGATGGATGATGATCCACCCCTAAGCTACTCGAACTTTAAGCAAAAGGGAGCACTTTTTCAAATTTCCTCTTTTATCCTATTTCCCTTGCCTGGTGGGAGGTTCTATGGGTGTGGGATTTAACCTTAGAGCTTATGACATGGCACCGTGGCTTGATATTTTCTCCCATTACTGGTTTAATTAATTTTTAGCTAGGAGTCTTGAATTTAACCTTTCAGATTTCTTTAAAAGGTCATGGCTCCAACTGGGGACAATGTATTGTATGCAATGCCTTAAGGTCCTGCAGATTAGTGTCTCACTCCTTAGGCCTGGAGTCAATTTATTTAAACCCTCATAAAATAAAAGAGTAGTAATAAAAATATAAAATAGTTATGATATTTACAATGCCTCACCGGTACTTACAATGGATAAGAGTGGACCTCTTCAATGCTGAAATTAAAGATTCAGAAACAGTCCTTTTACAAGTAGTTCAATCATTTCACCATCTAAATTTTGCAGCAAGAACGTATTTTTCCCTTTTTCTTCATCAATCTTGAAAGATCTAAACCATACAGGGTCAAACTTGCATTTTCTCCTTTATCTTCCCTTCTGACATCCGACGAAAGTACTAGGTCTCCTACCTGCAAGGATCTATCCTTTGATTTTATGTCAAAAAGGGATTTCATCCTCTCCTCATAATTAAAAAAATTATATTTTACCTCTTTCATGTTTTCTTGAAGCTCAGCTAATTGATTTATCCTCTTGGTTAATGCATTCGACTCCTCCTCAGCATCTTGTAGGATATTAGCTACTGGCATTTATAATTGTATAAGAAAAAATGCACCTTTCCCATATACTAATTTAAAATGATATTTTTGAGTGGACCTCTTGGTGGTCACCCTGTTGGTCCACAGGGAAAATTTCAACTGTGAATCCCAGTTCTTCTGATTTTATGCAATTATCATCTGTATAATCCTTAATGTATTTTTAGAGGATTCATCCAATTGGTCTCGCTATGGGTAATAGGTAGTGGAATGACCTAATATAATGTGGCATATTTGGAAAAAATCAATAAACTTAGCTGACTTTAACACCTAATAATTTTCAGTGACAATTTTCTTGGGGAAATCGAACTTGGAAAGGATGTTTTCCTCCATAAACTTAATTATTACAACAACAGTTTCATTTCTAGCAAGGGTTTCCTCTAGCCACTTAATGAAGTAATGAATAGCTATGAGTATCCACTTGTTAAGACCACGTGAAGGCGGGTTTATTTCTCGAATGAATCGCTACCCCTATTGCCTGAAAGGTTCTTCAACGAAAACAATGATTAAAGGAAGGGATGTTAACCTATGCTTTTCTGCAAACATTTGACACGTCTCACAGGTCCAAAGATAGGTATGTACCTCAACAAAAAACTTAGGAAAATAAAAACCTATCTTGAGAATTTTATGTGTTGTAGCTCTCCAACTATAATGTCCTTCGCCGACACAATTATGGAACTCATCAATGACCTTATGGATTTCTTCTTCAAACAAGCATTGAAGAAAAATCCCTATTGGGTCCTTCCAATACATTTGGCCTTTTGAGATAACAAATTTTTGGGATTGAAGCCTTAGAGCCCTGTACCTAATATTTTCAAAATTTACTCGACACCTCAGAAAAAGAAAATAATGGACAATATGTTTATATTAGTGGGACATAGTGTATTTCATGTGGATTTTTTGAGTTGAGTTTTCAATCCATTGTTGTTCCTCGAGTTTTCCACTTTCTCCATTCTTTCCAGCCAGTAAGTGTATGCCCAAGGCTTGTCAATTTGCTTCAAACATAATTTTAGGTAGCCCCTTCCCCTTGATCAACTCGGTAGGTTTGATATCCATATTATAATCCTATATTTTAGCAATCAAATTTCCTCTTTTCCCCTCACGATCACCCTCCACAAGGATGTCTTTCACAACAACTATAGGAACATAATCAGTAATGCTTTATTGTAGGACATAGATTCTAAAAGATTTCAAGGCTCAAGGAATAAAACATCTTCTCAAAAATATTATATTTTATCTCAACATCTCATAGCACTTGAGTAAAAAAAGCAATTGGTTACTTATGCCCTTCATCACTTTTCTGGAATAACCTGACAACCATCATTTGAGTGGAAGTAAAGATAAAATGAGGAACAATTTTAAAAAATCTGGGATGAAAAACACAAAGCTTGTGTAAATTCCTATTTGATTCTGTAGAATGATTTTGTATCCTCTACAATTCGCTTCACTTCCTTGTCCTTCTTCAACATCTCTGTAATTTATTTGACTATCTCAGCATAATTGGGTATAAACCTCCTTAAAAAGTTGATTCTACCCAAGAAGACCTGGATTTATTTCTTATTTCTTGGTAATGGAATTTTTTTGATGTCTTCCACCCTTTTGGGATCAATATTTACTCCCTCCTTTGTGGCAATGTGACCCATTATTTTTCCCTCACTTAGAGCAAAGTGAGACTTCTTGGGATTTAGAGACAAACCATCCTTTATATATCTCTAAAAAGTGAGATGTAGATGCTCAATGTGCTCTTCATTTATTTTTGAGAAAAAAATGATGTTATCCAGGTAAAGTACTACAAATTTTTCATGTTCTCCCACAAATTCTATATTCATAGCTCTTTGAAAAGTGGCTCCTGCATTTATGAGGCCAAAGAGCATTATGTTATATATAAACATCCCCCAAGGTGTAGTGAAGGAATTTTTCTTCTAATATTTTGGGTGCAAACGACTTGGTTATATCTCGAAAAACCATCCATCATAGAAATTTGAGCAGACCCTACCACCTTCTCCAAAAATTAGTCCATATTAAGAAAATAATAGTTATCTTTTAGTGATGCCTTGTTTAGATTCCTGAAGTCAACACATAGCATTATTTCTCCATTCTTTTACCCGACAGGAACTAAATTTTCTACCCAATTTGAATACCTCAAAGGTAAAATGATGTTTCCTGTAGCAACTTCCTCACCTCTTTCTCAATTGATGGAAGTAATAAAGGGCTAATTTTCCTGTAATTTTTTTTATATGGCTTCACCCCATTTTTCAAAGGAATTTTGTGTTGAATGATAGCAGTGTCAAATGTTTTCAAGTAATCATATGACCAATCAAACACATCCATATACTACTTGAAAGGATCCAAAAACCTTTTCTTGTATTATTTAGGAACTCCTTTGGCTAATTTTATTACCTTGGGGTCTTGTTATGTACCAATGTTGCAATCTTCCACTGGTTCTTCCAGATATTTCTCACTTGGCTTGAAATCCACATAAGTTGGGTTAAATAACCTTCCCAATGATACCAATCCCCTCAGGATGATGTTACCCTTCAATTGTAAAATCATGTGTCCAGTAATAGTCTCTCAACAACTGACTTATTGTTCGTCTCTTACTTCATCATTATCCTAGTCAATCACCGATTCTTAAAACTCTCCAATAACCTCCATGACGCATTTGATTTTTTGTCATCTTAAAATACTTTCCAATACTTATCATTGTCTAGTATAGATGGTATGTATCTCACTTCAACTTCATATAGAGGCTTAAAGTTACTACCGACTACAACCAAGGATTCATCCATCTAATTTCTCTATAAATAAATTGGATATTAAAGGATAAGAAAAATTTATCAATAAGATCCCATACTCCATTTTGATAATGAGCCTTGGATGTTTGGTTTGGCATTGATTTCTAATTTTTTTCACCACTAGTTCTGAATCTCCAAACATTTCCAAGCACCCAACGTTGATATTTATAGCAGCTTGGAGACCTAATAAAAAGGCTTCATATTCATCAACATTATTAGTGGATTAAAACACTAGCTTCAAGGAGAGAGGGGTCATGCTGCCTTGTGGAGACATCAACAACACACCTTACCCATTTCCTTCCATCGAATAAGGACCATCAAAGTATAACTTCCATATTTTATCACACTCTAGTGATTTTTTGTTTAGGGTGACAGAACATTCGATCTATTTTTCATCTAGGATTAGATCATTTTACTCTAAATAGAAAAGAGGAGAAACATTTCTCTTTACCATACACATGGGCTGTTAGGTCCCTATATTACTAATATAGCCCATTATTTGTATCATCCAAGATTTTTTCATTTATGTAATGTAAAGGGGATTGCCCCCTCCAAGTGGCTTATTTCTAAGGCATTGATCTCTCTTTTCTTATATTTTTGGAGTTGGTTTCATAACATTTGGTATGAGAGCTTTGGATTCTAGGGTTTTGCTGCTCCAAACAGGTTATCATGCCATTTTCGCTATAAAGTTTTTCCTACAAAGTTTCATAAGCTGGCATTTTTAAATAGTGAAGCTGAAATCCTGAGGAATATCGTGTAAAAATTTCAGATCTTGTTTCACAATAGTTTCAGAGATATGATCTGTGGAAGGTAGGGTTTTTTCAGGCTCCCGAATTTCACCTAAAATAGGTCATCGTGGAATTTGTGTTATAATTGTTTTTATACAAAGGTTCAGAAGATGATATTTTTACAAAGAGAATCTGAAATCCTGAGGAACTTCCTGTAAATATTTCAGATCTTGGTTCGTAATATTTGTGGAGATATGATATATGGAAGTTAGGGATTTTTCAGGTTCTTGAATTTCATCTCAAAGAGGCGACCTTGGGAAAATCATCATAACTCTCTCTTTGAGCGTCAGATTAGCATTCTATAAAAAGTGGCTACAAGTACACAGAATTTGGTTTCCTCTGTATCAATTTCAAATCCGAAGGAAAAAATACTAACACGTGGCACGTCGTACAAGTTAGCTCTACTAAACCAATCCATAATTAGGTCCTTGTGGGAGATTGGGGATAACTTTATCTTGAAGAATCCAAATCAGGTCAGACCTGTTGCATTAGAAAGAAGATTCAGAGGGCTACTATAGGGTCGAATTTAAAATATTGAAGATTTGAAATCACATAGATAATTTAGTTTCACTATCAAGCTCCTCAAAAGAAAGAAAAAGGTATGTATTTTTTTTTTCGAATTGCATAAGTCTTGTGTGAAAAATCCGTTTGAAGTGATTCTAAGAGCATATTGAAGCATATTTATAAGTATTGGGTTGTAAAATTCCACCTAAAAACAATTCAGCACCCATTAAGCCTTCAGAAGGCTCTACTATGACTCATGAAGAGGAAAAAGCGCAACATGACATATCAAAATTACAAGAGAAATTGCGCCAAATTTCACTCTCGCAAAGAGCAACAAAAAATTAAATGAAAGTTTTGAAGAAATGCGTGGCAGTTAATATGGATGGTTTGAAGAAGGGCATGGAAGCTAATATGGATGGTTTGAATAAAGGCATGGAAGCTAATATGGATGGCATGGAAACTTGCATGGAAGCTAAGATGGATGACATGGAAGAAAAAATTAAAGACAACATGGAAAACATGAAGAATGATCTAAAAGTGGACATGGAAGATTTGACAAAATTGATACAAGAAATGTTTCCTAATGCTGAAAAGATAATAGAGGAAACTCATGATGAGAAAAAAAATGTTAATCGTGATTTCATAAACCCTAACATTGGATGGAAGAACCACCATATTCCAAAGATGGATATGATGAAGTTTGATGGCAAGGATCCCGTAACATGGATACTATAGATGGAGCAATATTTTGATCTCAATAATGTGCAAAACACACAAAAGATAGGCATTGGAACTTTACATTTAGAACAAAATACATTTGTATGGTATCGATTTCTTTGCTCCCATAAAAAAATTGTCACTTGGTCAATTTTTACGAAGGAAATGATAGCACATTATGAGGATAGAAAGAGAAACACCTGCTTTAGCCAATTCATAAATCTCAAACAAAAGGGTTTAGTGGGGGAACATATTGAGGACTTCCAAAAATTGAATATGAGGGTGACTGATATTCCAAAGGAACATAGGATTGATATCTTCATAGGAACATTAAAGAATAACATCAAACATGAAGTTCACGTTTGGGAACCTAATTCATTGGAGAATGCATTTAGGTTGGCAGGAAAATTGAATGAAAAATTATGGCGACAAGGAAGCCAACCACTCACATCTATCAAGATGGAAGTGTTGCTACTCCTATACTCCCACAACCTACCAGGTTGACACCACAACAATTGGAAGAAAAAATAGCAAAAGGGATTTGCTCCAATTTTGATAGAAAATACACTAAAGGTCATAATTGTGCTGAGAAGAAATTATTTTACATAGATTGTGAAGAGGAGGAAGAAAATGAACAAGAAACTTCAAAAGAAGAGGATATACACCAGGAACCAACCACACAGAATGAAAGAAAATGATAGAATGCAATGCCACTACCACACTTTCATGTAATGCATTAGCGTCCCTCCTTCAGAGAACTCTCTCAATATAAAGGAAATCTCGAGAAGAAAAGGGTAATGATGACTGGTTGAAACAGATAAATGCCCCATAATTTTATCCATTATAAGGTAGCCAAGGAATTGAATTGTTTCCTATACCCAGCACCAGAATGTCAAGTGATGGTTGCAAATGGAGGAACTATAAATTTCTCTAGAAAATGACATAATATCAAGCTAACCATGGGGGAATATGTATTGAATAGTCCAATGCTTTCCATTCCAATGCAAGGTGCTAATGTTGTACTATGAGTACAATGGTTACAATATTTGGGGATGGTAGCTTTTAATTTTCAAGAACTTTTATTGAAATTTTTTTCTGAAGCAAAGGAAATCGAATTATGGGGTATCGCAGGAAATCCAGGAAAGATAATAAGCTCTAATTTCATGACAAAGATTATGAATAAAGAACAATGAGGCGTAATTGAACAATCATGCTCACTAGAAGTTCCAACATCAAAATCATCTATTTCTCCAGATCTTCAAAAAGTCTTGGAAAATCATTGCAAGGTGTTTGAAAATCCCAAAGGAATCCCACCTATTCATGATCATGATCATGCTATTCATTTGATTCGAGGAATTGTTCCTCTAAACATCAGGCCTTAGAGATATACTTATGTCCAAAAGAGTGAAATTGGATGTATGATTGCAGATATGTTAGAGGCTGGTATAATTCAACCTAGTCAAAGTTCTTTCTCTGCTCGAGTAGTATTGGAGCACAAGAAGGATGGATCATGGCACATGTGTCTAGATTATAGGGAGATCAATAAGCTCACTATTAAAGATATATTTCCCATTCCTGTGATTGATGAATTATTCGATGAATTACATGGAGCAATTTATTTTACCAATTTGGATCTTCGTTCAGGATATCACCAAATTAGAATGAAGATTGAAGATATTCTGAAAACAACATTTTGAACTCATGAGGGTCGTTATGAATTTTTGGTCATGCCTTTTGGCCTTATCAATGCACCTTCTACATTTCAAGGGTTGATGAATTCTATTTTCAAACCCTTCCTTAGAAAATTTGTGCTAGTATTTTTTTATGACATACTAATCTACAACAGGTCTTGGAAGGATCATGTTCAACATGTTGACAGAGTGTTCAAACTATTGGAGGAGAAACAATTATATGCAAAAACATCCAAATGTTTCTTTGGAGTATAAGAGGTGGAATATCTGCATCATATTGTATCTCATGAGGGTGTTAAGGTAGACCCTAACAAAATTAAATTCATTAAGGAATGGAAATTACCCACAACCATAAAGAAGTTGCGAGGATTTCTCGGGATAACATGGTATTATCGCAAGTTTGTTAAGAATTATGGGAGAATAGCAGCACCTCTAATGGCATTATTGAAGAAAGATGCATTTTCATGGACTCCTGAAGAAACTAAGGCCTTTGAACATATTAAGGAGGGAATGCGCCTAGCACTAGTCCTAGGTATGCCATACTTCACAAAAACCTTTATTGTGGAATGTGACGCCTCGGGAAATGAAATTGGTGCTATTTTAATGCAAGAAGGAATACCCATTTCTTTTCAAAGTCATCCAATCAAAGGAAAATATTTATAGAAAGCTATTTATGAGAAGGAAATGTTGGCAATACTACATGCACTAATGAAATGGCGACCTTACCTAATGGGAAGACACTTCAAGGTAAAAACTGATCATGATAGTCTTAAACACTTTTTAGAACAAAGACTATCTTCAGAAGAGCGGAAAAAATGGGTCACAAAGATGTTGGGTTATGAATTTGAAATCATCTACAAAAAAGGGAAGCTAAATGTTGTTGCATATGCACTCTCAAGAAAGGGCGAACAGGTGGAATAATTTATTTGTTCCATTTCTATTATCCAACCATATTCAATAACCAAAGCAAGCAATGAATGCAAGAAGGACGAAGAAGTGTGGACACTCATTCAAGGGTTGCAGCAAGATCCTAGTACATATTATACATTTAGTTGGAAAAATGATTCCTTATGGTACAAATATTGCTTATATATTTGCAATAATTCCTAGCTAAAACAAAATATTCTTTTTGAATTGCACACTTCTCCTTTAGGAGGACACTCAGGATTTTTAAAAACTTACCATAGGGTGAAGAAAGAATTTTTTTGGGATGGCCTTAAATATGATATTCAAAAGTTTGTGGCAGAATGTTTGGTTTTCCAACATAATAAATTTGAGACAATTAATACCCCGGGTCTTCTACAACCGTTATCTACTCCAAGTCAACGTTAGGAGAAGATTTCAATGGATATTGTCATAGGTTTACCTAAGTCCGAAGGAAAGAGTGTCATCATGGTGGTAGTTGATATAATTACCAAGTATGCACACTTTTGTGCATTTTCTCATCCATTTAAAGCAAGTATAGTTGCTACTACATTAATGGAAACAATTCAAAAGCTACATGGAAACCCAAAGATTATTGTAAGTGACAGAGATCCCATTTTTACTGAAAATTTTTTGGACAGAATTATTTTCTTTTTTGGTACTTAGCTAGCTCATAACTCATTTTATCATCCTCAATATGATGGTCAAACAGAGATAGTGAATAAATTTTTGGAAGGATGTCTTCGTTGTTTTGTATCTAATATGAAAACCCAATGGGTCAAGTGGTTACCTCTCACTGAATGGTGATATAACACTTATTTACATACTGCAGGAAAAATTATCCCATTTATGGCACTTTATGGATATCATCCACCATCCATCACATCTTCCTTAAGAGAAAATTCTAAGGTTCAAGTAGTGGAAGATCACTTCGAGCATCAACAAGAAGTTCTCCAACTCTTAAATGATAACTTAAATTCGGTACATAATCGAATGAAACAATAGCCAAATCAACATCGCAGTGAGAGAAATTTTTATGTAGGAGGTTGGGTATTTTTACGGCTACAACCATACAAACAAATTTCCCCCAGGCAAGCTAAGAAGGATAATAAATTATCACCAAAGTACTATGGTCCTTACAAGGTGTTTCAAAAGATTGGTACTATGGCATACAAATTGGAGCTCCCTACTTCTTCGCGAGTGCATCCATTCTTCCATGTTTCATGCTTAAAGAAGGTTATAGGGGACAAAATTCTAGTTCAAACAATATTTCCATAACTTGATGCGGAAGGAAAAATGATATTGGAACCTAAAGCAGTCACGAAAACAACAACTCGACAGCTACAAAATCGATCAATTTCAGAGTATATCATCAAGTGGAAGAACTTACCCACTGAACATTCTACATGGGAGGATGAGAATTTTATATGGAAGCATCCGAAGCTACTCAAGCATTGAGGATGAAGAATAATTTAGCCATAGAGATAATTAAATTATTTACCGCAAAGATAAAATTACTGAGAGAAAAACATAAAAATACAACAACAATAATAAAACCCATCCTAATGAAATTTCATTAGCCTTGGCCAAAACCCTGGCCAATCCATCCAAGTGAGCCTTCACCGCTCACATCTAGGCCTGCATTACAATGAAGTCCTTCGAGCCTTTTATAGAATCCATTACATGCAATACCATGAGCCGAAAACCATGGGTGCACAATACCATGTGCCCCAAAACTGGTCAACCTTGACTCTGACCACGAGTCAATTTACCTAACAGAGGACAACACTTTTTTGGAGGAGAGGGACATGTTAGGTCCCTATATTACTAGTATAGTCCCTTATTGTTGCTAGTGTGAACCCCTTATTGTTATTTTTGTACCCTTGTAACCCCAATATTGTTATTATTGTGTCCATACATTATTATTGTTAGGTCTGCTAGGATTATATTGTGATCCCATGGACTCCTATATATGGAATGAGGTTTTGTACATTTGTATCATCCAAGAATTTTTCATTTATGTAATGTAAAGGAGGTTTCCCCCTTGAAGTGGCTTATTTATAAGGCGTTGATCTCTCTTTTCTTCTATTTTTGGAGCTGGTTTCATAACATGGGCATCATTTGAACAGTTGGCTCTTGTAAACGTCTTTTCAAATCTCGATTCTCTATACATATGTATTTATTCTTCACCAAACATAGGGATCATAGCATTTATTAAATCCAATTTTATGGATCCTCCAATATTAGACCCCCATAACCTAGACAAGAGCATACCAAACCTTGTAGGGATATCAACAACTACAATATCCATTACTACACATTTTATAGGAATCTAGGCCAAATTGGCCACCAAATCTTTAATAATCCCCAAACATTTTACACTGTTGGAATAAAAGGAGTAACAATATTTATATGGTTTTGTTATTTTCTTCCCAAAATCCTCCATAACAGAAAATCACATCAAATTATAAGAAGCTCCCGAGTGAAGCATAAAATTTTGTAGTAAGAGCTCATGAATTACCAAGGTAACATAGAAAGGCATAGTGGAAGAGTCTTGTTGTTCAACATAGGTCCAAATACAACCATGGGTCTTTCTTCTTGGACTTTTATGCTATCTTGAAAAGGAACAATGGTTTATGGCCACATGAACTAAGATACTTGGGCTTTATAATTAGGATGATTTAATAATCCAGTTAAGAGAACAATTATTTTGACCTTATCCAACTCTTTTTGAAGATTAAAGGTAGAGCTCCTCCGATCAGCCATGACAAAATCAACATGATCTTTCTGCTTATCAAAAATTGGCTTTGATGGTAGGGAAAATTACTCTGATATAGAAAATTCAATCTCATGAGGAATGAGATATGAGTAATCTTCTTTGTTTGGAGAGACTTGATCAAGAGGCTTCCTTCCTTTTTTTGCTAATTTAGAATTTTTTGAGGAGGGAGGCTCTTGTTTTTTATATTTCATTCTAGATATTTTACTATAATATATAAGGTCATATTTTCTGTGTAACTAAGCCTACATTAAGTCATAAAACTACCTACAATAATTTTCAATCTCGTCATCATCTAGTGGGGCATCCAAATCATCGCCTTCTTCCTCATGTGCTTCAATTTGATATTCCTCATTAGAAAGAGAAGAGAACTGGTTTTCTTGAAATTCAAATATTTCTTCAACATGTTCCTCTAGATCATATTCCAAATACAAAGGAGGTTGAATATTATATTTATGATATTTTCTATCCCTTTTCAAGAGATGCAAGGGTGGTCCCTTATACCGAGTATTGAAACTTCAGTCAAGAGTTTGTTCAATTTTTCAAGGATGGTTTTTGTTTTCCAACTCTAGTTTCACAAGTTTTTTAGACATATTTCTTATCAATTTGTTCATTTCCTCAAATTTCTACTCTTGGGTTTCCTCTCCATGCTTTGAGAATTTAGCTTCATTTTTTCCCATTCTCCTATCTCCATGCTCAGTTTTCCCTTTCCACTTTCCAGTGGAGGTACAATTTTCTTCAACTTCTACAGACTCTATTTGAATCTGGTCTAGTCTACAAGACATCCTTTCTCTAATAGTGAACCCAAATTATGGCTCAAAATCCCCCAAAAAAAAACTTTAGCAACATCTTGTGGAGGTTTGATTTCAGTAGGGAGACTACTATACAATTTTTTAAACCTTTTTATGAATTATGGAACATATTCATTATGATTTTTTTTCATTTCATTTAATTCAGTGAGGATGTACCCATGATCGTTTTCAATACCCATTTTTGCATGAAGTAATTCTCCATCTCCTCCCAAATAATGATTGAATTATTTGGGAAGGCCTTGAACCATTTCCTAGAGTCCCATCTAGATATTGGACAAAGAGACTTAACACCACATCTAGGTGTTCTATACTTATATTTTCTACAATTGTGTAAAAGTTTTCTATATGTATTTGAACTAAGATATCATCTTGTCTAGTAAATATTTGTAAGCGTTTAAGATAATATTGTGGCATACAATTTAGGGCCTGGGCAAGTCCACTGGAGCATATTTGTTTAGGAGAAATCCTGGTACAAACATGTTGTGCAAGCGAGGTGGTAGAAGGTTTATCACATGGCCTTGCTCAGGGGTTTTTTGAATTGGAGCTAACTAGGGCTGAGTTGGAAGGCTATTTACACTCAGTGATGAATTTTTATGAGGGTGTCTTTAAATTCCTCAAGTTCTAGGAAGGTGTGAAATGTAAAGGGAGGAGAACTAGCATATTTTTCTTAGGTTTTAACTCTTGAATAAAATAAGTTAAAAAATGTACAACATTTCACAAAGTATTCCAAGCCTTTGGAGGGAGACTCACAACATTTTGAGAGCTATAGGATGAGACTTCTCAAAAATAGGTCATGTGGATTGGGGTGATAGGGGCGCTTTCTTTCCAAGTCCTCCTATATATTATATTTTCAGGGTCACGCACAACATGATTTATTTGTTGTGAAATACTAGAGCGAGTGTGTGGCCTTTTGAATGATAGGATGGTAAAAATGATATTTATACAGTGGAGTTGCAAGGTGAGAGATATTTAGCCCACACCCCTTTATTCTCAGATTACCAAATGGTTTACAAGTGTCATATCCAAGGAAAATGTTCTAATTCATCCCCAACAACAGTGCCAGAAGATGTCATAGCTCCTAGAGATAGTCCCTAGGTTGAAGACATGCCAATTCCTAAGACATCTTAATGATTTATTTAAGTATTTTCTGATATTTTTTGTTACACTAGGCATTTAACACATTTGAGATGAAATTTATTCAGAACCTTCCTTAAGAGGAGAAGTGCAAAGTCAGATGTAAAATATTACTCACGGAAGCATCAATAGCTAACTCTAGTGGCCAACATTACATAAGCATGCAATTTTATCAGTCATTTGTCGTATATCGGCTAGAAGAATCGAGAAGGAGAGAAAACCTATGCAGATGGCTTGAAATAAGAATCCAGTGCGTCAAAGTTCAACATGAAGTCGATGAGAAAGACATTTAAATGAAATGCTAAGATATATGGAACACTTTTTTAAGGATAATAATTCATATGAGCTATAGACATCCTTAACCTGTATTAGACATAGATGGATCCATAAATCCATGAAAATGTATCCAAAAACTACCATTACATGTAATCTAAGAATAATACTAATAACATATAGAACAAACACAAAAAGGAATACATACTACACATTCATATGAGCTGGAATTGCTAAAAATTTTCATTAATCTTCCACACAGCATACATTTCATTAACTATTTGTCGAGCTTCTCTCTTGGAAAACACAACATTCATAACCATTGGTTCTATATCATAATTATTTTTTATAGGTAATTAGAGGGAGAACCCATTACAAAATATTCTTTCTTTATTTCGATGTGAATATCATAAAAAAATATCAATATGATTTTGTAATGTTCCGAAATGAAAATCAGCAACTTTTGCACCGTTGAATCAATCCTTTTGTCGGAAATATAAACAAGGCTATATCAGAGATAGAATGAGAGGGCTTTTACCAGTTATTTCACCTCTAAAGAGAGGATGAGAACCGGAGGCTTCCTTGCCCTTTCTTAGACTCTGCCTATAGCTATGCAAATATTTCTTCCTTCAGGAAGATCTTGCTCAAAAGAGATGAGCTACAACAACATCTGAAACTTCAATAATGAACAGCAGTGAACTAACACATCGTATGATACAAGAAGAGTGAATAGCTGATTTATAAAGTGTAGCAGCACATATAGATACAAATCTTGAGGAAAAGACCTCTCAAGATAACCTCAATCAAGAATATGCATGAAAACCCAAGATTACACTGCTACAAGTTGCTACCCTAGCCATGACTGCACAGTTACATGAGGAGATTGCAACATATAATATGAAAATGGATGATATATCACTATAATCTCAAGAAATGAGGAGAAGCAAGCTCTAAACCCCTGAAAATAACTAACTAACTATCCTTAGAAGGATTGGCTGCAATACATGTACAGAATGATATAATACAAAAATGCCGAAGTAGCTGGGCAGCTACTGTAGTTCAATAATGATACATGAATGGAGAAGGGGAAATATGTTGCAAACAATATAATGACCTCCTCCAATGATCTTCTAAGTGAAAGGCTGCCCCTTTCACTGAATATTACACTCTCCAATCCCCATGGTGAATCCTTCTGCAAATACCCTCTGAAAATAACATTGTAAGAGGGAGTAACTGCGCTGGGGCTAAGATGAAACACTTGGCCCTATGCCAAATTGGCAATAAAGCTCTGGAAATTTCCTTTTCTGATTTCTTAGAGAAAGGAGAACTCCTCCTCTTCAAAACTAGCTCAGGAAATGGTGGGATGATGATCCCTCACTGCTACCCCCAGCAACTCCAATGAATCTTCCCAACAGAAACGTTGTAGCTGAAAGAGATGGATTTGGCCTCAAGCCTAGATGTGAGGAAGATGAATAACATCTCCTCCAAGGCTTCCAAATGGAGGAGAGAAGACTTCTAAACAGAAATTTCGCTTGTGCTAAGCAGCACAAGCTATCTCAGTTGAACAACTGAAGAGAGCTGCAAAATCGAATTCTCAAGCATAATCAACAATGGCTCTCCTTCACCCTTTTATGCAAGGAATGCTTCCTTGCCATGGACCCCACTTCACATTAGGGTTTCTCTCATTTCAAATTTCCCTCCTTTCCAACTGTGCAGTCTTCAGGAGCAAGCTTCTCATTTAAGCCACGTTGTTGACTTGGTCAACCATGGTCTAGTTAACTTGCTTTTGGCCCTTTTCACACTAGGGAATGCTAATTTTAGCCACTTAAGTGACCCTTTGCACCTTATGAGAGTTTATTTTGCTACTACATGGGCTCCCTTACCCATTTTATTCCTTTTATTAAAATAAAAGCAAAATTAATGTTCCAATTACCTTATTGAAAAATTTGGAACATTACAGTCCTCCCCTCCCAAAAATTTCTTGTCCTCAAGCAAGAGCAAGGATGAACTAAAAAAGATCCTCCACTCAAGGCATGGAGTATGAAATATGCTCATGTAGATCCTCCATCCCCAAGCAATCAACCAAGCAAAATGAGTCACCCTCCAACTAGGAAAATCCTGAAAATACTCCTCCACCTTGTGCTCATGTAGAAAAGGTGGCCTAAAATATTGAACATGGTAAGCTGCATAGCCGACCCCATGTTGTCCTCTTCTCCACTTAGGATAAGTGGAGAGTGTATGTTGATCCCGGGCTGCAAAATACTTTCCCTCAAGTGGCAAGATGAAGACTAGACCTCCAAATATCTCTCCTCCAATGCTGTAAATCATGCTGGCCCAAATCATCTCATATGTGATGAGTTGGAATTCATCATCATATGGCATCCAACCAATCATATGGCTCACCTCCAAGAGAAACCAATGTCTGAACATGGTGACCATATCATCTCTCATACTCCCCTTGGAGCATGTGCTGCAAAAAGAATGGGGTCTCTCCTCCTAAAGGGCACATCCACCCAATGAGTTCTTCCATCCTCATGACACACATGGGGCTGCTGTTGATATATGGTTGATATGAAATGGTCTTCAAGAGAGACCCAAGCCACCCCATTAATCATATAATCCATGAAATGCCTCCTCCAAAAATTCAGACTCTCTAAATAGCTCATCCCACATGAAGGAAAGAGGTGAAGCCTGGAAATCATGGGTTGCCCATTATTTCCCCTGAAACATACACCATGCAAAGTGGGGCGAATCCTACTCCCAATGGGCATCATCAACTCATGTCCCACTCTCCAAACAAAGCTCCCCAAGTACCAAGAAAAATCTGCAATGCATGGAAGCAAGAACCAATAGAATCAAGTTGTCTCATGACAACCGGAAAGTGGATCATTGTTCCACCAAGGGAACCTACGCAGTGCACTCCTTGCCTGCAAGATGTGATCATGAAAACATATTTCAGTGCCAAAGGTGCACACCAAAACCCATGTGGCTTTCCCCCACAATCCACTGTTAGAATAGCCATCATCTTTGCTGCAATAGACCATGAGCATAACCAAAAATAGTGTACAAGAAGGGAGGATCCTCCTTGATATAATATGTTTCTCACAAGAATAAGAGAGTGCCAAACATAAAGCAAATGGTTACCTCCCTCATCATGTACTTTGGCCTTTGAGCTGAAATGGCTCAAGTGAAAAGTCCCCTTCACTGCAACATAGTAGGGGAGTGGTTGTGCCAACCATCTCATAATCACTTGGGCTATGCATCTAGCCATATGCTGATATACAAACTTTAGGATTCCCTCCCAAGTGGACTCCTCCATCAATGAAGAATATGCATGAAAATGCATGAAAGAAGAACCCATAAACACTGCATGTAGATCCTTCTTCTTGTGCTTGTGAAAACAAGCAAAGAAAGTCAAAATGTAGTAAGGAGTGCTCCCCTCCATTACTCCTTCATGCTTATCACCTACATGCCTCCAAAGAACATCACTTGTGGAGTGGCTTGAAGGAGACTCCAACAAGTAACTCAAGCTCTCAAGTGACAGCGCTGCTGGCCTTTCGAGTAGGGCCACTGTCATCTCAAAGCTCCCCTCTTTGACATGAATCTTGCCAAAGACTCCTCCAAACATGTTACTGCAAATGTAGAGCCCCTCCCATGAAGAAGGTGTTTCTTGGGCATCCAAGATCAAAGAGAAATCTCCTTTCACTATGCTAGTGCCTCCTCTTGCTCCCGCAACAACCAAATATAACTTGAGCAACAAAATTGTTTGTTGCCCCCTCATACTTCCACCACTCCAAATATGAAATGGGAACATGATGAATGGTAAAAAGAATGCCCTACCATCATAATGCACCCATGCTCCTTTCTGCTTCATGGTGTAAGTATCCTGCCATCTCCTCTTCCTTTTCAAACTGCATGAAAAGGAATAGATCACATGTTGGCCAAACTCTCTTAAGAGAAACCAACGCAGCATGGCTTCTTGCTGCCCCATATCATAGATCTGTAAGAGGCTCACCATCCTCTTGCCTCCCATCCACATCCACTCAGCTCCTAGTGGATGCTTCCCATCATTCTGCAACTTGGCACCTCCCCAACAAGAGCTGCCATCATCCCAAAACAAATTGTCACCTTTGCATTTCATGGGACATTGAAATGCAACCCTCCCTATGGTCCATTCCTCAAACCCTAACCTCAGATGTGGTCCATAACTCATCAATGTTGCATGAGGATGATAAGGGTTTCTTCCTCCCTTGATCAAATCAAGGTGGCACAGCGCTGTTGAAGTCTCCTCCTCAAGACAGTCAGCATGCAATAGTATGCAATCTCTCATATAATGTGCTGAATCATCATTAAATGGAAACTCATGCATACCTTTGGAAATTTTGGGAGAGTCTTGTGTGGCTGCAAGAATATCTTCCCCAACTATGCTAGTTGCCTCAACTGTTGAAGATGGAGGCTGCTCCTCCATGATTGTGACAGCGCAGGCATGTTCCTCTTCTGCTGGTGGTGAGGGCTCCTCCCTCCTTTGGCCAAATAATCTGATCAATATATGAGAAAAATCATCAAGAGTGGAAACCCTTGCATGCCTCCCATAGCTGAACCACCAAGCCTTTGCTTCTCCCTCAAGGTGTAGTGCTACAATTGCTATAGCCTCTTTGTCTACCATAGGATGTAGTAGGAAGAAAGCCTCTAGCTTCTTCACCCAAACCTCTGCTGCACATCTAAGTGACCCATCGAATGTAGACAACATAAATCTATTGCCTTTCATCATCCCATGACTAGAGGGTCTTCTTTCCTCCTTCTGCTGAATATAGTGAGGGAAAGATAGAGTCTCTTGGAAGACTCTAGAGTTTGTTCTATATTCAGCAAGGTACCCACTTAGAACTTTGAATTCCAAGTGATCTTCATGCTTCTGCTTTGCTTCTCTGTGAGAATAGGAAGTGCATGGTCCTTCCTCTTCTCCTTTTTCTGTCTCCTCAACCTCCTTGGAGAGGTTGTTGCTGGATCTAAAAATTGATGAGATTAATATCATTCTCTACATCATTCTGGCCTCTTCTTCTCTGAAACTCAAACTTCACAGGTTGAGCCAAGTTC
Organism: Pinus albicaulis; assembly: GCA_034641835.2. NCBI lineage: Eukaryota > Viridiplantae > Streptophyta > Pinopsida > Pinales > Pinaceae > Pinus > Pinus albicaulis. The sequence continues at coordinate 1,351,791,106 of CM076578.1, read as the reverse complement.
GAAGCTCTAATACCACTGTAATGTTCCGAAATGGAAATCAACAGATTTTGCACCGCTAAATCAATCCTTTTGTCGGAAATATAAACAAGGCTATGTCAAAGATAGACTGAGAGGGCTTTTACCAGTTATTTCAACTCTAAAGAGAGGATGAGAACTGGAGGCTTCCTGGCCCTTTCTCAGACTATGCCTATAGCTATGCAAATATTTCTTCCTTCAGGAAGATCTTGCTCAAAAGAGATGAGCTACAGCAACATCTGAAACTTCAATAATGAACAGCAGTGAAATAACACATCATATGATACAAGAAGAGTGCATAGCTGATTTATAAAGTGCAGCAGCAAATATAGATACAAATCTTGAGTAAAAGATCTCTCAAGATAACCTCAATCAAGAATATGCATGAAAACCCAATACTACACTGCTACAAGTTGTTTCCCTAGCCATGACAGTGCAGTTACATGAGGATACTGCAACATATAATATGAAAATAGATGATATATCATTATAAGCTCAAGAAATGAGGGGGAGAAAGCTCTAAACCCCTGAAAATAACTAACTGACTATCCTTAGAAGGATTGGCTACAATACATGTACAAAATGATATAATACAAAAATGTCGGAGTAGCTGGGTAGCTACTGTAGCTCAATAATGATACATGAATGGAGAAGGGGAAAGATGTTGCAAACAATATAATGACCTCCTCCAATGATCTTCTAAGTGAAAGGTTGCCCCTTTCATTGAAGATTACACTCTCCAATCCCCATGGTGAATCCTCCTGCAAATGCCCTCTGAAAATAACGCTGTAAGAGGGAGTAACTGTGCTGGGGCTGAGATGAAACACTTGGCCCTGTGCAAAAATCTGCAATAAAGCTATGGAAATGTCCTTTGATGATCTCTTAGAGAAAGGAGAACTCCTCCTCTTCAAAACTAGCTCAGGAAATGGTGGGATGATGATCCCTCACTGCTACCCCCAACAACTCAAATGAATCTGCCCAACAGAAACATTGTAGCTGAAAGAGATGGCTTTTCCCTCAAGCCTGGATGTGAGGAATATGAAGAACAGCTCCTCCAAGGCTTCCCAATGAAGGAGAGAAGACTTCTAAACATAAATATCCCTTGTGCTAAGCGGCACAAGCTATCTCAGTTGAACAACTGAAGAGAGTTGCAAAATCAAATTCTCAAGCATAATCAACAATGGCTCTTCTTCACCTTTTTATGCAAGGAATGCTTCCTTGCCATGGACCCCACTTCACATTAGGGTTTCTCTCATTTCAAATTTCCCTCCTTTCCAACTATGCAGTCTTCATGAGCAAGCTTCTCGTTTAAGCCACGTTGTTGACTTGGTCAACCATGGTCTAGTTAACTTGCTTCTGGCCCTCTTCACACTAGGGAATGCTAATTTTAGCCACTTAAGTGACCGTTTGCACCTTAGGAGAGTTTATTTTGCTGCTACATGGGCTCCCTTACCCATTTTATTCATTTTATTAAAATAAAAGAAAAATTAATGTTCCAATTACCTTATTGCAAAATTTGGAACATTACAGATTTATTGGCACAACGGTACTAGGAAAATCGTAACTAACTAGTATTGAATTTTCGAAAAAATAATATCTACATGAAATAGAAAATATAAAAGTGTAACTATTTGACACAATCAACGTCTTTAACTATGATAGACAAGTTTTGGAGGAAGCGTCATTGGTTCGATCATCTAAAGCACAAGAGGATTGATGAATTGTTCACACCTTTTCCATAGCACAGGAGGTGGTAGAGGAGCTTGAAAGAATCACTAGTATGAAATCTTGATTTTTGTGAACCCTCTATAGCTTAACCTAGGGTGGAATGGGTTCTTTTTTTATCCTAAAAACTAAAATTTAGTTCTGCTATAATTAAGCATTATTTTACCTTTAAGGTTGGGAGTCTTCTCATGGGAGGAATCCACCTTGCTCTTGGAATCCACTATCATCTAACTATATTTTTCCCATGGGACTAAAATTCCCACAAAATCCCATCATCTAGGCAACACTGCCCTGACTCTCTCATCAAATGCAGAGTTGAAGGAAACCATATCCTTCAACACTATGTCTTGGAATTATTTAGCTTTTACTCTAGCCTCTTCCTTCTAGACTATTTTGGATATATACATGATAATAGATACTCTATTGAGCACATCTATGGGCCTCAACTCGCTAAGTTTCCTTTTATTTAAAAAATGAATGAACTTCTTGGAAATCTGGGAGTAATTTTCACCATATTCCTTGACAATAAGGATGAATACGTTTGAGTCCTTGATCACAATATTTTTTTCATCCATAAGATTTATATACTCCCATTTATTTTTCATCTATGCTATAATTTCATCCCAGACCAATTTCTTAGCTTGCACAAGATACATGTTTTCTTTTAGAAGGCCTTTGAGCTCAACAATCTCTTGGTTGGCTGGTTGTAGGTTATTTCTTATCAGATCTTAATTATTCCTAGATGTCTCAAGATGCTTTTCTTTATGTGACAGGACTCGTTGGGCTGTGTCTAAATTCTTCTACACCTTTTTTTCCTCTCCTTCCGATAGATGGAGCTCGGTGAGGGTATTTGTGAGTTGTTTTGAGGGATTATGATGGTTATGAGCCAGCAAAAAAACACATATGTGAGTTTCTATTCTCATCGGAAGTTTAATCACATGTTGTTTAAGGTCCACAACCTTTTTGTTTATATCTATCATATCCTTTGCCAGGATCGCTTTCTCCTTCTCTACCTATGGAAGTTCTTTGGAATACACATGCTCGATGGATGAAATCTTCATCTTGTGTCTCAAATTTTGGACATTTGTTTGTGTGCTTTGAAGAAGGGCCTCAAATGTAGCCTTATCCCGTGTATTCACCCCTACTTTCACAATAAACTCTTTGAATTTTTCATTCTGCATGTGAAGAGCTCTAGAGTTATCTCTTTCTTGTTTTGATCTTGTTGTCACATTCTCTAGTATATTCTCAGCTTTACTTATGGTCATTGAATTTCCGTTAAGCATACTATAAAAAATATCTCCCACTTTCCTATGGAAATTTATCTTATCAAGAAGAAGGACACTTTCAAAGTCGAAGGAGCCAGCCAGGGACTTGAATTGGGAGCCTGATGGTAGTGACTATGCTAGTGGGTGATGCAATGAAAATTTCATTTCAGTTATCTCCAAATTTGTAGTAGTTAGAAGTATGGTATTCTATGGCAATGAATGGGAAGCCATTTTCTACTATATATCCTCCCTTATTTTCTTGTTCCTTTCCTCAATGGTATTTCTAGGAAGGAAACTAGGTCTAGTTGTGGTTGTACTTCTTGTTGACCTCAGAATGGTTGCCTATGAGTATGATGAGGCATTACTTGTAGTGGGTCATCCAAAGTCACCTATTTTAGCACTCCACCAGATCTCCAAGGCTGAGAAGAGACCAACAAAGGTAACTACAGACCAAGCTCTCACCAAGTAGCTAACCCTACTAGGCAGGAGAGGGCTCTCTCCAAGAGGTCACATCCAACAAGACAAGATCAATTAATTTTTAGGCAAGGTATAGTAGCACAGGTGTTTGATTGGTTTATTTGGGTGTTGGATGAGTGAATTAGGTCAAATATGTAACTAGGTTAGGGCGAATAAGATCAGAATTGTAGACAACTCATGGGGAAAGGTAGGTAAGAACTCTAACACTTTAGGGTTATTAGGTGAGATGGATCATACTGGTGAGGTGCTAAAAAGAGCATGACAGTATAGGAATTATTTTTAAACTGAAGAAATGAAACAAATTATGGTGATTCTCCCAAAACAAAGCATAAAATATGTATCATGCTTATCATACTTGAGAATCAAAAATATCATAGAATTGGAATGAACATGGAAAGTAAAAAACATTCATGCATATGAAAAATAAGAAGAAACTATGTGAAATTACAGTACCACATGAACCCACCAAAATAGCTGCAACTCATCCAATATATTCCTGCCAAAGTCTAAAATACACAAGTGTCTCTAATCAATACAACAACATCCAACCTGTGAAATGAATCAAGAAGTGAAAGGTGTATACATTAAATCACTGCTCCCAATGTCAGGGGTCAAATCCCTAAGTTGTGGAGCTGATCCACAAAAGCCTTAATTTCAAACCTAAAGTGTAGGGAGGTCAAACTCACTCATCTCTAACTTTAGTGAAATTGATTCATCTATCCTAAAAAAGAATTTTACCTAATGTATTACCCATAGGTAACTGAGAAACATCATAATTACATTTACATACATCATTTAGATTGGTAAAAACACGATTTTCCATGATGAAACTCAAAAAAATAAGAAAAAAACAAAAATATCAGTCACTGGTCAGGAGCGCAGCGCCATCTTCAGCTCAGGTTTTGAAGGGGTTGTTGATGTCCAAATTTAGCTCAGGATATCTCATTGGAAAGCATGTCCTATCTAGTTTCCAAAATCATATTGGTTTCCAAACATGATAATTTTTGTCTCTCCAAAAGGTTAATATACCAAGACTGGTCAGGAGTGCAGTGCCTAGCTGAAAAACAAGACATAAACATGAATTTTAGGGTGTTTTTTGACCTTTTTCCCTTCTATATTTCCCAAATTTGCTTAGAAGAGAATCTAAAATGACTATTTACTCCCTTATGTATCCACTAGTGGTATTTATTTTTCATTTTGATGCCTGTAGAAGAAGCGTAATGCCTAGGGTGTTGCGCTCTTGGCAGTCTAACTATGCTAAAGTTGTCAAAAGTTTGCAAAACCACAAAAATTCAAAACATTGCTAAAAAATCCTTCAATATTGTTTTGTGGAAGCCTGATGAAGTATGTTAGGCAATGAGATATGCTTTAGCAAGGATGTCAAGCTTGTCTCCTTTTTTCTTATCTAGGGTTGGCTTATGTTTCTCCTACAATTGTTTAAGTTTAATGCTATAGAACTTGTTTCTTGTGATATACCTATTAGACATGTTTTTGAGCTTTTCTTTGTATTTTTTTATTTTATTTTGGATGACCTTCTCGAGGTGGATGTTGACCCTATCAAGCCATATCTCGCTGTCATCTTCAACTTCCTTAGCAATCCTCTCCTCAAAAGTGAGTTTTTCATCATCAATCTTTTTTTGTTGTAGATCTCTCTGAATACCTCTTGTCTTAGGTCTTGTTATGCTAATTTGAATTTCATCGTGATCAAGGTCATCAAGTGACATCATGGCCTTACCTCTTTTTTTTTTTAGTAGCTCTAGCTCCATAAGTACTTGTTGATCTTTCAGCTACTTATTTTCCTTCTCAAGAAATGAAATGACAAACTGAGGTTTGTCTAAGTTAGTTTGCAACTCTCTAATTTTGGCATCCTTCTCTTTGACAATTAAGCTTGAGGCCTCATGATAATCTTGTTGATCCAAGTCAACTAGGTCAAAATCTGCTTGTTCATCGTAAGGATCCTCATCCTCTTGCATGACTTCCTCATGCACAACTGCCTCTTTCTTCTTTTTCTTTGGTTTTTTTACCTTCTTTGTCGATGAATAAGGCAAGGCACCTTTCACAATTAGTGGAGAAAACACTTGCCTAGTTCCCCTATGATAGGTCTTGACATGTTTTTATTTTTCAACCTCTTTGGTATTTGTAGGCTCTTTCACCACAACTCTGCTGGATGTCCTAATTTGGCTCTGAAATACTAATGATGCTGATGAGATGGGTACAGTAGGTTGAACTGATGGAGGAATAGATGCAGTCGGTTGAGGTGGTGGAGCAGTGAAAACATCATTGGAAATGAAAGTATCCCATGAAATATTCAACTATTTCAGATGATAGAGTACAATGATTTTTATCAAACATTGATGGAAGAGGTTGTTCATTTGTTGATCATATTATCTCTTCTGTACTATGTAGGCCATATTATATGATCCTCAACAAATAGTATGGGATGTTGAGCAACTTGAATCTTGTAAAGTGCATGAGTAGTCTAATATGATATGTGTAAAGTCTAGAGAACCTTCCTTCACAAGATAAGTACTTCATGATTATTTTTATCATGGGGCTATACCTATCAAGAAGGTAACTGAAAGGGAAAAATTTCTTTCTCTCATTTTTGTACCTTGGTTTAATGAATGGTTCATAATACTGGTCATCAAGGTCTTTGGATTTAAACCTCTTCTCACCCATATTAGGTATCCTTGTGGCTGAAGCAATTATAGGTGTGGATATGGTGAAGGTCGCACCTGCAAGGGTCACCTGACTCTCTTTAAGTTTTGAGATGAAAACTTTACTCAAATCAGGGTGGTGTTGAACTCTTTGGACCATTTCACAGAAATCAATGCAACCAACATATTCAAAGCAAGAGAGTGTCATGGGTGAGGACATCAGTTCTATGGTGTTAGCAGGTTCAAGCCTCAAAATTCTTCCTCCCTTGTGAGGTCGTCTTTCTTCACTATCCTCCTCCTCCACCATGAAATTTCTGTCTTCCTTCTCCATGGTGTTATTTTAGTTTTGAAACCCTAGGGAAGGGAAATGGGAGTGGAAAATAGGTTTAGGGAGTGGGTATAGGAGTAGGAAAAATTGGGGAAATAGGGAAAGGTTTAAGAAACTTAGGTGGCTGATATGGGATCAAAATACTTATGGAAATGAGGTGGGGAAATTTATTACAGGTATAGGGAAGATTCCTAGGAAATTTGTAGTCGAGGAGCTAGGGTTTTGGTAAATGTAGTTTGGGGACAAGTATCTAGTGATGTAGGGATAATGATATGGTTCATTTTGATATGGGAAGGGAATGTAGGGACTAGGGAACAATTTTGGGATGTAGGAATAGAAATTAGGGTTTCTTAGCTTGAAAAATTTGAAAATTTAAATAAGAAGTTTAACACTATAAATTTGCAATTGGGAAATGCAAGGAGGGCACAAAATGGTGTTTCTTACTTGTCATGAGGTGGAGAAACCCTTTGTTTGTCATTATAAGCACTTGCATGAAGTTTGGAAGGTTGTGAGTGAAACTAGGTAGGAGCACAGTGCCAGCTACAGGAGCGCAGTGCCTATCTGCAAGGAGCTCATCGTCCTTCTCATGGAGCATAGTGCATTTACCAGTACTGTAGCACCTTGCCTCCAGGAACACAATGCCACCCAAAAATTTGAATTTTGATCCTGCAAACTTGATTTTCAACCTGAGGGAGTGCGAGCTCGATGGTTGGGGGAGCGAATAAGTGCTTTATTTGTCTTGTGATGGGCTTTATACTTGGTGATTTGAATGAATCTACTTTTGGGACCCACTTCTCTTCTTCTCATTCACTTTAAAATTTGAAACCTTTACCTTTCACTTTTGTTTCTGATCTTTGGAGATTGATCATTTGATGGATTTGAGAACACTTTAGATTGTGAAACTTCTGAGCTTTCTTGGCATATGAAACTTTCAATTGGCACCTATCTTAGAACCATAAACTTATTACATATTTAGAAAACATAAAATTTCATAATGGAATAAAAACTACAACTTTACATTTTAAAGTGAATTTATTGATCACCCTTAACTTCTTGATATTTTATGCAATGGAAATGATGCTTTAATGTACCTTGAAAACCCTAAGACCTAATGGACACATTAATTGAATGGGCCTCATGATGATATGACTGAAAATGTGATAAATACTCATGAATAATGGACACTCATCATAGTGATAAAATGAGCTAGCAAGTGATGATATGACATTTTTTGGAAAGAGTGAACTTTCATTACAATCTGCACCAAGTGACAAAATTTTTTGCATGACCTAGTGGAATTATAAAATAAATCTGAATGGGACCCCTAACATTACATGAAAGAGTTAATTTTGATCATTGGTGGAAGGATGTAGATACTAACACTAAAATTAGCTCTAGTTGGGGATGGTATCTCCTTGGAGGTGCCAAGAACACTGTAGACCAAGTGCCTATCCATTGGGCATGGAGTCAACTGCTAAAAAGCTAACTGAAAACTGAAAACTTAAACGAATTTGTTACAAAATCAAACCGACCGAAAAATGACTTTAAAATTGACTCGAAAATAACTTGACTTTGACTAACTAAATTTTGAAAAAATCATAAAACCAATGAAACTTTATAGCCTTCACCTTGGGCCCCAAGCTTCGGTGATTCTCCACTTCACACTTTGCAGGAAAGTTAAACTGATATTTACAATGATAGTGAGAAATATGAAAACTACATCAAGAATAATAATGCTTAAGGAGCCTACCCTTGACCAAACCTCCTAAACATTCTTCTCCATTCATCACATGTAATAGAAAATAATTTCTCCCTCAAATAGCTGAGATCTTGTAGGGTCATTTCCATAGGTTTTCAAACTTTCTGTGCTTCCCTTTTTCCTCATTACTTTCATCCCACTAGAGGACTACATCTTCAAGCTTAAAGGTTTCATAACATTTCACATCATATCTTGGGATTATAGGCTTTCGCTTCTTGAAACGGGCCATCTTGGAATTTTCACTATAACGTTTTTTATACGAAGCTTCAGAAGATACAAAATTTATAATGTGGATTCGAAATCTTGATGAAATTTGTGTAAAAATTGCAGACCTTGGTTCACTATATTTTCAGAGATATTATCTGTGGAATTTAGGGTTCTTGTAGGCTCCATAATTTCATCTCAAACATGTGATCGAGGGAATATCATCATAACTTTTGTTTCAGGCATCAAATTGGAATTCCATAGAAAGTGAAAGAAAGTACGCAGGCTTTAGTTTTGTTTGTATCTATTTCAGATCTGAAGATCGAAAAAGTGACATATGTCACACCGTACAAGTGCGCTCTACTAAACTAGTCCATAATTATGTCATTGTGGGAGATCGGGCATAAATTTACCTTGAAGAATCAAAATTGCGTCTGACCTATGGCATTGGAAATAAGGCTCAGAGGGCTACTACAAGACTGATGATCAAATCTTGGGGATTCAAAATTACAAAGATACACCAGTTTCAATATCGAGCTCCTCAAAAGCAAGAAAAAGGTGTGTATTTATTTTTAAAAATTTAATAAGTCTTGTTTGAAAACTCAATTTGAAGTTATTCCAAGGGAATATTAAAGGATAGATATCATTATTGGGTTATACAATTCACCCCAAAAATAATTCCACACCCATTAAGCCCTTAGAGATCTCTACTAAGACTCATGAAGAGGAATAAGTGCAACATGATATATCAAAATTATGGGACTAATTGCAACAAATTTTCTCTCAGAAAGAGTAACAAAAAATGAAATGAAAGCTAATATGGATGGTTTGAAAAAAGAAATGGATGGTTTGAAGAAATTCGTCGAAGATAAGATGGATAGCTTGAAGAATGTCTTGGAAGCTAAGATGGATGGTTTGAAGAATGGCATGGAAGCTAAGATCGATGGTATATAAGAAAAGATGAAAGGAAACATGGAATACATGAAGAATGATCTAAAAGCATGGATGGAAAGTTTGAAGGAAGGTTTTACAAAGGTGCTACAAGAAATTATTCCTAATGGGGAAACGGTAGTATACGAAACTCACGATGAGAACAAAATAAGTGTCAATAATGATTTCATAGACTCTAATGTTGGATTTAAGACCCACCATATTCCAAATATCGATATGAGGATGTTTGATGGCAAGGATCTGGTAACATGGATACTACATATGAAGCAATATTTTGATCTCCAAAATGTGAAAAAAAATACAAAAGGTACGGATTTCAACTTTATATTTAGAACATAATACATTTTGATGGTATCGATCCCTTTTCTCTCATAAAAAAATTGTCACTTCGTCAATTTTTATGGATGAAATGATAGCACATTATGAGGATACAAATAGCAACACCTTGTTTAGCAAATTGGTAAATCTCAAACAAAAGGGTTCAATGGTGGATCACATTGAGGACTTCCAAAAATTCAATATAAGAGTAAATAATATTCTAGAGTGTACGAATTTACAAGGTAATTTTCGTAGATCAAAAACCAAAGGTCACCGCTCATAAACAGATCACAAATAAGTATACCGGTTGTTAGGTCCCCGTAATTTGTTAGATTGGTGAGAACCAATGAACAGGGTTAACTTCAGACTATGACCTAGCCTTCCTGGACTCAGAGAGGGCTCTCTCTATTTTGTTCAAAGGATGTGAACTTGTTTTATTTTAGTGTTTAATTTTAGGCTAGCTGTTAAGTTTAGGGTTTTTTTGTTTGTTTTGGTTGGGTAGATGATCAAGTAGAATATATGGAGTGAGAGATCTTCAATTCATTGGGCCATGGAGTCTACAAAAGGTCATGGATATCTCAACAATGAATTATGGTGCATCATAGGGCAAATCTAACATGGTCGAATAGATCTTCAAGGTTTGTGTGAAATGAAATGAACAATAAATTGTGAACAAAGTAGGGAAAAAGGCATGTAAGAATCCTCTGTAAAATACTTTAACAAGAAGGGCCTTTAACACTATTAAGAATAAATAAGTAATCATAAGACAGGGCAAACCAATAACTCTTTGATTAAACTCAAGAAAATAATAATTTAAGACAAACAATCCAGTGAACTATAGACGGCAAGAAATTTATTTAACTTCTAGTGATTTCACCTTCAAGGTTAGAAAACATGTAAGATAGACATATAACATAGATAAAAGAATAGGGAACTCCTAAACATCATTGATCATAGCCATAAAGACCTCCAAAGTAACCTTTCAAGAATGGACAAAGGGTATCATCGATACATAACCTCTTTGGCAAAACCTAATTAGTGATACTTCAAAGAAAGATCTTAAGAACACTGTTTAAGTAACATCAAACAAGCAGGGCTAACCATAAAACATATTTGATATCTACTGTATTGAATCATTCATGAGATAAACAAGAATAAGTGGGTCTAGAGAGAAACTAAGAATTCTCTAAACTGACCTAGCAGAGGAAAACATAGAGGCAGTGAAGAACAAACAGAGCCAAGGTGCCTCTGAAAAAAAAATTAGTATAAAACCTTTGTCCTATTGTAATATAGAAGGATTTAACAAAATGATACATAATAAAACAAGAACTGAATATAAGCACATCACCATAAACCATGCTCAAGGATCCTACAAGCAAGCCTTCTCCATCATCAATCAAAACAAGCCATCCACAAATTCCACAACACCAATTTCTCTTCAATCTCCAAAAAAACTACGTATTTCTCATAAGGATCATCAAATTCCAACCTTTTACAGTAAGGCCCTCATGCTCTATTTATCTAGAAAAGGAGGGCAAAAACCCTGACTAGGGTTTGAAAATGTCAAAAATACCCATAAATGTCATTTATGTCTAAGAGACCATGCAAGGCCTAAGACAAAAAATATCTCATTAAATAAATGCAAAAATAACTCCTAGCACCTAAATTTGGAGTGATTTTCCCCAAAAAACACTAAAATATATTTTTTCATAAATGAGTGTCTTTTGTTGACTTTTACACAAGAGGGCACAGGAGTGAGGTCTGAAGGCATAGTGCATGCACAGGAAAACTGGGTCCACTTGCAGCCAAGTTTTGATGGCCTTTCCGATGTCGGAATTTTCTTTGTGATGACTCGTTGGAAATTATGTTGAGTCTAATTTCCAAAACAACCCTTAGTTTACTGATTGGTCTCCATTAAAATGTTCAAAATTAAATCTCCCAAGGCTGCTCAAGGCACAGTACCAGTCCTAAAAACTAGGTAGAAAGGTCAAATTTGGGGTGTTTTTGAACCTTTTGAAGGACCAAATCAACTCGAAATAACCTGAAATTTGGTGAGCATGATTTAATTGAGGATAGGATTCCAAAAATGTAAATTTTTCCTACTGAGGATGTCTGAGGGAAAAGCGAAGCACCAAGGGTGTTGCTCCTTCAGGCCTTAAAATCAGCAAAAAACCAAAAAATTTCAAAAAGTTCCCAAAATTTGTAGATATCTTCCTTATGGGGTTTGGGAGGCCTCTAGAGAAGCCTCAACAAGAATTCCAAGGTTTTCTTGGTCTTTTCCCCCCTTGAGTGATTTAATTTAGGCAAGGGATCTTTTGAGCTTGGTCCTTGCAAATTAATTTTTCAATGCATAGTGCTTGGCCATCTTTTTCTATAGGCCAAGGTCCCTCTTTGTCTTCTTGAGCTATTTGTTTTCATTATTATAATACCCAATGTTATACATTTCCATGCTAATCTTTCATTGTAGGTCTCTGATCTTAGCATCCTTGCTTTGGAGCAAGATTCTTGTAACCCTCTCCTCATCTTCATTTTCACTATCAAGGTGAATAAATCCAAATTCTTGTTTAGTTCCATGCTTACCTTTCTTATCTCAAATAGTGACCTTTTCTTTGCATTTGTCTAGCTTCTTTTTTGATGTGGAAGGCATGGCCCCTTCACTTTTAGAGGCATCAAACACATGCCTTTCTCCTCTTTGGTATTTCAATGGAAGAGGTTTGATTGTGATCATTTTGGTGTCTTCATAATGGCTATTGTCATGACTATCATGCTCTTTGTTGTCTTCCTCTCCACTTCCTTGGCTGCTAGGTGTACCATCACTAGTCTTTTAATTGTTGTTTGCCTCCTCACTGATTTCTGCACTATTATCATTACCACTATGGGTTTCATTTTCTTCACTGTCCTCATGGCCATCGAGACTGTTGTCATGCTCCTTGCTGTCCTTTTTCTCACTAATGCTTGCTTCATTAGTCCCAATATCAACCTCACTGCCCTTAAATTCATTGGCTTCCTCTTCATTAACATTTTCTGCCTCATCTCCATCAACACTCTGGCTACTTTATTCATTAGTTTCCTCATCTTCTTTTTCATTTACCTCCATGTCCTCTGCTTCATTACTGACCTCTCTCTTTTCATAACTAAGAGCCTCATTGTTTTCAATATTATCATGGCTCCTAGTCTCATTTCTACCATTATCACCATCACTACCTTCACTTTCCATGCTTTCTGCTTTATTTTGGCTTGATTCATCATCACCCTATTTCTCATTTTCGTTTCACTGCTCATTTTCACTCCCTTCTTGATCTAAGCATTGGGAGAGGGTGAGGAAGGAAGGTTTTCTTGAGGTGAGGAAACATGTGTGGATGATAAAGCATGATTAGTCGATGGCGATGGGGGAGTAGGGGGAGGAGGATGAGATGATGAGGGAAATTTCTATTGATGATGGGGCTGTGGGTTTGTGAAGACATCATGAGCAATGGACACCTCCCATGGTATGCAATTTTTCTCCAACTGATGTAGCACAACCTGTTAGCTCCCCGTAATTTTCTAGATTTATCGAGATACAAATTGACAAGGGTAACATCAAACCAAGATTTGGAATCCAAGGACCTAGAATTCCTAGATTCAGAGAGGGATCTTTCAATGTGTGCAAAGATATGTCTTGTTTACTGATTAGGGTTGATTTTAGGCTAGATGTTAAGTGCAAGGTATTTTGATTTTTTTTTTATTGGGTATGATACTTTGATATATTTTAGATAGGAAACATGGAAGATTGTTAAGTCATTGGACAATGGAGTCAAACAAGGTCATGAACGAGTTCATCAATAGTGTCAAGAGAATTTGCAGGGAAATTTAACTTGGTTGGTGGATATTTAAAGTTGTGAAGGATCATGAGATGGAAATTAAACTTGGGAACAACAAGCTAATAAAGGGTTGAAACCGAATCCTTTATATACTTGTAAATTGAGGGAGTTAGCAAATTGATAAGAACAACAAGGGAATCAAAGGCATAAGTAGAACCTAATCCATTTGATTTTAGATTGAAAAGAGATAATTAACCAAGACAAACATTCAGATAAAAACTTAGAAAGGTAAGAAACTTATCCAACTTTCAAAGCTTTTATCATCTAGAGAAGAAAAACATTTAAGATACACAAGTAACTATAACCATAGAAGGAGAGAAAACTCTAACATTCAAAGTTATAGCTATAAGGTTTCCTTAAAACAATTTTAGCTAAGTGAAGGCAAAGAGCATGGTTTTAAATAGACTTCTTTGAAAAACCTAGACAAAGCTGCTTTAAAGAGATGATTCCAAGAACAGAATATTTCAATGGCAACAATATGCAGGGCTAACCATAAATCATAATTGATGCTAACTGATCTAAATTATTCAAGAAATGGATGAGATAAGAACTTTTTAGAGAGAAATAAACGATTTCTCTAATGTATCTTAGCAGAGGAAAACATTAAGTCAGTGAAGGACAAACATATTTAAGGCGTCATTAGAAAACATTTCTTAATCTAAATTCTTTGTCCTACTGCAACATAGCAAGATAGAAAACATAATGGAAAACTAGAAAACATAAACAAAAGAAAACTTCACCATCAACCAAGCCTATGGATCCTGCAAGCAATCCTTCTCCATCGAAAGGAAAATCAGATCATGCATGAATTCCAAGACATCAATTTCTCTTCAAGAGCCTCAAAGGACTATGTATTATTCCAGCATCAGTCATCAAAATCCAACATTTACAATGAGTTTTGAATGCAGTATTTATGTTGCAAATGAGGAGGTGAAACTCTTCTAGGGTTCAAATTGTTATTAATTACAGAGTAAATGCATTCCTAACCTTGAAAACCACACATGGCATAAGGTAAGAATATCTGTAGCTACTTCTCTGTTAAATAAATTTGTATTAATTTCTGAGATAAAGGCAGGTGGAAAATATTGACTTTTAAGGCTCTACCCTATCTTTACAATAACTGTTCTGACAATTTAAAATATATTCTTTTGTGTAATAACTGCTTGTTTTCCTTTACAGATAAGAATTGGCCAAAGGATTCAGTTGATATTTCTGATTGAATAACTGCTCTGTGTTGATGTGTTCGAGGCTACTTTAGCCTAATCTTCCCTTTAAATTTATCTTTTTAAATAGTATCTTTGGCCTAATTCTGCTTTAGGCCTTCTTTAATCATATTTCGAGCTTTTTTCACTGTGTTGACTGTTTTAGCTTTGAATCCTTTTTCTTTCACTGCGCTTCATCCATAATCTTCATGCTAATCTCTGCTTTTCTGTGATTTCTTCGATTATGCTTTTAATATCTATGTTTTCGTTTTTGCAGGGGTTCCTTGGCGTATTGGAGGGTTTATGTGATGGCATCGATGGTCATGAAGCATCGATCAAATGCTCAGAATCAAACCCTGGATCCCTTTTCTGCATTTTTCGATCCCGGGATCGTCATCCTAAGGCTCTTTGCCACTAATATCAACTGTGAGAGGGCCTGTACATTATTGATCGCCATTAAAACCTGAAACACAAACAAAAACATATTATAAAAACCGCGCTTGAGGGATAAATTGCTTCAGAGGCGTCAGGATGGTAGAGGATTCATTGCAGAGGAGGAACAATGTGCAGAGGGAGGGGTTCCATAGGTGGAACTGGGCGGAATGGTGGTTTATTTGAATTTTGGAGCAGGAATAGTGATGGCGGTTTTGCAAAAAACCAGAGGTGGTTTTCGCATGCCCAGAAGGTGGTCAACGGTTTAGGCCCATGCAAACGTGATATGGCTCTGGAGGTGATACACAAACCTAGAAAAACCACCCTTTTCGGATTAAAAATGCACGGAAGGGGGGGGGGACGAGTTTGTGCACGATAAAATCCTGTCCGTCCGATCTGCGAGGAGATTTGGAGATCAATGGTCAGTACGTCGTTCCATACAACACCAAGGCATGGGGAGAATATGGAGTGGGGTCGGGGCGCGACGAGTCCTCGGCCATTGGATCTGGGAGGGCCAGATCAACGGTTGAGATTAACTGTGGGGGGACTGGGGGGTGCGGAAGGATCTCGTCGGCGAGGTGCCTCTGCAATGAACCTGCGCCATTGATCTAGGAGGAATGGATGGTATAGACTGAATCGGGAGATCAGAGATTTAAAGATGGTGGATGAGCGGTCAGGGGGATGGTAAAGTTGCGATGAGGTGAGGGTCATTAGATCTTGAGGATCAACAGCGGAGATTAAGTCGAAGAATGGGAGGCAGAAGGGGCTTGGACGGGCGGGATACGATAATGCGATGGCCGATTGAGCGCGGGCCATCCGATCTGGGGGAGATCGACAGTGGAGATTTCATTGGCGGAGGATGGAAGTGGGATTGGGAATCGCCGAAGTGCGATGCACCGATGGAGCATGGGCCGTTAGATCTAAAATGAGATCAACGACGAAGATTTACTCGGGGGATCGGCCATCAGAAGAGAAAAGGAGTATGGGCGTGACCCTTTCCGGTTTGCAATGGAGCGCAGACCGTTGGATGGTTGTGATCAATGGCTAAGATCTGCTCAAGGGATCAGCCATCAACGGAAAAAAAGGAGTGCGGGTGTGACCCTTTGCGGTTTGCGATGGAGTGCGTACCGTCGGATGGTTGCAATCAACGGCTAAGATCTACTATGGGGATCGGCCATCGGCGAAAGAAAATGCAAGTAGTAAGAGTTAACAGGGAACTGCGATGGCTGATAGCCGATGGGCTTAGCACTTGGTTGCAAGGCACGGGGTCATTTGGCGAAAGGGGCTAGGGCTTAAGCCGAAAGGCACTTAAAGCCTTATGCTAAAATGAGCGGAAGAGGCCAAAAAATGAGGTTTTTTAACCTTTTTTAGGGGTTCCGATAAGGGGGGAAAAGAGGTTTAAACCATTATAAGGGGATTTTAATGGTTTAAAAGGGTAAATGAAAGGGTTTTAAGGGATTTTTTAGAGAAAAATGATTGATTTGGTGTTAGGTACCTATATTACTAGTATAGTCCCTTATTGTTGTTAGTGTAACCCCCTTATTGCTATTATTGTACCCTTGTAAACCCCATTTTATTATTATTGTGCCCTTAAATTATTATTGTTAGGTCGGCTAGGTTTACATTGTGGCCCACTAGGATTACATTATGGCCCCATGGACTCCTATATATAGAAAGGAGGTTTTGTAAATTGGATCATCCAAGAATTGTTCATTCATGTAATGTATTGGAGTTTTCCCCCTCAAAGTGGCTTATTTCTAAGGCATTGATATCTCTTTTCTTCTCTTTTTGGAGCTGGTTACACAACATTTGGTATCAGAGCTTTGGATTCTAGGGTTTCGCTGCTCCAAACAGGTCATCGTGGAATTTTCCTTATAAATTTTTTTCTACGAAGTTTCAGAAGCTAAAATGTTTAGGGTGCGAAGCCAAAATCCTGAGGAATATTGTCTAAAAATTTCAGAGCTTGGTTCGCAATATTTTCGGAGATATAATCTGTGGAAGTTAGGTATTTTTTCAGGCTCCTAAACAGGTCATCATGGCATTTGCACTATAACTTTTTTTCTACGAAGGTTCAGAATCTGAAATTCATATGGTGTGAAGCTGAAATCTCAAGGAATTTTTTAAAAATATTTCAGAGCTTGGCTCGCAATATTTTTGGAGATATGATCTGTGGAAGGTAGTGCTTTTTTAGGATCCTGAATTTCATCGCAAAGAGGTGATCGTGGGAAAAGTTCAATAACTCTCTCTCTGGGCATCGGATTGAAGTGCCGTAAAAAGTGGTCATAAGTACACGGACTGCAGTTTCTTGGCTATCAATTTTAGAGACAAAGGATGAAACAGTGACACGTGGCAAGTCATACAAGTGCGCTCTACTGAACGAGTCCATAATTAGGTCATTGTGGGAGATTGGACACAACTTTGTCTTGGAGAATCCAAATCAGGTCAGACCTATGGAATTTGAAAGATAATTCATAGGGCTACATCAGTACCCAAATTCAGATATTGAAGTGCTGCAATCACAGAGATAATCCAATTTCAATATCAAGCTCCTCAAAAGCAAGAAAAAGGTGTGTATTTTTTTTCCGAATTGCATAAGTCTTGTTTGAAGAATCAATTTGAATTGATTCTAAGGGCATATTGTAGATTAGATATCAGTATTGGGTTCTAAAATATGCCCCGTAAAAATAATTCAACACCAATTAAGCCTTCAGAAAGGTCTACTATGACTCATGAAGATGAAGAATTGCAACATGATCTATCAAAATTACAAGAGCAAGTGCAACAAATTTCACTCTCACAAAGAGCAACAAAAAATGAAATGGAAGTTTTGAAGAAAGGCATGGAAGAGAAGATAGATGGTTTGAAGAAAGGCGTGGAAGCTAAGATGGATGGCATGGAAGCTGGAATGGAAGCTAAGATGGATGACATGAAAGACAATATGGAAAATATGAAGAATGATCTAAAATCAGACATCGAAGGTTTGACAAAGTTGATACAAGAAATGTTTCCTAATGGTGAAAATATAGTAGAAGAACCTCATGATGAGAAAAAAATAAATGTTAATCTTGATTTCATAAACTCTAATTTTCGCGGGAAGAACCACCATATTCCAAAAATGGATACGAGGAAGTTTGATGGAAAGGATCCTGTAAAATGGATACTACAGATGGAGCAATATTTTGATCTCCATAATGTGCAAAACACACAAAATGTACACATTGCAACTTTACATTTAGAACAAAATACATTTGTATGGTATTGATGGCTTTGCTCCCGTAAAAAAATTGTCACTTGGTCAATTTTTACAGAGGAAATGATAGCACATTATGAGGATACAAAGAGCAACACCTTCTTTAGCCAATTGATAATTCTCAAACAAAAGGGTTTAGTGGGGGAGCACATTGAGGACTTCCAAAAATTGAATATAAGGGTAACTGATATTCTAGAGGAACACAGGATTGATCTCTTCATAGGTACTTTAAAGGATAACATCCAACATGAATTTCACGTTTTGGAACCTGATTCATTGGAGAAGGCATTCAGGTTGGCAAGAAAAATTGAATGTAAAATTATGGCGACAAGGAAGCCTACCACTCACTTCTATAAAGAAGGAAGTGTTGCTACACCTAGATTTACATAACCTACAAGGTTGACACCACAACAATTGGAAGAAAAAGAGCAAAAGGGCTTTGCTACAGTTGTGATAGAAAATACACTAAAGGTCATAAGTGTGCTGAGAAGAAATTATTTTACATAGATTGTGAAGAGGAAGAAGAAAATGAACAAGAAGAGGATATACACCAGGAACCAACCCTAGAAGAGGAAGAAATGAATCTGACCATATCGTGTAATGCACTGGCAGGAATTACCGCTCCTAAAACTCACAAGATAAAAGGACAAATCAAGAAGAAAAAGGTAATAGTGTTGATTGATTCAGGTAGCACCCATAATTTTATTCATTGTAAGGTAGCCAAGGAATTAAATTGTTTCATATACCCAGCACCAGAATGTCAAGTGATGGTTGCAAATGGACGAACTATAAATTACTCTGGAAAATGCCATAATATCAAGCTAACCATGGGGAAACATGTATTGACTAGTCCAATGCTTTCCATTCCTATGGGACGTGCTGTTGTTGTACTAGGAGTACAATGGTTACAATCTTTGGGGACGGTAGCTTTTAATTTTCAAGAACTTTTCTTGAAATTTTTTTTAGAAGGAAAGGAAGTCGAATTACGGGACATTTAAGGGAAGCTGGGAAGGATAATAAGCTCTAATGTCATGAAAAAGCTTCTAAAGAAAGAACAAAAAGCCGTAATTGCACAATTATGCTCACTAGAAGTTCCGACATCAAAATCATCTATTTCTACAGATCTCCAACAAGTCTTGGACAATTATTCCAAGGTTTTTGAAACTCCCAAAGGACTCCCACCTATTCGTGATCATGATCATGCTATTCATTTGATTCCAGGAAGTGCTCCTCCAAACATCAGGCCTTATAGATATCCTTACTTCCAAAAGAGCGAAATTGAACGTATGATTGCAGAAATGTTAGAGGCGGGTATAATTCAACCTAGTCAAAGTTCTTTCTCTGCTCCTGTAGTATTGGTACACAAGAAGGATGGATCATGGCAAATGTGTCCGAATTATAGGGAGCTCAATAAGCTCACCGTTAAAGACAAATTTCCCATTCCTGTGATTGATGAATTATTGGATGAATTACATGGAGCAATTTATTTTACCAAGTTGGATCTTCGTTCACGATATCATCAAATTAGAATGAAGACTGAAGATATTCCAAAAACAACATTTCGAACTCATGAGGGTCATTATGAATTTTTGGTCATGCCTTTTGGCCTTACCAATGCACCTTCTACATTTCAAGGGTCGATGAATTCCATTTTCAAACCCTTCCTTAGAAAATTTGTGCTAGTATTTTTTGATGATATACTAATCTACAGCAGGTCTTGGAAGGATCATGTTGAACATGTTGACAGGGTGCTCAAACTATTGCAGGAGAAACAATTATATGAAAAAAATCCAAATGTTTCTTTGGAGTACAAGAGGTGGAATATCTAGGTCATATTGTATCTCACGAGGGTGTTAAAGTAGACCCTAACAAAATTAAAGCCATTAAGGAATGGAAAGTCCCCACAACCATAAAGCAGTTGCGAGGATTTCTCGGGTTAACAGGATATTATCGCAAGTTTGTTAAGAATTATGGGAGAATAGCATCACCTCTAACAACATTATTGAAGAAAGATGCATTTTCATGGACTCCTGAAGCAACTAAGTCCTTTGAATGTCTTAAAGAGGCAATGTGCCTAGCACCGGTCTTAGCTACGCCAGACTTCAAAAAAACCTTTATTGTGGAATGTGATGTCTTAGGAAATGGAATTGGTGCGGTTTTAATGCAGGAAGGAAGACCCATTGCTTTTGAAAGTCATCCAATCAAAGGAAAGTATTTAAAGAAACCTATTTATGAGAAGGAAATGTTAGCAATACTGCATGCACTAAAGAAATGGCGAACTTACCTAATGGGAAGACACTTCAAGGTAAAAACCGATCATGATAGTCTTAAACACTTTTTGGAACAAATACTATCGTCAGAAGAGCAGCAAAATGGGTCACAAAGATGTTGGGTTATGACTTTGAAATAATCTACAAAAAAGGAAAGCTTAATGTTGTTGCAGATGCACTCTCAAGAAAGAATGAAGAGGTGAAGCATTGCTTTGTGCCATTTCTATTATCCAACCAGATTGGATAACCGAAGCAAGAGATGAATGGAAGAAGGACAAAGATGTATGGACACTCATTCAAAAGTTGCAGCAAGATCCTAGTACATCTGATACATTTAGTTGGAAAAATGATTCCCTATGGTACAAAGATCGCTTATATCTTTGTAAGAATTCCCAACTAAAACAAAAGATTCTTCTGGAATTGCACACTTCTCCTTTAGGAGGACACTCAGGATTTTTAAAAACTTACCACAGGGTGAAGAAAGAATTTTTTTGGGATCGCCTTAAATCTGATATTCAAAAGTTTGTGGCGGAATGTTTGGTTTGCCAGCAGAATAAAGTGGAGACAATTAAGACCCCGGGACTTCTACAACCTTTATCCATTCCAAGTCAACGTTGGGGGGAGATTTCAATGGATTTTATCACAGGTTTACCTAAGTCCGAAGGAAAGAATGTCATCATGGTGGTAGTTGATAGACTTACCAAGTATGCACACTTTTGTGCATTATCTCATCCATTTAAAGCAAGTACAGTTGCTACTACATTTATGGACGGAATTCAAAAGCTACATGGAAGCCCAAGGGTTATTGTGAGCGACAGAGATCCCATTTTTACTGGAAATTTTTGGACGGAGTTATTTTCTTGTTTGGGTACTCAATTAGCTCATATCTCATCTTATCATCCTCAATCTGATGGTCAAACTGAGATTGTAAATAAATGTTTGGAAGGATATCTTCGTTGTTTTGTATCTGATAAACAAACACAATGGGTCAAGTGGTTACCTCTTTCTGAATGGTGGTATAACACTTCCTTCCATACTGCAGCAAAAATGACCCCATTTATAGCACTTTATGGATATCATCCACCATCCATCACATCATCTTTAAGAGAAAATTCGAAGGTTCAAGCAGTGGAAGATCACATCGAGCATCAGCAAGAAGTTCTCCAACTCTTAAAGGATAACCTGAATTTGGCACAAAATCGAATGAAACAACAGGCAGATCAACATCGTAGCGAGAGAAGTTTTGATGTAGGAGATTAGGTATTTTTACGGCTACAACCATACAAACAAATGTCCCTCAAGCAAGCAAAGAAGGATAATAAATTATCGCCAAAGTACTATGGTCCTTACAAGGTGTTGCAAAAGATTGGTACTATGGCATACAAATTGGAGCTTCCTGATTCTTCGCGAGTACATCCAATTTTCCATCTTTCATGCTTAAAGAAGGTTATCGGTGAAAATCTTCCAGTTCAAACAATATTACCAAAAATTGATGAGGAAGGAAAAATCATATTGGAACTTGAAGCGGTCACGGAAACAAGAACTCGACAATTACGAAATCGATCAATTTCAGAGTATCTCAGCAAGTGGAAGAACTTACCCACTAAAGATTCTACATGGGAGGATGACAATTTTGTACAGAAGCACCCAGAGCTACTCAAGTGTTGAGGACAACAATTTTTGAAGGAGAGGGGCATGTTAGGTCCCTATATTACTAGTATAGTCCCTTATTGTTGTTAGTGTAACCCCCTTATTGCTATTATTGTACCCTTGTAAACCCCATTTTATTATTATTGTGCCCTTAAATTATTATTGTTAGGTCAGCTAGGATTACATTGTATCCCACTAGGATTACATTATGGCCCCATGGACTCCTATATATAGAAAGGAGGTTTTGTAAATTGGATCATCCAAGAATTGTTCATTCATGTAATGTATTGGAGGTTGCGCCCTCGAAGTGGCTTATTTCTAAGGCGTTGATATCTCTTTTCTTATCTTTTTGGAGCTGGTTACACAATATTTGGATAAGTGAGAATGAGTGGGAAAAATGAATGAAATAGACTTAGGAAATAGTCTCTTTTGGTATCAGCAGGGCAACTTAAAGGCTTTGATTGAAGATGTTTAGTGGATTGGTAGACTTAGGATAAAGAACACAGTGGGCTTTCAAGAACTCAGAAAGTTTTTTTCAAATTTTTTTTTTCTTGAAAGCTTAAGAACCTTTTTAGCCATCATGAGATATAACAAAAATTATAGATGGCTAATAGTGGCTCCACTTGGGGAGGGCAGCTCCTTGGAGGTGTCAAGAACCTCAGAGATAAATCTCTGGAAAGTAGACTATTGCTTTATCCATTGAAATTCTCCATTCTTCTTTGATCATGCTGCTTAAAAATATGATTAGTACTTGTATTAACAAAATGATTTTATCCCAAACATTCTACCTACACAGCCTACTTGCCCAACATTTTTTCTTCTGTAAGGTGCATTTGGACTTGCAAACCCTTTAAACATCAACATTTTTTTTCTTTTTGAAAACAAGAAAATTAATCTATTTCTACCCTTATTTCTTCTAAGAGTCCAGATTAAACAGTTGAACTCTTTTATTTCTACCTATGCTACTATCCGTCAAGATTAAGCTGTTTGACATATCTACATTCTCTATATTCTAAAATAGAAATTTAAAACATATCTAAATTAGGATTAAGCAGTCTGATTTGCTATGGTGTCTATGGCTTTATGTACAAGCTACACATAGACTTTATTTGCAAAAAAATAAAAAAAAATTGTGAAGGCTTAAGATCCGAAAATTATAAACATCCTTCTATTCTTTTTCCAGCTCTAGTTTTGATCTATTCAGAGCTATCTTTTTCCTTTTCTTGGTTCGGATTTTGAGTTTGTTTGAACCATTCTTTCTTCTATCCTAATCTATTCTACTAATAAGCCAAGATTAAGTTGTTTGGAAAATCTTCTTCACTAACCTCTCAGCATTAAATTCAAATTTACTCAATCATATTTAGGCTGTATGATTGAATAATTATAAGTAGTGGCATTCGAGCTTGCACACAAAAAATATTTTGCATAAAATTAAATTAGAAAGATAAGGCCATGATTTGTCTTTTGTGAGGCATATTTATCTATCTCTTTGGTTCTATTTTAAGCATGTGGAACCAATAATTTTTCAATCTCGTAATCTATCTTTCTCTGAATAAGTTAAGTCTGAAATAATGTTTTATCAATCAAATTTTCTACTAACTTATCAAGATAAATTTAAAGCATGTCCAGCCATGATTAGGCTAGATAACTGAAAAATATATCCCTTTGAATCAGTAGTAGCATTTAGACTAGCTCACTTTCAGAAATTATCTTTTTGGGTATGGGGCTATACCTTTTCTTTTAATCGCCCTCTTTTTCCTTTTTCTATTGTTTTTGTGTTTTTCTTTTTCAAATTTAAAAAAGCAATGTTATATACAATGAAAAAAAGTTTTGAAACTAAGATTCTTGGAAGAAATAGTGCTTGAGCATCTTGCCATTGACAGGACCTCCAAACATTTCAATTCCATCAAGTTCCTTCAAAAAGAAAGCATTGTTTCCTCTCACCGAATCAATGATATAGGGGCCTTTCCATTTCAAACTTACCATGTTTGCCTTTGTCTTCCCTTCTGGAATCGCATTTTAGAACTACATTTCCAACTTGGAAGTCATTTGCTTTGGTCCTTTTATCAAATAATTTCTTAATGCCTTCTTGGACTGTTTGTGTTCTTTTATAAACTTCTTCTCTGGATTGTTCCAAAGGAATGGTTTGATTGATCCTCCTTTGCATATCATTTTCTTTAGCTTGGACCTCTTGAAGGAGTTTCATGACTGGGACTCCTAGAGATTTTGGGAAGACTACATCCATGCCGTAAAACAAATGATAGGGAGACATGCCGATGGAATTTTTAGTAGTCAATCTATCAGCCCATAAGGCATGGAAAAGCTTACTATGCGAAGGTTTTTTATTCTGTTCCAACAGTTTTTTGAGGATATTAACAAGGATTTTGTTGGAGGATTCAGCTAGATCGTTTCCTTGGGGGTAGTAGGCAGTAGAATGGCCTAATGTGATATGATATTTATGGCAGAAATCTACCATCCTCTTGGACTTGAAGGCGGCAAAATTGTCTATGATTATTTTTCCAGGACAACCAAATCTGGATAGTATGTTGGTTTCAAGGAATTTGATGATGACAGAGTCAGTAGCATTCCTAGTGGGTATGGCCTCTATCCATTTGGTAAAATAATCAGTGGCCATGAGGATCCATTTGTGTTGGGCTGAGGATGATGGGTGAATTTCCCCAATGAAGTCCAAACCCTATTGTTGAAAGGGAGCCTCAACACTGATAGGTTGCAAAGGTAGTGGTAAAAGTTTTCTCTTGCCATCAAAGATTTGGCACTTGTGGCAGGACATGACTAACTTATGGGTGTCTGGGAAGAGGGTGGGCCAATAGTATCCAAACCTGAGGATCTTGTTTGCTGTGATATTCCAGTTGAAATGTCCTCCACAGTATCTCTCATGTAGCTCATGCATGATTTTTCCTGCATCAACCTCAAGTAAACATTTAAGTAAAATCCCCACAGCATTTTTCCAATACAAAACTACATCTAATATACAATAATTTAAAGCCTTCTGTTTGAAAAATCTAGCTTTTGTTTTTGACAAAGAAGGAGGAGCATTCAGATAAAGCAACACATATATGATGTCAGCATACCAAGGAGAGTTCATGAATGTTTCTTCAATGAATGGTGTTATGCATTCTTCTATCTCTTCCAAAATATCAACCATGCTCATATCTAAAGCTTGGAATTTTGACTCATCCATGAGTTTTTCTAATCCCTACCCTTTGATGAGTTTGGTGGGCCTGATATCTAAGTCATATTCTAAAATGGTAGCAATCCACTTGTCCCTTTTACCATTAGGGTCTTGATTAAGTATATCTTTGACAACCGTGTTTGGGACAAAGGCTATGATATGTGAATGCAAAATATAAACTCTAAAATCCTTCAAAGCTTTGATTAAGGCAAAGGCTTGTTTCTCCATAATGTTATACTTTAGAGGGGCATCCCTTAAGGATTTTCTGAAGAAAGATATGGGTTTCTCTTGCCCCATGATGTTCTTTTGCAACAATACTGCTACCATAGTATGTTCAGAGGCAAAGGAGAAAATGTAAAAGTCCTTGGTGAAGTCAAGGTTGATTAAGACTGGTGTTTGTGTGAGTGCTTGTTTTACCAACTCAAAATATTGTTTCGCTTCCATATTCCACTTCACTCCTACTTCCTATTTCAACATATTCGTGATATTTCTTAGGAGCTCAGCAAGGTTAGGGATGAATCTTCTTAGGAAGTTAATCTTTCAAATGAAATATTGTAGCTCTTTAATGTTCCTAGGATGGCTGATTTGTAAGATGCCTTCTATTCTTTTGGGATCTATCTTGATTCCTTTCTTAGAGATGATGTGACCTAAGAGTTTTCCTTCCTGAAGGCCAAACAAAGTTTTCTTAGGATTTAGGGACAGGCCATACTTTCTACATTTTTCAAAGAATTTTCTCAAGTGGACTAAGTGCTCCTCATCAATCTTAGAGTAGAAAGTGATGTCATTGAGGTATATGACTATGAAGTAACCTATGTCTTCTGAAAAATCTATGTCCATTTCCCTTTGGAAAGTGGCCCCTGCATTCAATAAAATGAATGGTATTTTAACATACATGAATGTACCCCAAGGTGTAGTGAAAGCAGTGTTAAGTTGGTCACTTGGAAAGACTAGAACTTGGTTATAACCTAAGAAGCCATCTAGTAATGAGATTTTTTGTGAACCAACTACTTTTTGGAGAATGTGATCCATTTCAGGCAAGGGGTAATTGTCTTTCAAGGAGGATTTGTTCAAATTTATGACGTGAATACAAAGACTAATTTCCCCGGTCTTCTTCCTAACTGACACAAGGTTGGACACCCATTCTGAGTATCGGACAGGGACTACGATCCCGACATCGTACATATTTTTTATTTCTTTCTCAACTGAGGGTAGTAAGAGGGGTTTTATTCTTCTCAAATTTTGTCTAAAAGGTTTCTGATTTTCTTTTAGAGGAATTTTATGTTGGATGATTTTGGTGTCATAGGATTTCAAGTCTTCATACCCCAAAGAAAACACATCTTTAAATTCTCTAAAAAGCTCAATGTATTTCTGTTTTGTGTGAGATGGGAGAGTTTTGGACAACTTGATTATTTTGGGCTCTTTCATCCCTCCAATGTTACACTCTTCTACATTTGTTTCAGTGGGTTCCATCTTGGGTTTTTTAGCTACATCATTAAAATCAAACAACTCTTCTAGTGGTGTAAGGCCTCTTGGCAAGGTGTCATCTTTGTACTGCAAAATTTCAAGTTCTCTTTGATTTGATTTATCAAATACTTCTGCAACACAAGGGTTTTGAAGGTGGTTTATATCATCATCAAAGGGTAGCTTTGTTTTGGGAGTTTCTTTTTTAGCAGAATTATTTCTTTCAAATCTCAAACTCTGTTTTGTGCTTGCAAAGTCATTTATGGATTGCAGAAAATCATCTATTTGGTCATCATTTTCAAACACTTGCCAATGGTTCAAATTGTCTGGTACAGTAGGCCTGTTCTTTATTTTAATGAGGCATTGATTATTTTCATAAGGTAAAGAGAAATTGTTGGCAGCAAAGGCAAGCTCATTGGCAAGGCAGTTTTGGGCCCTAGGGATGAAAGTAAGCTCATACTCCTCAAAGGTTTTGAGAAGGTCTAGGGTAGCTTTTCTATATTCCCTTAACCTAGGCTTCTTGGCTGAATATTCTCCCTTAATTTGATTGATGATTGGTTCAAAATCTCCTTGGATCAAGATTTTCTTGGCTTTGATATTTTTAAGTAAGTATATACCAATAAGGAGAGCCTCATACTCTGCAACATTATTGGTGCATTGAAAATCTAACCTATAGGAATGGCCTTCATTTATGTTGTGGATCCAAACACCAACCCCTGATCTGGCCTTAATATAAGAACCATCAAAGCTCATATGCCAAAGGGTGTCAATTTCAGTTTTTTCAATGTTCTGTACTTTGGGGCTGCTAGAGTTTTGGGAGCCATTTTATTGATTAGAGAGTTGGTTTGATTGTTCTAGGGGGCTTAGTTCTCTCTCATTGTCATTCACTTGTTCAATTATGTCATTTTCATTGTACAGGATGAAGAAGTTGAGGTCTAAGTGAATGGAATAAACCGGTGTGTTATTTGGCCTATCTATGTTACTCACCATGTATTTCATGTGGGATTCTCGGTACAATCTTCTTGTTTGATTGAAGACTGGGATGGTGGCATAGGTCATGTCCATTTGAAGGTTGCCCTAGAGTTTGGCCCCCCATGATCTAGATAAAAGCATGCCATACTTTGGGGGGATTTCAGCCACAACTATATCCATGACTAGACTCTTAGCAGGGATTTGTGCCAAATTGACACATAGATCCTTGATTAGGCCCAGACACTTAACCCTACTGGAATCAAAATAATACAAGTATTTGTAGGGCTTTGTGATTTCTAGGCCCAATCTCTCCATCACAACCTTTGGCATGAGATTGTGTGAGGCACCGGAGTCTAGAATAGCATTAAGTGGAATTTTTTCATGTATGTTTAGACTTACATAGAAAGGAGGGATTGCTCCTTCTTGATATCTTCCCTCTACTTTAGGACCAAAAAACAGTTCTAGTTTATCATCAGTTAAGTTTAAGGTATCAGTATCCTTGCCTATGTTTAACACTTTGAAAATCTAGGATCTATATACCTCTTGGGTTACCAATTCAGTGAGGGGTATAGTGATCTTGATTTCAGAAATCTCCCCCTCAAAACTGAAAGGCACAGGTGTCTTTATTGCATTTACAACAGTTTTATCAGCCATGAATTTTTCTATATTTTTAATTTGTTGATTCCGATTTGAT
This sequence comes from Pinus albicaulis, assembly GCA_034641835.2. Lineage (NCBI taxonomy): Eukaryota > Viridiplantae > Streptophyta > Pinopsida > Pinales > Pinaceae > Pinus > Pinus albicaulis. The sequence goes on along the minus strand of CM076578.1, from coordinate 1,351,762,423 downwards.
GGTTTGGACAGTAAGGTTTTTTCAGGGCCACTATTTGAAGTACTAGGGCAGCTTGAATCATTACTAAGCTAGCTAGTATTTTTCTTGTTTAGTTCAGTTTTCTTAGCCATAGTATTTGTGCTTTCTGTTGCTTTTTTAGGAATAGTTTCAGAGGTCTTTCTAACAGCAACGTTTGGATGATTTGTTTTAGGAAAATCTTGACTCTTTTTAATCCTAAGGTTATACTGCCTATGGAATTCCATTATGGCATTCTCAAATCCTAATCTATAGTCTTCAGAATCTTCATATGATTTCTCAGGTGGTTTTGAGGAAAACATCCTTTTTTCTTCTTCGGTAAGGAATGTGTTATCCTCATCATCCGAACCTATGACATTTACATGGTCTTCTTCCAACTTCTCAGGCTCTCTTTCTTCTTCATCTACATATTTTTCTTGGAAAGGTGGTCTGATTTTTTGGTCACTCTCTCTTTGTCTAACTGGAGGAGGGTATCTTCTACAATTTTGATTTCTATTCCTGTTTTGAAGATTGGCTTGATTTTCCCTAGGAGGTGTTCTCTCATTCAAACTGAATTTTTCCATCATCCTCTCCATTTCCCTAACTATGGAGTCAATTTTGGTGTTGGAATAGAAGGGTGCAGGTGTTGTGTCATCTCTATAAGTCACCCTTTTTTCTGATCTCACCTTAGCCCTTCTCTCCATCAAATTGGCCTCTACACTTACAACCCCCTTTTGCATGTCTTCTAGAGTTAGGTAATCTCTCTCCCTTAGTTGATAGGCCATATCAACATCAAAGCCTTCAGGATATTTCACCAAGGCCAAGCCTTGTGGAGGTTTTCTGTGTGGTGGGAGAGCATTGTAAAAAGTGTTAAACCTAGTGGAGTAGTCATGAACACTTTCTCCCGGATTTCTCTTAAGATTGTTATACTCGGACAGAATTTGGAGGGGGTTCTTCTTGATTTCCCATTTTTTCACAAAGGTTTCGTATAGAGTAGGGATATCCTGAATGCTATTGGGAGGTAAGTCTTTAAACCATTTCTTTGGTTCTCCCCCAGGCTTTGAGAAAAAATCCTCATTTTTATGGTTTCTTCTTCTATCTCCATATAGTCAAAAGCATCATTAATTCTATCTACGTGTTTTTGAGCAGTAATGGATTCAGTCCTAAAGAAGTGAGGGATTATGGACTGATAGTCATTTGGCAAAGGTAATAGTGGTTGTTGTAGATCCAGTGGAGCATACCAGGCTGCCATGATGGGAGGGAAAGGAAACAAAGGCTGATTTACAAGGGGAGGATTTGTGAGAGGTGGAGGAGGATGGAGTGAGGTGGTTTGCACACTAGTGGTATGGATGGGTGTAGCTGAGGTACCTGGACCGAAAGACTGATTCTGAGTAGATTTGAGATGAAAATGGATGAAGTGATGTAGAAGCTGAAAATCAAGTGGAGTGGAAGGAGAAGCTTCTCTACTGGAGCTTTGCTGCAAATCTATGGGCTCAAAGTCAGCTTGGTCAACCCTACTTTGTGACTTGGTCCTGAATAGGTTCTTGGTATGGTGCAAATCAATTTGAGGATCTTGTGAAACTGTAAGGTGTTCCGATGCAGAACTTGCTCTATGGATGGTCCTAACAGTGGGTGAGTTTCTAGCTTTAGGATTTTGCCACAAAATATTTTCTGGGTTATCAACTACGGTAGGAGGATTTGGGTCCAGGTGTGATCTGGTATAGATCCTTCGTGAAGCCAGATCCCTTTATTCACACAAGGTATAAATAGGCCTTAAAAATTGTTTTGGACTGATCTGACACAATCCTAGAACAACCTATGGGACTAGTGGGATGAGGAAGGCCTATTGGAGGCTAGTGGAGTCGCCATGTGGATTTTGTTTTTGAAATTTTGAAGATATGTATACAATGGTCCACCACCAAATTATTGATAAAAATTAAATCTAGGGAGTACTTTTGGGTTTTTAGTTTCTTTATGCAGCCTTAAGGTTAATGAGTATCCCCTAAATATGTCATTATCTTGCTAGAATGATGAATTAATTAGTTTCTACTCTGGCTATGGGTTGGTTTTTTAAGTCAGACTAGGGATGTATATGATTCTATAAGAGTTTGTCAGGCTACTATGAACTCGATCCCACCGTGATCGCCACTATGTTAGCTCCCCGTAATTTGCTATATTGATTGAGATACAAATTGACAAGGGTAACATCAAACCAAGCTTTGGAATCCAAGGACCTAGCCTTCTTGGATTCGGAGAGGGATCTCTCAATGTGTGCAAATATATGTCTTGTTTACTGATTAGGGTTGATTTTAGGCTAGATGTTAAGTGCAAGGTATTTTGATTGATTTTTGGTTGGGTATGATACTTTGATAGATTTTATATATGAAACATGGAAGATTGTTAAGCCATTGGGTAATGGAGTCAAACAAGGTCATGAATGAGTTCATCAATGGTGTCAAGAGCATTTGTAGGGAAATTTAACTTGGTTGGTGGATCTTTAAGGTTGTGAAGGATCATGAGATGGACATTAAACTTGGGAACAACAAGCTAATAAAGGGTTGAAATCGAATCCTTTATATACTTGTAAACTGAGGGAGTTAGAAAATTCATAAGAATAGCAAGGGAATCAAAGGCATAAGTAGAACCTAATCCATTTGATTTCAGATTGAAAACAAATAATTAACCAAGACAAACATTTAGATAAAAACTTAGAAAGGTAAGAACCTTATCCAACTTTCAAAGCTTTTATCATCTAGAGCAGAAAAATATTTAAGGTACACAAGTAACTATAACCATAGTAGGAGAAAAAACTCTAACATCCAAAGTTACAGCTATAAGGTTTCCTTAAAACAATTTTAGCTAAGTAAAGGCAAAGAGCATGGTTTTAAACAGACTTCTTTGACAAACCTAGACAAAGCTTCTTTAAAGAGATGATTCCAAGAACAAAATATTTCAGTGGCAACAATATGCAGGGCCAACCACAAATCATAATTGATGCTAACTGATCTAAATTATTCAAGAAATGGATGAGCTAAGAACTTGTTAGAGAGAAAATAAATTATTTCTCTAATATATATTAGCAGAAGAAAACATTAAGGCAGTGAAGGATAAACAGATTTAAGGTGCCATTAGAAAACATTTCTTAATCTAAATTCTTTGTCCCACTGCAACATAGCAAGATGGAAAACATAATGGAAAAATAGAAAACATAAACAAAAGGAAACTTCACCGTCAACAAAGCCTATGGATCCTGCAAGCAATCCTTTTCCATCAACAAGCAAATCAGATCATGCATGAGTTCTAAGACATCAATTTATCTTCAAGAGCTTCAAAGGACTATGTATTCTTCCCGCATCAGTCATCAAAATCCAACATTTACAATGAGTTTTGAATGCAGTATTTATGCTACAAATGGGGAGGTGGAACTCTTCTAGGGTTCAAAATGTTATTAATTACAGATTAAATGCATTCCTAGCCTTGAAAACCACGCAAGGCATAAGGTAAGAATATCTACAACTACTTCTCTGTTAAATAACTTTGTCTTAATTTCTAAGATAAAGATAGGTGGAAAATATTGACTTTTAAGGCTCTACCCTATCTTTACAATAACTTTTCTAATAGTTTAAAATATATTCTTTTGTGTAATAACTACTTGTTTACCTTTACAGATAAGAATTGGCCAAAGGAGTCAGTTGATATTTCTGATTGAATAACTACTCTGTGTTTTTGTGTTCGAGGCTTCTTTAGCCTAATCTTTCCTTTAAATTTATCTTCTTAAACAATACCTTTGGCCTAATTTTGCTTTATGCCTTCTTTAATCATCTTTCGGGATTTTTTCACTGTGTTGAATGTTTTCCTTTGTCTTTCACTGCGCTTCATCCATAATCTTCATGCTAATCTCTGATTTTCTGTGATTTCTTCGATTATGCTTTTAATCTCTCTGTTTTCTTGTTTGCAGCAGTTCCTTGGGGTATTGGAGGTTTTCTTTGATGGCATCGATGGTCATGAAGCATCGATCAAATGCTTAGAATCAAACCCCGGATCCCTTTTCTAAATTTTTTGATCCCATTATAGTCATCTTGAGGTTCTTTGCCACTAATATCGGCTGTGGGAGGGCCTGTACATTATTAACTGCCATTAAAACCTGCAACACAATCAAAAGCATATAGTAATACCTATGCTTGAGGGATAAATTGCTTCAAAGGCACTGGGATGGTAGAGGAGTCATTGCAGAGCAGGAACAGTGTGCAGAGGGAGGGGTTCCATAGGTGGAACCCGGTGGAATGGTGGTTTATTTGAATTTTTGCATGGGAATAGTGATGGCGGTTTTGTAGAAAACTGGGGGTATTTTTTGCGTGGCCAGAAGGTGGTAAGCATTTTAGGCCCATACGAAAGAGATATGGCTCTCGAGGTGATACGTAAACCCAAAAAAACCACCTTTTTCGCATTAAAAATGGATGGAGGGGGGGGGGGGGGGGGGACGAGTTTCTGCGTGATAAAATCATGGCCGTCTGATGTGCGAGAAGACGTGCAGATAGACTGTCAGTAAGTTGCATGATAAAACACCAAGGCATGGGGAGAAGATGGAGTGGGGCCGGGGCGTGACACGTTCTGGGCCATTGGATCTGGGAGGGCCAGATCAACAGTTGAGATTAACTACGGGGGGACTGGTTGGTATGGAAGGATCTTGTCAACGGGGTGCCTCCATAGTGAACCTACGCCATTAATCTGGGAGGAATGGATGGTCCAGATTGAATCAGGAGATCGAAGATTTAAAGATGGTGGATGAGGGTTCAGGGTGATGGCGAAGTTGTGATGAGGTGAGGGCCATTAGATCTTCAGGATCAATGGTGAAGATTAAGTGGGAGAATGGCGAGTCGAAGGGGCTTGGATGGGCGGAATGTGATAATGCGATGGCCGATTGAGCACGGGCCGTCCGATCTGGGGGAGATCGACGGTGGAGATTTCATCGGTGGAGGATGGAAGTGGGATTGGGAATCCCCGAAGTGCGATGCGCCGATGGAGCGCGGACCGTCCGATCCAAAACGAGATCAATGGCGGATATTTACTCTGGGGATCGGCCATCAGCAGAGAAAAGGAGTGCAGGCATGACCCTTTGCGGTTTGCGATGGAGCACAGATCGTCGGATGGTTGTGATCAATGATTGAGATCTACTCAGGGGATCGGCTATCAGTAGAAAAAAGGAGTGCGGGCGTGACCCTTTTCGATTTGCGATGGAGCGCGGACTGTTGGATGGTTGTGATCAACGGCTGAGATCTGCTCAAGGGATCGGCCATCGGTGGAAGAAAATGCAAGGGGTAAGAGGAAAAGGGGAACTGTGATGGGCGATAGCCGATGGGCTTAGCGCTTGGTTGTAGGGCATAGGGTTATATGATGAAAGGGGCTAGGGCTTAAGCCAAAAGGCGCTTAAAGCCTTATGCTAAAATGAATAGAAAAGGCCAAAATATGAGGTTCTTTAACCTTTTTTAGGGGTTCTGATAAGGGGGAAAAAGAGGTTTAAACCATTATAAAGGGGTTTTAATGGTTTAAAGGGGTAAATGAAAGGGTTTAAAGGGATTTTTTAGAGAAAAATGATTGAGTGGGCTTTCAAGAACTCACAAAGTTTTTTTCAAAAAAATTCATTTCTTGAAAGCTTAAGAACCTTTTTAGCCATCATGAGATATAACAAAAATTATAGATGGCTAACACAACCATCTTGATCAAGGAGTGATGGAACAAACTTTGCATTTGGTGGGAGTAGTTCCTCTTTTGTACAAAAGAAGAGATCTTGTCAATACTCCTATATAGGTAGTAGGGTAAATGAAGCATCTAAACCCTAGTAAATTGCATGAGTAATCTGATATGATAGGAGTAGTTATCATCAATCTCTATTCTTTCCTGCCTATGATTCAAAAAGGTTTATCTATTTATATCAATTTAGCCTACGCATCCAATGGTCCAAAAACTATGGTTTGCAGACTCTTGGTCTACTCTTGACTTTTTGGGCTTTGACCCACCCCAAAACACCTGCGTTAGACAAAATATTACAAAAATATACAAAAATGGACAAAATTCGTAGCTTTAGGAGACCCTGTTCCAATAGTCCCCCAACACAATATTGTGACTCGTCCTGATTCACTGTGATTGTGGGGTCTCCACTTGCACCTACAACAATCTAATCGCCTCGGCTAATGGAGGCAGCACGCTTGCTCTCTGAGTAGAGAAATTATGTGTGATGTTGACCAACTTTTCTAAAATCGGGCCTTTCGTCATGGCAGCGACACTCTACAGAGTTTGGTTCAGATGCTTAACCACGACATAAACATATTGTGAAAGCTTAAGGGCCTCAGCAGCACAAGGCTTTAAGCAGTCGCCAGGGGCCTTCTTCTTTTGCCAAAGTTCATCAATATCACCTTGGAGGGCATCACTAGTGTGCAACCGTGTCAAACGTTCAGTAGGAACTAAAGTGGGCAGCGTGGCTTCTAACATCTTGAACTCTTCTTCTTTCTGCCACAACTCCTGGTTGATGCTATGTAGGATCAGGCCGCGTTGGACCTTGGTCCATAGCTTCATGGTCGTTTCTAATAATTGGGAACCCTACGCGATTTTCCCTATAATTGCATTCGTATCCACACTAACCAGCGCAATTCACTAGGCCCATACCTCTGGGGGTGTTTCAAGCTGCAACTTAGCCTGGAGGTCGGCGATCTGCCACTCCATTCATGTCTTGACCATTTGAACTTCCTCCCGAGAGGCCTTCAGTGCTGCAACCAACCTTTCAACCTTCACTTGAGGGGTGGTTGTGGCTGGGATCTCTGCGGTAACATCTACGAAAAGTTGGTGAATTATGTTTTCGAGCTCCATGTGCTTTGCGGTGGCAAGTCACACTTCAACGTTCTTTGCATCAATTTTTTGTTCAGCCACTCCGAGCTTTTGGTGCACTTTTTTGTCTTAATGGTGAATTTCCTGAAATACAGAGGTGTGGAGACCCTACAAGGCCTCATGAGGTAATCTAGCTAAATTCAGCTAGACTTTTTTACTGGCCTGGACTTGGATTCCCAGGTCGGGCGGACTGATCACAAGGGTTGTGCCAGGTAGAGAGAAGAGGCGGCTTTCGTCTATAATGAATGCTACTCTACCGGTGGCTAAAGTTGTGCATACATGAGTCACACTGGTCTACAATGTATCTGTGTTCAGCTATAGAGCATGGAGGTCAGCCTGGATTATGTCGATGGTAGCTTTCTGCTACTCCTCTAAGGCTACCCATCTATCCTCCATAGCCAAAGTGACCGCATCAGTAATTTGTTTAAGGTCTCTACCAGTCAACATGACTGTCTCGTCGCGTTCTGTCCAATGAGAGCACTTCTTCTTGAGAGGAATTTTGATAGGCTCGCTTGTTCTCTTCATGCCATGGGGGTAGGCAGGTCCTCCTACATCCAGTCCTTCTGTACCCAGGTCTGGCTGCAAATCTATCTGAGTCTCTACCTCGATGTCCTTCTCAAGGGTTTGCTTCTGCTGTGCATCCTTTTGTGTGACTGCGCCCATGTCTTGTTTTGTACACTTGGTCACACCTCGGGTATCCTTGATGATGATAGGGGGATGAATTTTGATGTTTTGGCTCCTTCGATGCCCTTCACACCAGTTTTGAAGCCGATCTTCCAGTTAGGAGGCCAGAGCAAAATGACGTTGTCAATTTCTTCATCTGCCACCATATAAGGGAGCGAAGTCTAGGCTTTATCCTTGTGTGCTCTGATCTGGACATTGTGCATGGTGATCTGAAATGTCGCAATGCCCTTGTATCTATCATGCATGGCAAGGGACAACCATGGTTTGGAGTTAATGGTTACGGCCAAGCTACTTTAAAAGAGGACCCAGAAAACTTTGTTGTCCTCGAGACATTGCAGATCCTTATAATCCCATAAGTGTGCATAGCGATCCCCTTCGCACATGTCCAAGGTAAGCTCAAGGAGGACTGACTCCGTAGGGGCTTTCCAGGAAACCAACGCTATGAAGAACAGTAACCAGGAATAACAAAAGGTGCAGCCCTACTCCTCGGACTCGCAGACATTAGTCAGAAACTGAACACACAAATAGTGGGCCCAGTTAAAACATACCCCTTTCCCACATTGGCCTACTACCTGAATTACGTAGGCCAAGACAGAGGTGATTTGAAATTTTCTCATAATTTTGCATGCCAACAACATCGTGCCCAGCTGTGTGCCTTGGTCACTAACAGACTTGATTATAAAACCCCAAGTATTACGTTCCACATGGTAGGTGTTGCACACATACTCAGTAGTTTCCACCTCATACCTTTTACCCACGCACTACAGAGGGTTGGGGCCATCCATGGGAAGGCCAGCAATTATGTGAACCAGTGCAGCATCGATGGGGATTCTATCCTGGATCCACAGGCAGCCATCATGAATTAGGGTGAGCAATTGTCAGGCTAGCCGGTTCATGAAGTTGTAGTGACCGAAGTGTGTCATCCTTAGCAAGTTCAGGAGCCCAGACCTGGCCAATCAACGCACCCAGTGTTGAGGAACAATTTTTATCCCATCGTCTACCTGAATCATGTCAAGGTATAATTCAGGCACCAGCTTAGGGAAGGCTTCCAAATTGGCCAAGTCGTGATCATCAAATTTGATCTCGTGAAGCTTCCCAATAGGTTCACCAATGATAGGGACCTCTCTCGGGGTCAGTGGCATTTGCACATAAGTGATCAGGCCGTCGAGGTTCTTCGGCATGTGCATCAAGGTCCTGCGTGGCTGAACGAAGGGAGGTAACCAATTGATCGGGCCGAAAGGCTGGGTCTCCTCCTGGGCAACACACGCGTGGGGCATCACCTTCGGGGATTTTACATTCCGCAGGGAAGTACGAGGCTTCCCCCCAACCCATTTCACGGGTTTCGGGGGTTTCCCCGAGCCTTCTGCTTTCTCCTTGCCCTTCTTTGTGACTGGGATGGAGAAAAATTCTTCAGCTTCACACTAAATCTCCACCACTTTCTCAGTGCCTTGTTTTGCTAAGATTACTGGTTCTGAGAGTTCAGCAGGATTCATAGTCGTCATCCTAGCACAAAAGAAAAACTCGAGATTTCTACTGTTAGAGGGAGCAGGTTGCTCAGACATGAAAGAGATGTTATAGGCACATAAATTATTACAGCACAGATTCGTCCAAGACAAACATGCCAAGTATGAGCTATTCAAGTGATACGAAACCCTTGTCTGATCTAGCCCACCTATTTTATAGCTTTGGCAATTTCCCAATGGTAGGGTAGACCTTACATGGAACTTACCATCAAGTAAATGGTAAAAAATCTCTAGAAGTCGCCTTATTAAATGTTGGCTGCCTGCCCCATCCAATGGTAATTTTTTCTTTTTACCTGACTTGACTGTTCCAATGGCTAGTTTTTGCACCCTGGGTGTGCTCAACATACTCCTGCGCTCCCAACCCACTCCTATGTTTTGAGCATACCTCCTGCGCTCCCAACGCACTGACTGCAGTTTGAGTTGATTCCTTCTAAATGTAATTCTACGTTGCCATAGCCCAACCTACAAGATCTTTTTTGTTGTTGCATTGCCTGCATAGTGACCTCCTACTATGCCTTTGTGAGCTTCCGCCAAGATAGTGTGTTTTTCATGCACCAGAACATATCTGCATAGCACTTCATTAGCACCTAGTTTATATAAATGACCTGCAATAATGGTAAAATCTGCCATCCAGGTAACCAACTCATTTTTTTGTGGTACTGAGTATTCTGTAGGTGCCATGCATGTATTCAGGAACTGAATGATATCAGCTAGTGCGCATCAATGACCTTAATGGCAGATAGTTGTGCATCAGGAAATCCTTCCTTCCAGTTAGTGGGTTCCTCTCCCATCTCAATTCGGGACAAGTGATCCGACCCAGTGTTAAAATTTCTTGTCTTGAATATGATTTCAAAATCGTATTCATGAAGTGGCAATAGCCATCTGTAGATTCCCCCCCCCAACACAGGCTTATTCACTAGGTACTTTAAAGCCAAATGATCTGTAAAAATCTTAAAGTGTCATCCTAACAAATAGTTCTGATACTATTTTAGTTCATAGACCATGGCCAAGCCTTCACTCTCCATAGTGGCATAATTGTGCTCTGAATCCGAGAGTTTCCGACTATCAAATGCGATTGGGTGATCAATGTCTTCGGTGCTAGGCTGCGTAAGGACCGCTCCCAAGGCAATCCCTGAAGCATCAATATGAACATGAAATACCTTTACCCAATAGGGAAAAATAAGAATAGGTGCAGATACCATCTTTTCCTTGAGTAGCTCAAAGCTCTTCTGGCGCTCGTCATCCCAAAAGAATGAAACATCCTTCTTAAGTAGCTTTTCCAGAGGTGCTATGATCAGTGTGTATCCCTGAATGAATTTTCTGTAGTAGCCTATATGTCCGAGGATCGAACGCAGTTGTTTCTTAGTCGTAGGCACTGCCATATTGATGATAACTACCACTTTCGTAGGGTCCACCATCAACCCTTGTCGGCAAACTATATGTCCGAGAAATATTCTGAAGGGTACGCAGAAGATACACTTCTTGATATTCAGGGAAATCTGTTGTTTTTGGCAGGCATCCAACATCATGCATAGGTTCGAAACGTGTATCTTTACTAAGCCAAAGACATTCCAATCATCAAAATACATTTCTAGAAATTTGTGGATGAATTCCTTGAACATTACGAAAACTGCCCGCGAGAATAGGGCAAGGGCATTCTTGAGTCCAAATGGAATTACGATATACTAGAAGGATCCCCATTCAGTGGCAAATGTAGTTTTGTTTCGATCTTCTGGTGCAATTATGATCTGATGGTATCCTGAGAACCCATCAGTGAATGAGAACGCTTCCTGGCCTCCTACGCTATCTAGGATCTCATCGGAGAATGGTGTTGGAAAGGGGTCACGTACGCAAGTGTCATTTAGCTTGCGTAAGTCCACACAAATTTGTATTTATCCCTTTGTTTTCTTTTCCTAAACCACCATCAGACTTACCCAATCCAACTACTTGACCAGCTTGATAATACCTGCAACAAGCATTTTATCGATTTCTTCCTTAACCTTCCGCTTATATTTGGGGTTCAGCCGATAAGGCCACTACTTTACAGGGTGTGCATATGGTTTTAGTGTGATGCACATAACCCCTAGGTCTCCTGTTATCCCTTCGAGCTTCGAAAACTTGGTTGGGAATAAGTCTTGATATTCTGTGAGAAATTCAGAAACTTTGCTTATAGTGTCATCATCCCAGTAGTCCCCAATTTTTTCCAACTTATGCTTCTCAGCCATGCCAATGTTGACTTCCTGCAATTTTAGAGGCTTCATTACATTCACAATCTACAATGGAGGTCCCGCAACTGCGCTCTCGCCCTCTAATTTTGGGATAGAGACATTGTGCGAATCCTCATCGCGCTCTTCTATAGTTAAATTGCAACAATTGACAATATCTTGCATATGCGTTTCCCATGTAGGTATTTTTTTTGTTGCATAGGGGATGGATTCACTAAATACAAAGGTATTGATATCCTGCAGAGCCTCATCAAGCACCTTCGATCCTCCTGTTAACCCGAATGTCCCCAAAAATTTGTCCTTTAAGGTTTCCCACTGGCGGGTTCGTTGATGTAGCTCTGCATCTAGGTACCATGCAGTGGGAATTGGTCCCAAGGCATGAATAAACAAGTGAACCCATTCTTCTATAGTACAATCACACCATTTATCCATCTAGGCAAACAAATTTTTGCGTGGATCCCCTCAGCCAAGAAATGTCTTGACGCACACGACGACTGGACGCTCAAATCATAGGACCATTATATCCCAACATTCCTCCCACTCCTGGAATGCCCCCTTATGCGTGTCCCACCATCTTACAGGTGTTGCATGCATGGCTAGATTAAGGGCCCATAAACTTCATTCTCTGGGCACCTCAGATTTCAATGTTCGCAAAAAATCTTTTATACTACCGAAACCATCAAAGTAGGGTAGTTTTCTTACCTCTAAAGATATGCAGTGGAAGTCCCTTGTAATTCACAGGCAGCGCAGCGCAGAGACATCATGCACCCGATTTTTCCAATTTTCCATTTCCTCATCGGAGTCGAAGAATAATTCGCTATCTGTTTCCAAGCAAAGCACACAATCGGCCGTAGGATTGATCTAGTATGTAATATTCCCATTTTAGCACACAACTAAAGGGAATATTAAAGTTTTTTTTTATCACCTAGAAACTTAATAAATGGGTAAGGGAACCCATTCTTATTGAAGACATGAATAAAATCCTTCATAATGTGAAAGAGATCATCAAAGTGGCCTTATTTTTCTCCCTCAAGTGTGCAAAGGGGCAAATGCATGAAGACAAGGTCAAATTTGACCAAGTCAACAGCGCTGCCATAGGAGGAGTGGATCACTTCAGAAGACAGCACAGTATGAATGAGGAAGAGGATATTTGGTGGAGGAAACCCTAATGAATGGGACTCATGGAGAGAAGCTTTCACTTGTTTAAAAGGAGGGCAAGGTAGCCATTATTATTGATGAATTGGATTGTTGATTTCATTTTCTATACAGACATTGGGCATTCTTTTTCTATTTAGCAAAGTTTCCGGGGGAATTCCTGTTGGAACGAGGTCTCCTAACAAGCTATGAAACTGGTCCATTTTGAATATTTTTTATTATATTTAGCCTAGTGAAGGGGTTTTGGGGTGGGTCAAAGCACCAAACACATTGTAATGGGTCAAAGGGTAAACTAGGGGTTTGAAAACCATGGGTTGCGGACCATAGGAAAGTCGAGGCTAGATTGTTATAAATAGAGATGCATTTTGTATTGTAAAGGATAATAAATGATGAGCTATTCATGTGATCTGTTGTTTAAGCTATCTGTTTGGGTTTTTGGGAAAGGACTCCTACTGGCTGTGTGCACGGAGATCCAAGTCCAGCTGTGTGTGGACCCTGCTGTTGTGTGCGTAGGTTGGGAAGGGAATTGTAAGGAAGAATTGATGAATGAATGAATATGAAAGATTGTTAGAGAAATAAATCTATGATTACTATTGTGTGAATTACTGATAATTGCTGTATTCTACATTTCTGTCCTGAAGCTGCGAAAGATCTGTGTACTGCATTCTTGGATCTAGATCTGTTATGTTTTGTTTATGTAATGTTGTGTTAATGTTATAAAAATCAGATAACTATAGATCTAGTGCACCTGGATACTAATACAGACTTAATTAGCTCTGCACAGAACAAGATAACTTGAAAATCATAGGACCTAGCACAGCTCTGCTTGCCTTACCCATCCTTTCTCAGGGTGCAGAAACCTGGTTCCAGCACCCATCGATACTACTTTGGGTGAGACTTTGACCTGCACAAGCAGGTCACTGTCGAAAGGGATAGTAGTATAGGGGTTTGTTGGCAAACCCTGCACACCGAACCTGGGTCAGGACCCCTGAAGCCAACAAATGGTTCCATTGCTGGTACTGGAAGAAGTCTGAGAGAGGAATCAGGTAATGACAAGAGAATATTGGAAGCCTGAAAGAAAAGAAATTGAAGGCTGGTTCGAAAGACAAATCCAGGAGTTCATAATAAAAGAAAATCACAGTGAAAAGTTAACGGAAGAAAGGTGGAAAAATAGGTACATCCTTACTGAAAGCTATGAAATATTCTTTGTGACCTTTGCGATTGAACTCCAGGAGTGGCTGGCCAGGCTGGTGGAATTCTAGAAGTGCTAGAAGGATGAGCAGGTCACTTAGTGGACCCTAGAATTTCTCAAACAGCTGGAAAAAACTAATAATACTATCACATGCACGGTGGATCACTAAGTGGATAGTGTGCTGGGAGGATTTGTGATGGAATTTTCCATTGATCAGTTTGTATCATACTCTGAGGTCGAACGATGATTCTTCAAAGGGTTCCGAGGCAAATTTCTGAGGACGTTACCGTTTCTAATCAAGAAAGTAATGTGCGAAAAGAGAATTCTGTGCAGTGATACTAACTGAATGACCTTGGATCTAGACGAGAGCGCGACACACAGTGGTAAATAATATCGAACCAACCTTGACGGAGGGAGATCCGCTTATAATCTTTTGCAAGAACTGGCTGCGCAAGATCCCCCAGCGACACCGCTACCTAGGCCGCACAAATGTAAGAATTCAGCCATACCACCACCTCCCCTGGATAGCGATATGGCTACGCATCTGAAACTACCTACCTTCAAGGGGGTAGGAGATGAGGATATGGATCAGTTTTGGTTCATGGCAGACTCCATCTAGACTGCGTAGAATGTGGCAAGTGACACGATAAAGATGACGCAGTTGTCTTTAGCCTTCGAAGACAGAGCCCTGGACTAGTATATGTGATACATCGCCCAGAACGGGAACGCATCCATTAGAGATATCAAATATGCTCTGAAGCAACAATTCTGAAAGCTGAAATATTATTCCCAGCTGGTAGCGGAAGTAAAGGACTTCAAACAAGGTGCGTCTGTGTCAGTATGGGAGGTTGATCAACGACTGAAGAAGGCGATCAGGGAACAAGGGTTCGAATATGATGATAGACAACATATGGAGTGTTTCATCGCTATGTTGTTACCTAACCTACGCATGCCAATGATTCATCAGACCTTTGAGTCGTAGGAGAAAGTTGTGGAAGTCGCTATGAAACTAGAAGCTGCACCCCGGGAGGATACATCAGCAGGGGTACAAAAAATCCAGGAACAACTTGGGGCTATGCATATGGAGATACAGAACCTATGAAAAGAGCAAGGAAAGGAAAACTACGCAAATCTATGGTGCATACAGTGCCAGGTGTCTAGCCATACGAATGATCAGTGCCCTCTGTTGATGGATTACATGCAAGCAGGAGGACCGAGTCCGATACGCCCAGGGGCAAGTAGGGAGCCTGTCCTGTTACGACCAGGTTCAAGTGGACCTACGCTATGGTGTGATGATTTTTAGGTAGCAAGACTACATGATATGAACGATTGTGCTCGGCTAGGTGCATATGTCCCAGAACTAAAGCAACAATGGTGTTGATTCTGCCAATCAGTGGGACATGATGAACAGAACTGTCATACTTATGACTTAATGATGGATCGTGGGAACTTATATAGGGTAAAATAGGACCCTGCGTCGCTGAGAATTTATGCACACTTCGGAGGATCGCCAGCCAGAGGCAAAGGAGGTCGGGGGGGAAGCACAGAACGAGGACGTGGGTAGCTAATCTGTTATAACTGTGGAGAGATAGAGCACTTTTCCAGAGAATGCCCAAATCCCACCAGGCCATCGTGCAAATATTGTAGGCAACTGGATCATGAGGTGGAGGACTACCCAATTTTAATAGCCAAGATGCAGGAAAAGCAGCCCACCCCAACGCAGAATGTACAAAGAGTTAAAACCGACATGAGGGAGGCGGATCCAAGTGTAAAAGTTATGACATGGAGCGGGTTGGTCACCCAGGTAGAAAAAGAGGGCTTACCTCTCAGGTAAGAGTACACTTCGAGGAACAAGCACCATTGGCCGCCCCCACGCAGCTGCCAAGGAAACCTCAGATAGAGGTAGGAGTTAAACCATTTTTAAAAGCATGTCTGAAGCTGCTACGAAACCCACAGGCTGTAGGAAATCTCCAAGCACTACTGAATACCTGCGCAGCTCAACCCAACTTGATCCCTGAAATCAAGGATGTACACAAACTATACAGCTATAAGAAACGCACCGGAAGAGAGATGCGATTAATTGCATAGATCGGTGACTATGAGATGGATCATGTTATCTTAGATCTTGGATCGGATGCGAACTTCCTACCAAAGAAGACATGGAAACGAATGGGAGAGCCAAAATTGGAATGGTTCACCATCCAACTGTGAATGGAAAATCAGCAAAAGATCATCCCTCTGGGTAGGTTACCAAAAGTCATGGTTGACATCGCAGGGGTAAGGGTCCTAGCTAATTTTAAAGTCATAGAAATTGTGGAAGACGCGGACCCCTACCTTGCGCTCCTTGGACTAGACTAGTCAATAGATATGGGGGATTTCATCAATATCAAGAAGCACACCATGGTGTTTGAAAACAAAGGTACACGTGTCATAGTACCACTAGATCCAGCATAGGGTGCGCGGTATACAGAGCCAGCCTATGAGAAGGAGGAATTAGATCACATTTATAAATTAACTGTGCAGGATGAAGATCGGGTTAACCCCACGGATGAAGGAATGCTCTGCTGGGAAAAGGACAGTGAATGTTTTTCTGAATCTGATGAGGATATGGAAAATTGGCATGGTCGGTTACACGAGGTCTCGATACTTCAATGTCTTCAAACCATCAGGAATTTTCGTCGTATCTCTACCACGAAACGCAGGCTAGGAGCACTACCACTAAAACTACTCGGAGCACCTACGCACAGACCGATATTCTTCACTCAGGGGAAGTATTGGAGTAGGGTGATCTTGTGCATAGGGACACCAGTTTCCAGATGGGCTCCGAGGTCAGTTGACCTACAGAGATACTTGCTGACATGCAACACTAAAGGGGGCGATCGAACCTTGCCTAGATAGACTTGTCAGGGTATCATTGACCTAGGCATGCGTTGGATTATGGATCTACATAAACCCACGTGTAAGTGGGAGAATTTTCAAACACTAGAAGTAATAAATGGCACGAGGATGCGTGACGCAACCCTACCGTGCAGGGATGTCCCGACCAAGGGTGGAGTGCATGGCTAGAAAATATTGATGGCCAACTGGCACCAACACCTCGCGTCGACCTTAATTGAGGGTACACAAATGACATTCGGGCCTCATCCATGGTCTGACATTCCGTGGACACGACCTCTGGCACAAAGGACGACTATCAGTACATCCTGATTTGATAAGAAAAGAACCTTACAAATACAAAAAACAGGCGGCAGATCATCAATGCAGCCACTTATGGTAAGAATGATCTGAATGATCGATGGTACATGCCACAAAAGAGCTACTTCGCTATTAAATAGCTCCAAATGGTGTGCGAATGGCTAGAAGACTTTGTACCTAGCTATTTATTCACCCTACAACATGCCCTTGCTATCTATGTACTGGTTTTTTGTGCTCGTTCTCTGGAATGCCTATTTTCTTGTTGCTAGGATGTACCCTGAACCGCTACAGGACCCGGTCTCAGGATACTCAGTAACTAGAGATATCATCTTAAGAGAGTCTGGGAATGCTAAGTGTAGTCACAGGGGTGAGCACTGGCTCCCGGCAGAAAGGAGTATCTATGAGCCACGTAGAGTAGGACCACTATGATACAAGGACATGCTACGACTTCTTCGCAACTTCAGAGCACTGCCCAGTAGAAGCAATGTGTGTTCACTCCCTCACATTTCCCTATTCAACACCCCTGATCCAACTACTGGGGACATCCAAATAGATTTAGAGCATCTATCTTGCATAGAACTATGAGGATTGTACACCAGAGTGTTGCACGAAGTTCGCCACCATGACCGGGCCACGCAACAACAATATGACATACCACCTGAAGTACAGGACCAGTGGATTGCAGTGGTTACAGACGCAATGTGTATTATTCAGGAGCAGCTGACACAGGGTGCATAGTTGGTCGAAATAGCTACACAACTATGGATGGCAGTGCGACACCATTCCACGCTTTAGCATATCCAGACGGAATTACAAGCTGGACCAAGTCAGAGCCTCCTCACCCTCCACCGTTTCCGCATAGCATCCAACCCTCTTGGACAGGATTGAGAACCTTTGCCACAACAAGCATGTCATTCGAAAACGGTTGCAACCATGGGCTGACACCGCACTTCAGCTCGCCGAAGACGCTCAGTCTGCTATTGCACTCCTCCACCAGCTGTTGGCATGGGTCAACACAGCTCCAGATGGCACTGCCTCCCTGACACTGGTCAACCTTGCACAACGAGCTGTGGCCTGTTAGCCATCAGTAAATTTTTTCATAAGAAAATGATGGCTAAAACACTTCTTAAGCCTTCAAGAGATCATTTTTCATGGAAAAATATTCATTCATGAAATCTGCTGTTCCTAAAAACTGTCATTCCCTAACACTACTGTTCCCTTCAAATTTTTTTCCTAAACAACCCATTTTCATCATTTCATACACTCATTATGGCCCTTTTTACCCTCTATTTTCCTCTGAAAATATCCTCTTCTCCTTTTTCATTTTTCCTTTACTCCCCTAAAAAAGCCTTCAAAATTCCTTTTAAATCATTGAACTCCTTGTTTATGGTTTAAAAACCCTTACTTTCCCTCTATTGGAACCCTTAAATACCCCTCTTTCTGCCTAAGAAATTCCCTTTTATATAAACACAGACTTTAGTCCCCGAGGGCTTAAGATCTTTGACCCCTCTCATCTATGTGTCCGAGCACTATGACCAAGTGCCCAAAACACATCGCATCGGCTTTCCTTTGTAGACCCACTTTTTCTTTACAAATTCTCCCCTGATGCAATAAGCCCTCTTCTCCTTAGCCCCTGGTTACCTTCCCCCCCACATGACCCAATACCCAGCACTAAGTACCTGACCCCTTGAGCCCCCGCCTTTCCCTTCCTCCATTTTTCCTTTTTCCCCTTTATCCCTGCCTTGTCACTTTATGAAGTAATCCCAACCATTGATCTTTAAAGATCAACGGCTATTGCACCTCTTCTCCTATCCTTCTTCCGACCAAATCCCGCCATTAATTCACCCTGGCAAATGAATCTCCTTCGTCGATCTATGTGATTCGATGGTCTTCATTAATCCCAATGACCCAACTCCATCGGGGCCTACCATCCACCACATACAATGCTCGTCGTATCGAACACTGCCACCTGTCTTCCACTTTCATTTCCGCTTGAGAAACTCTTTTTTCGCACCCTATCCACTCCGTCGGATCTCATCCCCTTCATCCAATGGTTGTGGTTGCATATCGCACAATTTTTGTGCCCGTAGTTTAACACTCCAAAGTCATGCGATACTGGTGGTATCGAAAAAGCCACGTGGCATAATACAACTGGATCGCGTTTGATTAGACTAAAACCACTTATCACCCGAATTGAACGCGATAACTGCTCGGGGTATTTCCAAACCGCCTTTGCCCCTTTTCGCTCCAAAATTCAAATTTAAACCTGTTTTTGCAAGTTTTTTTCCCGCAGAAACCCTTTTCCTGCATATTCACCCCCTCTGCACCACTCCACCAGCCTCCTAAGCAGTTTTTCCTGAACTCGCAGGTCTTTTATAACATATCTTATGTTTTTTACAGGTTTTGGTGGTGGTTTTTAAGGCAGAAGCCCTCATAAATTTCACAAAGGAACATGGCCGAGGATTTCCTCATCCGAAGCCCAGAAAACACAAAAAAGGAGTCGCAAGGTTGCATTTTATGGTTAATCAGTGTTATATGAGCATTGTTTGTACTATTAAACCCTCAGCGCACTCTAAGGAGACCCTACACACTACAAGACAAAGAAAATCGGTAAATTAAACCAAAGGAACATAGAGTTAAAGGATTAAAGGTTTAATCTAACAGCTTTAAGGGATTATACATAGTGTCAGGAATTGAAATATCAAAAAGCCGAGGATTAAGGATTTTAAACCTACAGATAAGGAAGGCAGGAAAAGGGAAAAGGCAGATGACAAAGCCCATAACAGTAAACACAGTCAGCAAAAGCACAATTGCAGACCGAAGCAGGATGAAAAGGCATAATAAGTCTTAAAAGCAAAATCAGGGTTTAAGCAGTGTTTAAAGCCACCAAATCAGTATAAAATCAGTGAAGGAGCCTCCGAATGCCACATCAGCAAGGCAATAAAAGCTAAAACTGGCACCTACAGGTTTATTTCCTTAGAAGAAGGCACAATGAATGCACAGTTAGGGATATTTTTAAAAGACAGCTCAACATTAACTGCCAACCTACCAAAAACCCTCAAAGTCAAGAAAATCAACTAAAGGTGATGAAATTTAATGAAAAATTGATTAAAACAGAGATGATCATCTGAAATCTTCTCCCTTAGGCCTCCCAAAGGTCAATAAACCATTACTTTGTATTAATTGAACAAATGAACCCTTCTTACACTCCACCTCCTCTTTCTTCTATAAATACTTCTGTAGAAGATAGTATAGAGGTTGATCTTTGGATATCTGTTGCATGTAAATAGCTGGTAAAGCTGCCAGACCTCTCTTAGAAATTAAAGAAATACATAAGCTGGTATGAGAAGTTTGAAGCTATAAAGACCCACTGGACCTGAAGATTGTAACTAGTTTGAACATCAAATACAAATAGCTGATTTATGGGATCCTCGTCTATGTCAATGGTGATGTGTTTCTCACTGTAATTGTCATTTTTATTTATGTTTCCATTCTATCCACTATTCTCTGATAAATAAAAGCAAATATAGATTAGGATCTATTCGTGAAGTACCCTAAATATCACTGATAAATCTTTATCCTTTATGTTTTCTGCTGATTGTTAATTTGAAGGTAATTCAATAGAGTATAACCAGTGAAGTGTTGTTAGGCCCATATTTCCTGAGCACAACTTGATAATTTGTCTTTAAATGTTCTTGAGAAGTCTGCTAATTAAAGATTGAGCTAGAGAAGTCTATGGTTAGCCCTGTCCTCTAGTTTTCTTCTCCAACAGTTGCTTTGAAAAGTTCCCTTAAGAGTATGC
The DNA here is from genome assembly GCA_034641835.2 of Pinus albicaulis. Taxonomy (NCBI): domain Eukaryota; kingdom Viridiplantae; phylum Streptophyta; class Pinopsida; order Pinales; family Pinaceae; genus Pinus; species Pinus albicaulis. The sequence continues at coordinate 1,351,741,771 of CM076578.1, read as the reverse complement.
TGAAAGCAGGCTAGTTTAAAAGTACTCACCTGATCTTAGACTACTTTTTATGTTATCATGAATGTTTTCCTTTGAGAATATGCTGAAAGCAGGCTAAGTTAAAATTCTTTACTTGATCTTAAGTTGTTCTCTATTTTTAAATGTTTTTCCTTGAAATTACATCAAAAGCAGGCTAGTTTAAAAGTACTTACCTGATCTTAGGTTACTTTTGTGTTTTTCCCTTAAGAATATGTTGAAATCAGGCTAGTTTAAAAGTACTTACCTAATCTTAGATTGTTCTTTGTTTCTTCATGTGTTTTACTTCTTTCACTTCATTTCTTACTATTTCATTCCATAAAATCAACTTAAAGGGATCCTTTGACATAGATGACTTTCCCCATGGACCACTCTTGAACCTTTCTGTTCAATTAAACCCTCTTATGACTCCATATCCCAATGGATTGATGCTACTCCTTGCCTATCTTATCATCTGAACCATTCCTTCATTTATTTACACCTTCACCCTTCATACGGACTTCCTTCATCTTCATGTTATCCTGCCTAACCAAAACAAAACAAACAACCTTGGTCTTCATAACTAGCCTAAAATCATTCTTGAAGCCTTAAAAGATCATATTCTTGAACAGATATATAGAGAGATCCCTCTCTGAATCTAGGATGGCTAGCTCCTTAGATTCCAACGTGGTTTTGATGTAGGCTCTGCAGCGTTTGTACTTGACAATCTTGCAAACTACGGAGGCCTAACATACTGGTGACCATACTGGTGAACTTATGAGTAAAATCCTTAAAACTGAACAATCATTATTTAGTGCAGTATAAGTAGCTTTCTTCAAGCACTACCAAGCATGTTGGTAATCATGATAGGACTTATCTGAATCAGTGGCAATCTAAGTACTTCTTAGGATTCTAACAGACCCTTATCAAACCTTGAAGAAATCAGCTAGTAAGCCACCAAAGTAAACTCTGTTTGCCTCATCACCATAGCTAAGTGTTGAAACAGACATAGGACACTCTCATAACCTACAAGACTATAAAAAAAAAACTCAGAAAACCCAAAAACATTTCAGATTGGTATTCAAACCTATTAGTGGTGGTGGAACATAAAACATTTTACCTTCTAAAAGCTAAAAATTTCCACCTTGTGACTCCACAATCCTGAATAATACCTAAATACTCCACTGGGAAACCCTTTTCTATCATAACATCATACAAAATCACCTTAGGAAACTTTGAGGATTAAGTTTTCTTGTTAAATATTAGTTAGCCTGCTAAAGATAGTCATACCTAGTTAAACTTTTCTTATTATTGGGTCTGAAAACACCACATAGTGGCTTCTAGAAAAATTAATACTAGAGCCTATCTTCACCCAAAACCTCCTGAGATAGTTGATAATCCAAAAAGCATACTTAGGAAGTCTCCTAAGTCTAAAACTTCAATTGTTGTTAGACCAGTCCATAGATCTAATTTTGTTCCCGGAAACCTTGCAGCTCTACAAAATTCACAAGTTGACTTAAGAAACCCATTAAGAACTAGGTCACTTGACAATATTGATCAGATAGACTTTGAGCCTTCACACTCACCGTAACATAGTGGTGAAAATCCTGGTAGTAGAGAAACCACTCCACCTGACCTTCATTTCATTTATAATTTTGGTTATTCTCATCCAAGATCTGCTCAACAGTCTCTTGCTGGTCCATCCACTTCTATTCTCCATACACCCACTGTTCAAACCACTCAATTTCACCAACCCCTCCCATCTTACATCCTCCACCTATAAACCCCCCATTTTTTCCACAACCTCCTACCATGGCAACATGGTATGATCCCTTATTCCTTCCTTTACCTTTACTCAATTTGCCACAGGACTATCAGTCCAAGATTCCATTATACGATGCCAGTGGTGTTACTACTTCTTCACAAGATGTGGACGAGATGAATGACTATTTTGATAGAAATGAGATTGATGATGAAACTGTCAAACTCGGGTTGTTTTCTCAAATTTTAGGGGGAGAATCAAGAAAATAGTTCAAAAGCTTGACCCCTAATAGTATTAATGACCTCCAAGCCCTCCATCAGTCATTCCTAAACAAATGGGAAATCAGGAAAAAACCCTCTCCAAATACTTTCAGACTACAACAACCTCAAAAGAAACACTGGGGAAAGTGTTCAAAATTATTGCACCGGGTTCAATAGTCTTTATAATTCCCTACCCCCAGAATTGAAACCTCCAAAAGGCTCATCTCTGGCCAAATTTCCTGAAGAATTTGATCCTGAAATGGCATATCATCTAAGAGAAAGAGATCCTTTGACTTTGGAAGACATGCAAAAGGGAGCTCTTGATGTGGAAGTAAATCTGTTTGAAAAAAGAGCTAGGATGAGGAATGAAAAGAAAGTATCATTTAGGGAGGAAACTACACCTTCCACATCTAGCTCAAAAATAGAAAGAATGATGAAGAAGATGAACATACTTGAGAGAGCACAATCTAGAGAAAACCAATCGCTACCCCAAAACATAAATCAATCTCAAAATCAGAATCAGAACTTTAGGAGAAACCAACCCCAAAATAGACAAAGAGAGGATGATCAACAGATTAGGCCTCCTTTCCAAGAAAATTATGTTAATGAGGATGAAGAGAAAAATGAACAAACAGATTATGAAAACGTGAACATGCTGGGAGTGAGCAAAGAGGATTATGATTTCCTCCATGAAAGAAAACAAGGTCTATATACACCTTATGATGACAGAAGACCACAAACTAATTATTATGAACAATACACTGAAAATGCCATCATAGGATCACCTAAACAATATGACCTGAGAAGCAAAAAGAATCAAGAAACTCCCAAGAACAAAACCTTTGATATATCTACCAAAACAGCCCTAAAAATGTACCCAAAAAGACAGCTGAAACTCATAAAATAGTGGCTGTGAATTCTGATTTAAATAAAGGGAAAAACACCCAAGCCAATGAAAAACATAGTGTTAATCCCAGTAGCACTAGCACTATAGCTAATGCCCCCGAAAAAGATATTTTAATAGTTTTAAATAATAGAAATTGGAAAACTGATTTTGTCGATGAGTTAGTGAACAAGAAGGCCTAATTAAACATTATAAGAAACCAAATTCCCTTCAGCTTAGAGAATGAAATATTTAAAATCAAAATCTCTATCCCACTCACTGAACTAGTCACTCAAAATGTATATATAGGCCAAGTTTCGAAAGCTTTGAACATAGAATATGTTCATGACACAATTAACTTGAATGATGATACCCCAGAGCTCATTTTTGGACCAAACATTGAAGGAAAATTTCAAGAAGGAACCACCCCTCCATTCTACATCAGCTTAAACATCCATGATAAAATTTTGCACAATGCCATGCTTGATTCAGGAGCATCACACAACCTCATGCCCAAGGTGATTATGGAAATATTAGGCTTAGAGGTAACTAGACCCTACAAAGATTTATATTCCTTTGATTCAAGCAGGGTGAGATGCCTAGGCCTAATAAAGGATCTCTGTGTTAACTTAGCCCAAATACTAGCCAAGAGTTTAGCAATGGACATTGTAGTGGCTGATATACCCTCGAAATATGGCATGCTTCTTTCAAGGTCATGGAGTGCTAAGTTACAAGGCACAATGCAAATGGATATGACTTATGCCACCATTCCTGTCTTCAGTCAACCTAGAAGACTCTATAGCGAAACACACATGAAATATATGGTGAGTAACCAAGAAAGACCAGAAAATTCTCCTCTATATTCCATCCACACTGACCTTGACTCTTTCATTCTTTTTAATGATGATATTCCTAAAGAGAAAGAGCTAATCAATGAAAAAACATCAAATCTTGTAATTACTTCACTTTCAAACATAGCTACAGTCATGGATAAAGAGGAAAACAAAGAGGAAGTTAAAAAATAGTTTGCTGATTCAGAAATTTACAGCAAACAGAGTAATGGTCTTGAGGTCCAAAATAGTCATAAGCACGATGCAGATCAGGAGAATCAAGGAGTAAAACCTCAAAACATTGAAAACTTTGAGAAACTAAACATAGAAAAATGTAGTGCAAACCCTTGTACAAAGCAGAATGATGAACAATACAGAGAGGACAGCGATGAAATAAATCACAAATATGAAAACAGTTCTCTTTGGAACATGAATTTTGATGGGTCTTGCACTAAAAATGATGCAGGAGCAGGCATACGGATACACAACACTGAAAACAATAATGCTAAGGGGCATTCCTATAGGTTAAATTTTCAATGTACAAACAACATAGCCGAATATGAAGCTCTCCTTTTAGGCCTGCATTTATTGAAAAAATTATGGGCCAAAAGGACAAATGTTCATGGAGATTCTGAGTTGATTATTAGGCAAGTGAATGGGGAATATAGTGCCAAACATCTAAGACTTAGAGCTTATAGAGATGATGTCATTGACTTGTTAAAAAAATTTGATGAATTCCAACTTATCTTTGTCCCAGGCAACCAAAGTGTCCTTTCCAATGGTTTAGCCTTTGCTACTAGAACTTGTCTTACACCTTATGAAACCAAGCAATGCACCACCCAAGTCAAATTTGGACCAGCTATCTCAGACAATGAAAAATACTGGCAAGCTTTTGAGGGAGATAAACAAATAGAAGACTTCTTACAGTCCAAAAATGAATTTGAGACATCAAACTCAGATTCAAAGTATGATAAAGACTATCCTATTGAAGAAAATCCGCTTACTAAAGAAGAAAAGTCTCCAAAAATTGCTGAAATAAATCTGTTAACAAATCAACCCAAACAGATAACAGAAATTGGCATAGATTTAGAAAATGAAGACTTAGAAGTGCTATAATCCAAAGACAAAATCTTGCAAAAAGGGTTGGTACCTTTAGAGGAATTATTTGACTTGAATGATGTTGCTAAGCATCCAAAACTAGAACCCATAGAAACTGAAGTGGAAGAATGCAACATAGGCAGTAAAGAAAAACCCAAAATGATTAAACTGTCTAAAACTTTGCCAGCTCACATTAAAATAAAATACATTGAGCTCTTTAAATAAATTTCTGATGTGTTTGCATGGAGTTATGAAGATCTGAAATCATATGATACAGAAATAATCTAGCATAAGATACCCCTCAAAGAAAACTAGAAACCTTTTAAACAAAAATTGCGTAGAATCAACCCTGTTCAATTACCTCTGGTAGAGAAAGAAATTGGATATGATGCTGGAATTATAGTCCCTATTAGATACTCAGAGTGGGTGTCTAATCTTGTATCAATTAGGAAGAAAACAGGAGAGATAAGGCTTTGCATTGATTTTAGAAACTTAAACAAAGCCTCATTGAAGGACAATTATCCCTTACCCAAGATGGATCATATCTTAGAAAGGGTAGTTGGTTCCAAAATAATTTCTTTGCTAGATGGCTTCTCAGGTTACAATCAAATATTGGTACATCCTGATGGTCAACTTAAAACAGCCTTTACTACACCTTGGGGTACTTTCATGTATTTGAAAATGCCTTTTGGTTTAATGAATGCTGGTGCCACATTTCAGAGAGCCATGGATATTACATTTTCAGAAGAAATAGGTTACTTCATTGTGATTTACCTTGATGATATAACTGTTTATTCTAAAACAGATGAAGAACACCTAATACACTTAAGAAAATTCTTTGAAAAATGCAGAAAATTTGGATTGTCCTTGAATCCAAAGAAAACTTTGTTTGGTCTCCAAGAAGGAAAACTTCTTGGGCATATCATATCAGAGGAAGGAATAAGGATAGACCCAAAAAGGATCGATGGTATATTGCAAATAAACCATCCCAAGAACATCAAGGAACTTCAATCTTTCATTGGAAAGATTAATTTTTTGAGAAGGTTCATACCCAATCTAGCTGAACTCCTTAGAAACATAACAAACATGCTTAAAAAGGAAGGAGTTAAATGGACCTTAGAAGCAAAGAAATAATTTGAACTGGTAAAACAAGCACTCAACAAAACACCAGTTCTTATCAGTCCTGATTTTTCAAAGGATTTCTTCATTTTTTTATTTACATCAGAACACACAGTAGCTACTATCCTATTACCGAAAAAATTGAATGGACAAGAGCAGCCCATTGCGTTTTTCAGCAAGGCATTAAGAGATGCACCTATAAAGTATACCATAATGGAAAAACAAGCCTTTGCCTTAGTCAAAGCCCTAAATAACTTCAGAGTTTACATTTTACACTCCCACATAGTAGCAGTTGTGCACCATTCAGTTGTGAAAGACATATTGACCCAAAATCCAGATGGCAAAATAGGAAAATGGATTGCTGTAATTCTAGAGTATGACTTAGAAACTAAACCCACTAAGCTCATAAAAGGTCAAGGACTAACAAGACTTATGGCTGAATCCAAATTTTACGCTCTTGATATAAACATGTTTAATGCATTAGATGAACAAGATGAGTTTTCAACTCCAGTTATTGATGATCATTTTTTGAATTCATCTTGGTATGCTGAAATTTTGTATGTTTTTCTCAATCTAAATGTTCCTGCTGGTTTGTCTAAAACAAAGGCAAGCTTCTTAAAGTTAAAAGCTGTAAATTACTACATTTTAGATAAATGTTTATATTGGAAAAATGCTAGTGGATTATTGCTTAAATGTTTGCCTGAGAATGATGCAGATAAGATCAAGCATGAGTTTCATGAAAGAGAATGTGGAGGCCACTTCTACTGGAAGTCAACTGCTAATAAAATCATTAGAGCTGGTTATTACTGGCCCACCCTCTTTCAAGATGTCCATAAAATGATTATTTCCTGTCACAAATGCCAAATCTTTGAAGGCAAAAGAAAACTGCTTCTCTTACCTCTGCAACCAATCACTGTTGAAGCTCCTTTCAGCAGTGGGGTCTAGACTTCATTGGGGAAATCCATCCTCCCTCATCTGCCCAACATAGATGGATCCTCACAACAACTAACTATTTTACCAAGTGGATAGAAGCCATCCCTTCTAGGAATGCCACAGACTCAGTCATCATCTCATTCCTTGAAAACCATATACTTTCTAGATTTGGCTGTCCTAGAAAAATCATAACTAATAATGCTGATGCATTTCGATCTAAGAAGATGGTAGAATTCTATCATAAGTATCAGATCATATTGGGTCATTCCATAGCTTATTACCCTCAAGGTAATGGGCTGGCAGAGTCCTAAAATAAAATCTTGGTAAACATTATCATGAAGTTGCTGGAAGATAACAAGAAATCTTGGCACAATAAGCTAGTACATGCTTTATGGGTAGACAAACTAACCATTAAAAAATTAATTGGAATGTCTCCATACCAACTAGTTTATGGAACTGATGCAATATTTCCAACTAGTTTAAGGGTGCTAGTAATGAAGCTAATCCAGGAAGTGCAGTCTAAAGATGATAATGTAACAAGAAGGATAAACCAGACAATACATTTACAGCAAACTAGGGAGCAAGTATACATCAGAGCATAGCAACTACAAGGAAACATCAAGAAGTTGTTTTATGGAAGGACCAAAGCAAGTAATTTCAATATTGGTGATAAAGTTTTAAAATGGGATTCAAGAAGAGAAGATAGGGGCAAACATGGAGAATTTGATAACTTATGGCAAGGCCCTTATCTTATCCAATCTACTATTGGAAACAATGCATTTTTTTTGCAAGAATTGGATGGAGCTGAATACTTTGGAGGTCCTATTAATGGCAGGGTTCTCAAACATTATTACAGTTAACTAATATTTTACTTTCAAGGTTTGTTATTCATTGTACATAACACGGTTTTTCAATTTGAAGAGAGAAACTACAAAAACAATATAAAAGAGAAAAAGAGGGCAGAAATAAAACAAGAAAGGTACAGCCCCATACCAAAAATAGAAAAGAGAAATTCTAAAAGTGTGCAAGCTTAAATGCCACTACCAAAAACAAAACTGTTATTTTAGTCATACAGCCTAATCATGACTAAAATAGATTTCAATTTTATGCTGATAGGTTAGTGAAGAAGATTTTCCAAATTTTTTAATATTGGCTTATAAAGTAGAATATATTAGGATAGAAAAATTGTTTCTAATACGCTCAAAATATGAACCAAAGGAAGTAAAAAGAGACAGCTCTAAAAAGATGAAAACTAGAGTTGCAAAAAGAATGAAGGATGTTGTAAAGATTTTCAGATCTTAAGCCGTCACAGTTTTGTTTCAAATTTTTGCAAATAAAGTCTATGTGCACCTTTTACATACAACCATGGACACCATGGCAAATCAGACAGTCTAATCCTAATTTGACTGTGTTCTAAATTTTGTTTTAGAAAATAGAGAATAAAATCTGTCAGACAGTCTAATCCTGGCAGATAGTAGCTTAGGTAGAAAATTTATGAGTTCAACAGTCTAATTTGAACTCATGGAAGAAATAAGGGTAGACTTAGATTAGTTTTTCCTATTTTCAAAAATAATAAAATGTTGATGTTCAAGGTCTGCAAGTCCAAATGCACCTACTGAAGAAAAAATGTTAGGAAAGGTAGGCTGTGTAGGTAGAATGTTTGGGAGAAATTTGTTTGCTGATATGATATACTAATATTATTTTCTAAAAAAAGCATGATCAAGGAAGAATAACATGTTTTCATGGATAAGGCACAGGTCTACATCCCAGAGATCAAATTCTGAAGATTCTTGACACCTCCAAGGAGCTGCCATCCCCAAGTGGAGCCACTCTTATCCATTAGTAAATTTTGTCATAAGAAAATGATGGCTAAAACAGGTCTTAAGCTTTCAAGAGATAATTTTTCATGGAAAAGTACTCATTATTGAAATCTACTATTCCTAAAAAGTGTTATTTCTTAACACTACTGTTCCCTTCAAAATTGTTTCCTAAACAGTCCCTTTTCATCATTTCATACACTCATTATGGCCCTTTTTACCCTCTATTTTCCTTTGAAAATATCCTCTTCTCCTTCTTTATTTTTCCTTTATTTCCCTCAAAAAACCTTTAAAATTCCTTTTAAATCTTTGAACTCCTTGTTTATGGTTTAAAAACCCTTACTTTCCCTCTATTGGAACCCTTAAAAACCCCTCTTTCTACCTAAGAAACACCCTTTTATATAAACACATAATTTAGCTGTTAGGTCCCTATATCACTAGTATAGTCTCTTATTATTGTTAGTGTAAACCCCTTATTGTTATTATTGCACCCTTGTAACCCCCATTTTGTTATTATTGTGCCCTTAAATTATTATTGTTAGGTCGGCTAGGATTACGTTGTGGCCCACTAGGATTACATTATGGCCCCATGGACTCCTATATATAGAAAGGAGGTTTTGTGAATTGTATCATCCAAGAATGGTTCATTTATGTAATATAATGGAGGTTTCTCCCTCGAAGTGGCTCATTTCTAAGGCGTTGATATCTCTTTTCTTCTCTTTTTGGAGTTGGTTACACAACATTTGGTATCGAAGCTTTGGATTCTAGGGTTTCGCTGCTCCAAACAGGTCATCGTGGAATTTTCACTATAAATTTTTTTCTACGAAGGTTCAGAAGCTGAAATTGTTAGGGTGTGAAGAAAAAATCCTGAGGAATATTTTCTAAAAATTTCATAGCTTGGTTCGCAATATTTTCGGAGATATGATCTGTGGAAGTTAGGTATTTTTTCAGGCTCCTAAACAGGTCATCGTGGAATTTGTGCTATAAATTTTTTTCTAAAAAGTTTCAGAATCTGAAACTCATATGATGCGAAGCTAAAATCCTAAGGAAAATCATCAAAAAACTTCATATATTTTTTCGCAACATTTTTGGAGATATGATCTGTGGAAGGTAGTGCTTTTTCAGGCTCCTGAATTTCATCTAAAAAAGGTGATCGTTGGAATATTCCAATAACTCTCTCTCTGAGCATCGGATTGGAGTGCCGTAGAAAGTGGTCACAAGTACATGGACTGTAGTTTCTTAGCTATTAATTTCAAATACAAAGGATGAAACAGTGACACGTGGCAAGTCATACAATTTCGCTTTACTAAACCCGTCCATAATTAGGTCATTGTGGGAGATTAAACACAACTTTGTCCTGGAGAATCCAAATCAAGTCAGAAATGTGGCATTCAAAAGAGAATTCAGAGGGATACTTCAGTGCTGAATTTCAGATATTGAAGAGCCGTAATCACATAGATAATACAATTTCAATATCGAGCTCCTCAAAAGCAGGTAAAAGGTGTGTATTTTTTTCCGAATTGCATAAGTCTTGTTTGAAGAATCAAGTTGAATTGATTGCAAGGGCATATTGTAGAATAGATATGAGTATTGGATTATAAAATGGCCCCTAAAAATAATTCAACACCCATTAAGCCTTTGGAAAGCTCTACTATGACTCATGAAGATGAAGAATTGCAACATGATCTATCAAAATTACAAGAGTAAGTGCAACAAATTTCACTCTCACAAAGAGCAAAAAAAAAATGAAATGGAAGTTTTGAAGAAAGGCGTGGAAGCTAAGATGGATGGCGTGCAAGCTAAGATGGATGGCGTGGAAGCTAAGATGGATGGCATGGAGACTGGCATGGAATCTAAGATGGATGACATGGAAGCTAAGATCGATGAGAAAATGGAAAACATGAAGACATTTCTAAAAGCAGACATGGAAGGTTTGACAAAGTTGATACAAGAAAGGTTTCCTAATGGTGAAAAGATAGTAGAAGAACCTCATGATGAGAACAAAATAAATGTTAATTGTGATTTCATAAACTCTAATGTTGGCGGGAAGAACCACCATATTCCAAAGATGGATATGAGGAAGTTTGATGGAAAGGATCCTGTAACATGGATACTACAGATGGAGCAGTATTTTGATCTCCATAACGTGCAAAACACACAAAAGGTACGCATTGCAACTTTACATTTAGAACAAAATACATTTGTATGGTATCGATGGCTTTGCTCCCGTAAAAAAATTGTCACTTGGTCAATTCTTACGGAGGAAATGATAGCACATTATGAGGATACAAAGAGCAACACCTTCTTTAGCCAATTGATAAATCTCAAACAAAAGGGTTTAGTGGGGCAGCACATTGAGGACTTCCAAAAATTGAATATAAGGGTAACTGATATTCCAGAGGAACACAGGATTGATCTCTTCATAGGTACTCTAAAGAATAACATCCAACATGAAGTTCGTGTTTTGGAACCTGATTCATTGGAGAAGGCATTTAGGTTGGCAAGAAAAGTTGAATGTAAAATTATGGCAACAAGAAAGCCTACCACTCAAGTCTATAAAGAAGGAAGTGTTGCTACGCCTAGATTTCCACAACCTACAAGGTTGACACCACAACAATTGGAAGAAAAAAGAGCAAAAGGGCTTTGCTACAGTTGTGATAGCAAATACCCTAAAGGTCATAAGTGTGCTGAAAAGAAATTATTTTACATAGATTGTGAAGAAGAAGAAGAAAATGAACAAGAAGAGGATATACAGCAGGAACCAGCCATAGAAGAGGAAGAAATGAATCCGAACATATCATGTAATGCACTGGAAGGAATTACCACTCCTCAAACTCTCAAGATAGTAGGACAGATCAAGAAGAAAAAGGTAATAGTGCTGATTGATTCAGGTAGCACCCATAATTTTATTCATTGTAAGGTAGCCAAGGAATTAAATTGTTTCCTATACCCAGCACCAGAATGTCAAGTGATGGTTGCAAATGGAGGAACTATAAATTTCTCTGGGAAATGCCATAATATCAAGCTAACCATGGGGGAATATGTATTGACTAGTCCAATGCTTTCCATTCATATGGGAGGTGCTGATGTTGTACTAGGAGTACAATGGTTACAATCTTTGGGGACAGTAGCTTTTAATTTTCAAGAACTTTTCTTGAAATTTTTTTCAGAAGGAAAGGAAGTTGAGTTACGAGGTATTGTAGGGAAGCCAGGAAGGATAATAAGCTCTAATGTCATGAGAAAGCATCTAAAGAAAGAACAACGAGGCGTAATTGCACAATTATGCTCACTAGAAGTTCCAACATCAAAATAATCTATTCCTACAGATCTCCAACAAGTATTGGACAATCATTCCAAGGTGTTTGAAACTCCCAAAGGACTCCCACCTATTCGTGATCATGATCATGCTATTCATTTGATTCCAGGAAGTGTTCCTCCAAACATCAGGCCTTATAGATATCCTTACGTCCAAAAGAGCGAAATTGAACGTATGATTGCAGAAATGTTAGAGGCGCGTATAATTCAACCTAGTCAAAGTTCTTTCTCTGCTCCTGTAGTATTGGTACACAAGAAGGATGGATCATGGCGAATGTGTCCAGATTATAGGGAGCTCAATAAGCTCACCATTAAAGATAATTTTCCCATTCCTGTGATTGATGAATTATTGGATGAATTACATGGAGCAATTTATTTTACCAAGTTGGATCTTCGTTCAGGATATCATCAAATTAGAATGAAGACTCAAGATATTCCAAAAATAGCATTTCAAACTCATGAGGGTCATTATGAATTTTTGGTCATGCCTTTTGGCCTTACCAATGCACCTTCTACATTTCAAGGGTTGATGAATTCCATTTTCAAACCCTTCCTTAGAAAATTTGTGCTAGTATTTTTTGATGATATACTGATCTACAGCAGGTCTTGGAAGGATCATGTTGAACATGTTGACAGGGTGCTCAAACTATTGCAGGAGAAACAATTATATGCAAAAACATCCAAATGTTTCTTTGGAGTACAAGAGGTGGAATATCCGGGTCATATTGTATCTCACGAGGGTGTTAAGGTAGACCCTAACAAAATTAAAGCCATTAAGGAATGGAAAGTCCCCACAACCATAAAGCAGTTGTGAGGATTTCTCGAGTTAACAGGTATTATCGCAAGTTTGTTAAGAATTATGGGAGAATAGCAGCACCTCTAACAACATTATTGAAGAAAGATGCATTTTCATGGACTCCTGAAGCAACTAAGGCCTTTGAACATCTTAAAGAGGCAATGTGCCTAGCACCGGTCTTAGCTACGCCAGACTTCACAAAAACCTATATTGTGGAATGTGATGCCTCAGGAAATGGAATTGGTGTTGTTTTAATGCAAGAAGGAAGACCCATTGCTTTTGAAAGTCGTCCAATCAAAGGAAAGTATTTACAGAAACCTATTTATGAGAAGGAAATGTTAGCAATACTGCATGCACTAAAGAAATGTAGAACTTACCTAATGGGAAGACACTTCAAGGTAAAAACTGATCATGATAGTCTGAAACACTTTTTGGAACAAAGACTATCTTCAGAAGAGCAGCAAAAATGGGTCACAAAGATGTTGGGTTATGACTTTGAAATAATCTACAAGAAAGGAAAGCTTAATGTTGTTGCAGATGCACTCTCAAGAAAGAATGAAGAGGTGGAAGCATTGCTTTGTGCCATTTCTATTATCCAACCAGATTGGATAACTAAAGCAAGAGATGAGTGGAAGAAGGAAAAAGATGTATGGACACTCATTCAAAAGTTGCAGCAAGATCCTAGTACATCTGATACATTTAGTTGGAAAAATGATTCCTTATGGTACACAGATCACTTATCTCTTTGCAAGAATTCCCAACTAAAACAAAATATTCTTCTAGAGTTGCACACTTCTCCTTTAGGAGGACACTCGGGATTTTTAAAAACTTACCAAAGGGTGAAGAAAGAATTTTTTTGGGATGGCCTTAAATCTGATATTCAAAAGTTTGTGACGGAATGTTTGGTTTGCCAGCAGAATAAAGTGGAAACAATTAAGACCCTAGGACTTCTACAACCTTTATCCATTCCAAGTCAACATTGGGAGGAGATTTCAATGGATTTTATCACAGGTTTACCTAAGTCCGAAGGAAAGAGTGTCATCATGGTGGTAGTTGATAGACTTACCAAGTATTCACACTTTTGTGCATTATCTCATCCATTTAAAGCAAGTATAGTTGCTACTACATTTATGGACAGAATTCAAAAGCTACATGGAAGCCCAAGGGTTATTGTGAGCGACAGAGATCCCATTTTTACCGGAAATTTTTGGACGGAGTTATTTTCTTGTTTGGGTACTCAATTAGCTCATAGCTCATCTTATCATCCTCAATCTGATGGTCAAACTGAGATAGTAAATAAATGTTTGGAAGGATATCTTTTTTGTTTTGTATCTGATAAACAAACACAATGGGTCAAGTGGTTACCTCTCACTGAATGGTGGTATAACACTTTCTTCCATACTGCAGCAAAAATGACCCCATTTATGGCACTTTATGGATATCATCCACCATCTATCACATCATATTTAAGAGAAAATTTGAAGGTTCAAGTAGTGGAAGATCACATCAACCATCAACAAGAAGTTCTCCAACTCTTAAAGGATAACCTGACTTTGGCACAAAATCGAATGAAACAACAGGAAGATCAACATCGCAGCGAGAGAAGTTTTGATGTAGGAGATTTGGTATTTTTACGGCTACAACCATACAAACAAATGTCCCTCAAGCAAGCTAAGAAGGATAATAAATTATCACCAAAGTCCTATGGTCCTTACAAGGTGTTGCAAAAGATTGGTACTATGGCATACAAATTGGAGCTTCCTGCTTCTTCGCGAGTACATCCAGTTTTCCATGTTTCATGCTTAAAGAAGGTTATAGGTGAAAATCTTTCGGTTCAAACAATATTGCCAGAACTTGATGAGGAAGGAAAAATCATATTGGAACCTAAAGCAGTCATGGAAACAAGAACTCGACAGCTACGGAATCGGTCAATTTCAGAGTATCTCATCAAGTGGAATAACTTACCCACTAAAGATTCTACATGGGAGGATGAGAATTTTATACAGAAGCACCCGGAGCTACTCAAGCATTGAGGAAAACACTTTTTTTTGAAGGAGAGGGGCATGTTAGGTCCCTATATCACTAGTATAGTCCCTTATTATTGTTAGTGTAAACCCCTTATTGTTATTATTGTACCCTTGTAACCCCCATTTTGTTATTGTGCCCTTAAATTATTATTTTTAGGTCGGCTAGGATTACATTGTGGCCCACTAGGATTACATTATGGCCCCATGAACTCCTATATATAGAAAGGAGGTTTTGTGAATTGTATCATCCAAGAATTGTTCATCTATGTAATGTATTGGAGGTTGCCCCCTCGAAGTGGTTCATTTCTAAGGCATTGATATCTCTTTTCTTCTCTTTTTGTAGCTAGTTACACAACATTAGCCACCGAGGTCTTAAGATCTTTAAATATCAAAAATATGAGGATTAAGGATTTTAAACCTACTATTAAGGAAGGAAGGAAAATGGAAAAGGCAGATGACAAAGCCCATAATAGTAAACACAGTCAGCAAAAGCACAATTGAAGACCAAAGTAGGATGAAAAGGCATAATCAATCTTAAAAGCAGAATTAGGGCTTAAGTAGTGTTTAAAGCCACTAGATCAACATAAAATCAATGAAGGAGCTTCTGAATGCCACATTAGCGAGGCAATAAAAGCTAAAACTACCACCTACAGGTTTGTTTTCTGAGAAGAAGGCACAATGAATGCACAGTCAGGGATATTTTTAAAAGATAGCTCAACATTAACTTCCAACCTACCAAAAACCCTCAAAGTCAAGAAAAGCAACCAAAGGTGATGAAATTTAATGAAAAATTGATTAAAACAGAGATGATCATCTGAAATATTCTCCCTTAGGCCTTGCAAATGTCAATACACCATTACTATGTATTATTTGAACAAATGTGTTGGACATTGGATAAACCAACACTCCCCGTGTGTTTCGCGACATGGACTAACTGCCTTTCACGGATCCTTATCTCTGGCGATGTGATCGTTGACTAACACCTACGGGTTTTTGTCTAACGGCAATTGTGATTCCCAGCAAGTGGTATCAGAGCATAGGTCACGAGTTCGATACACACCCGACTCGCGTTGTGGGGGAGATTGTTGGACATTGGATAAACCAACACTCCCCATGTGTTTCACGACATGGACTAACTCCCTTTCGTGGATCCTTATCTCTAGCAATGTGATCGTTGACTAACACCTACGGGTTTTGGTCTAACAACAATGTTATACGCCATGTTAAACACACACATGGTGTATGAGAAAGATAAAAACACACAACAAGAGACTCAACACATAGTGAAGGATAAGTGTGAGGCTTTCTTATTTTCCATTATACAAATATGTACATTTATAGTATAATGGTGTGACTCTTGGTTTCACATTCCAAGGTCACTTGGACTCCATTGTGACTTTTCGCATTCCACACCTACCCATGGAGGATTAGGTGTTCCAATATCCCCCCTTAATCCGAAGGGGTATGTGTGAGTCCAAGAAAAGAGTTGTAATACAAATCTGCAAAGTATACATAGCAGCATTTGGGCTGAAACAACTCTCTGAAATGTTGGAAAAAAGAGGTGGTTTAAGGATGACCATGAACACTGGAACACAATACTTGTTGCAGTTCCCAGAACTCTTCCAAAACTGGTAAGAAGCTAAAAGCTTCTGCTAGAGGAATTGTCCCTCATAAAAAAGGGAGACCTTCAACCTAAAAGAAGGGAGGTATACTACCTGTGATGGTTTTAGGATTACCAACAACTCTGGAATGCTTGAAGCATTTCCTGGAATTCAACCAAAGCTGGCAAGAAGCTGAAGGCTTCTTCTAGGTGAAGTGTTCCTCATATATGAAAGGGAGACCTTCGACCTAAAAGAAGGGAGGTCTACTACCTATGATGGTTTTAGGTTATCCACCAACAAAAGATGATGGTTTAAGTTTTTCCACCAACCGAAGGCATGCTCATGGGCGTCCGTGTCTCTGGCTACATCTCTGAATCTGGAATGACAAATTGTGGCTCAGGCTCGCTTGAACTGCTGTGTCTCTGGCTACAACTCTGAACATGGAATGAGAGATTGTGGTTTAGGCTCACTTGATCTGTCGTCGATGCTTGTACATGACCACCATTTCTCCCCCTGTTAGGGACAAGGTGAGATGATGGCGAAAACTCAACTGCAAGTTTCCTCAATATCCGTGAACAAGTTCTGACATGTGTCTTAAACATCTTCTTGGCTACTGATGCCCATTTCCAAGAAGTGATCCATCCAAGACGAATCTTTGTTCTTGCAGGAGGCTTGTTTCTGAAGCATCTGTCTGAAGAATGGGTGTGCCGACCACAGTGCTTGCATGGATGAAGATCAAAACAGTGATCTTTCATGTGACCAACTCGGTCACAGTGTTGACATTTTACAATCTACTATTGTTGTGGAGTAGGATCTGAAACAGCTGCAGGTGAACTGTCATAAATGAATCCGACACTCTGAAATATGATGGGCTTTGTGTAGTCTGGAATATGAAAGGACACATCCTTGTCATATCCAAGACCAATTCGGTGCTTGTTGTGGACAAGCTCTTCCCAAGGTCTAATGATGGGCTTGAGAAGTGCAGGCTGAACTGCTGCATCTGCATGTACATCTGCTCTTGTACAAGGAAATGAATGGGAATAAACTGCATCTTTATTGACTTGCTGCTGATGGGAGTATTTCTCAATATTCTGAACAGAAACAGGATCAGAATGGTGACTCTTTTGCTGAAGTTCGTCTTGCTGAAGCTGAGATTCCAACTGCAAAAACTCAATATTTTCTTGTGCATCTAGCAAACAATTTTGAATGTTACAAAGAGCATTCTTGCTCATTTTTATCACATCATCAACATTTGAATGAATGAGGTTATTCAAAAACTCTAATGCCTCATTGATTTTAGCCATTTCAACAACTTAGGCTCAAGAAATGAAAGGGTGTCGGCTTCAACCGAAAATGCACCTGTTTACACTGTGATGCAACTTGCTTTCAAACAATTACAAATTACTCCAAAGAAGTTCCAACTATGGAAATCTCAAAGTACAAAATGTGCTCCTCAAATGATGGAGGACAATCAATAATGAGTTACATCAACAACTCAAATTTACAGATTGCAACTATGAAGAAGATGCAAATTCCACTCACAATACAATGTCAATATCTCTGCAAATTTTATTTTTTTTAAATGTGCAGCTGAAAACACTTGTGCAAGAGGCCTTTAAGGTAGCTGAATTCTTTCTTCAAAGAGCTGTTTTTCATCAAGAACAACTCTTCTTCACGTGTCAATATATTTTAAAAAAAGTCACCCTTATGTCAATGCCACAAATCAGAATGCAAAACTACAATTTTCTCTATGTATTCAGTTCATCTTCTCTTCATTTCATGTTGTTCATTTCCCCTTTTCCCCTCTCTCTCTGCTGTTTTTTTTTTTTTAATTAATTAAAAATTAATTAAAAAATAGATTAATTAAAAATGGGAATTAATTGGGGGGGTGGGGATTTATTTTTTTTAAATTAGTTGGGATTAATGTAAAATGGGGAGGAAAATTTATTTAAAAAGGGAGAAGGGGATTTTTTTTTTTTTTTTTTTTTCAAAACAAATGAAGTGAGGGAATTAAAATGAAATAAAAAAAACGATTTAAATGCTGGAATTAAAAGGTAGGAGGGGATTTAATAAATAAAAAAAGAGATTGATTAAAAAAATTAAAAGTTATGAGATGGGGAGGCTGTGTGTAAGCGTTGAGGAATGTGGAGCGTGTAGTTGGTAGCGTAGGCAGGGAGGAGTTTGAGTGTGGAGAGCGAACAACGAAGGGTCAGCCATAAGGGAGGTAAGGGAGGGCCGTAGGCGAATGGAGTGAAGGAGTGAGAGTTGGGAACAACAACACAGGAGCGTAGGCAGCTGGGTGAGAAGTGGGGGAGATGCAGTAAGGGATGAGCGCCGAGAGATGAGGGCAGGGTTGGGAGCTGGGGACTCGAGTGGCGTAGTGAATGAGGGACGGGGGAGCGTGGTAGGAGGGGCGTAGGAGTGTAGAGTTGAGTGAGGGGAATGGGAGGGCGCATGAGGTATGTGTGTGGGGGAGACCGCGTGAGAGGGAGGGCGGATTGCAGAGTTGCAGGGGTCGAGGGCGGCGTTTGGAACGGGAGGGGGTGTGGAGACGGCTGCAAAGAGTAATGAGAGGGCGTAGAGCTATGAGTTGGGTGGGAAGGTGAGGTGGGAGGGAGCTCGTGGTGGGATGAGAGAGTGTAGGTCAGGGTGTTGAGGGAGGTGAGGAAGGAACGGCGTGTAAAGGGGAGCGGGTAGTGTATATTAAAATAAATTTACAGAGTGAGGGGGGCCGCGGTTAGGGGTGAGGTGAGGAAGCCACGAGGGCAGTGAGAGCCGTAGCGAATAAGGGTGAGGGGGTCAGGTAGAGTAGGGAGTGTTGCAGCGAGGTTGTGAGTTGTAGGGGATGTCTGGAGGTTAGGGAATTGCAGAGAGGGCCTGAAGGCTGGAATTATTTATTTATTTATTTTTATTTATTTTTAATTTTTAATTTTTTAATGTAAAAACAATAGAGTAGAGATAGGAGATCGACTTGAAAAACAACGGTAGAGGACAGTCCAGAAATGCAATAATCTCAAAATTTCAAAGTACTTGTAGAAATTTTTCAGAAATTGCAAAATTTTCAGGAGATTTTAGCAGTAAACTCAGAAATCTTTCTCAGGAAATGTGGCAGAATTTCGCTAGTAAAAACTCAGAAATTTTTTAGAAGCCCTCTTTAAACTATTTTCCAGCAGCTCTTTAAAATGCAGAAATTTAAAAGGCATAAATTGCAAGAAGCAATCAGAATGAAAACCTTCAGATGCGTAGTGCTGCTTTTTTTTTTTCAAAACCAATGCTGGAATGCTGCCAATTTCTGAATGCTGCTCCTTCTCCAAAACACATTTCTGAATGCGGAAAAATGTCTACTGCAGAAAAACTCTGAGTGATGCAAAAATGCCAAGAATTTTTGCAGATATGCACAGACCATAAACACAAATGGCTCACTCAAGGTTGAGCTGGTTATGGACTTCTCGGCTCTGATACCATGTTAAACACACACATGGTGTATGAGAAAGATAAAAACACACAACAAGAGACTCAACACACAATGAAGGATAAGCGTGAGGCTTTCTTATTTTCCATTATACAAAGATGTACATTTATAGTACAATGGTGTGACTCTTGGTTTCACATTCCAAGGTCACTTGGACTCCATTGTGAATTTTCGCATTCCACACCTACCCATGGAGGATTAGGTGTTCCAACAAAATGAACCCTTCTTACACTCCACCTCCTCTTTCTTCTATAAATACTTCTATAGAAGACAATTAGAGGTTGGTCTATGGATATCTACTGCATGTAAATAGCTTGTGAAGCTGTTGTAGCTCTATTAGAAATTGAAGAAATACATAAGCTGTGATGAGAAGTTTGAAACTGTAAAGACCCACTGGACTTGAATATTGTAACTGGTTTGAACATCAAATACAAATAGCTAATTTATGGGATCCTGGTCTATGTCAATGGTGATGTGTTTCTCACTGTAATTGTCATTTTTCTTGATGTTTTCATTCTATCCACTATTCTCTGATAAAGATCCGCAAATATAGATTAAGATTTACTCCTGAAGTACCCTAAATCTCACTGATAAATCTTTATCCTTTATGTTTTCTACTGATTGTTAATTTGACGGTAATTCAATAGAGTATAACCAGTGAAGTGTTGGTAGGCCCATATTTCCTGAGTACAGCTTGAGAATTTGTCTTTAAATGTTCTTGAGAAGTCTACTAATTAAATATTGAGCTAGAGAAGTCTATGGTTAGCCCTATCCTCTAGTTTTCTTCTCCAACAGTTGCTTTGAAAAGTTCCCTTAAGAGTATGTTGAAAGCGGGCTAGTTTAAAAGTACTCACCTAATCTTAGACTACCTTTTATGTTATCATGAATGTTTTCCTTTGAGAATATGCTAAAAGCAGGGTAAGTTAAAAGTCTTTACTTGATCTTAAGCTGTTCTCTATTTTTAAATGTTTTTCCTTGAAAGTACATCAAAAGCAGGGTAGTTTAAAAGTACTTACCTGATCTTAGACTGTTCTTTTTTTCTTCATGTGTTTTACTTCTTTCACTTCATTTCTTACTATTTCATTCCATAAAATCAACTTAAAGGGATCCTTTGACATAGATGACTTGCCCCATGGACCACTCTTGAACCTTGTTGTTCAGTTAAACCCTCTTATGACTCCATAGCCCAATGGATTGATGTTGCTCCTTGCCTATCTTATCAGCTGAACCATTCCTTCATTTACTTACACCTTCACCCTTCATATAGACTTCCTTCATCTTCATGTTATCCTTCCCAACCAAAACAAAAAAAACAACCTTATTCATCATAACTAGCCTAGAATCATACTTGAAGCCTTAAAAGATCATATTCTTGAACAGATAAATAGAGAGATCCCTCTCTGAATCTAGGATGGCTAGGTCCTTAGATTCCAAAGTGGTTTCATGTAGGCTATGTAGTGTTTGTACTTGCCAATATTACAAACTACAGAGGCCTAACATGGCCAAGAGTAAGGAAGTGCTCCCACCGCTCCTTTGCACTCTAGCTACCTTGCGCGCGCAAATTGAAGCCACACCATTGCAGTGACTTGGGACGAGTCACAAGATTGTGTTGGGGGACTGTTGGAACGGGGTATCCTAACAAGATACAAAACTGGTCCATTTTGAATATTTTTCATTATATTTATCCTAGCGGAGGTGTTTTGGGGATGGGTCAAATCCCCGAACGCATTGTAATGGGTCAAAGGGTAAACTAGGGGTCCAAAAACCATGGGTTGTGGACCATCGGAAAGTCAAGGCTAGATTATTATAAATAGAGATGCATTTTGTATTGTAAAGGATAAGAAATGATGAGCTATTGATGCGATCTGTTGTATAAGCTATCTATTTGGGTTTTGGGGAAAGGACTCCTGCTAGCTGTGTGCACGGAGATCCAAGTCCAGCTATGTGTGGACCCTGTTGCTATGTGCGCAGGTTGGGAAGGGAATTATAAGGAAGAATTGATGAATGAATGAATGTGAAATATTGTTAGAGAACTGAATCTATGAGTACTGTTGTGTGAATTACTGATAATTGATGTATTGTATGTTTATGTCCTGAAGCTGCGAAAGATATGTGTACTACATTCTTGGATCTAGATCTTTTATGTTTTGTTTATGTAATGCTATGTTAATGTTATAAAAGGCATATAAATATAGATCTAGTGCACGTGGATGCGAATAGAGACTTAATTAACTTTGCACAGAACAAGATAACCTACGAATCACAGGACCTACCACAGCTTTGCTTGCCTTACCCATCCTTTCTCAGGGTGTGGAAACCTAGTTCCAGCACCCACCCATACTACTTCGGGTGAGACTTTGACCTGCGCAAGCAGGTCATTGCCGAAAGGGCCAGTAGTATAGGAGTTTGTTGGCAAACCTTGCATACCGAACCTAGGTCAGGACCCCTCAAGCCAAAAATTCCTGTTTAGGATTTCTTCACCTTCTTTAGGGGCCTCTTGGGGGATTGTTCTTCATTCTCCACACTTCTTGGCTCAAGGCCAAAGCCACCTCCTTCAGTCACAACATTATCCCTGAAGCAGGGTAACTTTGTGTTGCAGGGTGTTGCAGTGGGGACTCCAAAACACCATTTCCTTGGCTAATCTTTCAGAGGAGGGAGCTTTTATTCCTCTGGGAGGTTAGTGAGGGAGATTCTAGAGCATATTGTAGATCATTGGCATCAGGCCAAGTACTTCCCTTCACCAACAACGTAGTCCCTTCTCTAAACTGCGTTATTTCTGAGTGCAATTGCAGTGTGGACTTGCTCCACTATTTTGGAGGGTGAGATCTTCAGGGATTGGATCAACCTTTCACCTGAGAGATCCTTTGGATTAGATTCAAAAATAATTTGCAGCATCATCAGCTATCTATATCCATTTCCAATTTCAAAGTTGTAGCTGCTACCCTACAACTCCGGCATTTCTGCAGAATTTCCATTTTGTGTATATTTCAGCCAATCCTTTTAAGGATTGTGTATTGTAGTTTCCAGGGGTTGAGATATTGCTCCCCTTATTTATTTTAGCTATACATTGTTGTATCCATGTATTGACATTATTTTGTAGCAGTTCTCCTTCATATATTGCAGTCATAGCTTCGCTTATCATATGTAGTCGTGTATTTCAAGATTATTGTACTTGTCTCTTTGATGATGGATTTGCCTAAGATTGAGTGATAATTTCCTCAAGATATTGTACACTTTGTGCTACCATATTATTAATAAGATGGCTATGAGATCTTATTACATTTTTTGAAGTTGAAGTTATTCATTTCTATTTCCAGTCATGTCTATGTATTGTTGGATCTCCACATTGGTAATATCTTGAGATATTCCCAATAGTGTAGTTGTTCCTAATTTGGAATGTTATAGTAGTATCAAAGCATGATCTATAGCTTAGCCTATGAGTCTCAGACAAAGAAGATCAAGATGATGATGAAGATGAGTTTACTCTCATCTATTTTCAGATCCAGAGGAAACCTCTCCAAGGAGGTCAAGAAGATTGAAGAAAGAGAAGAGGAAGGACCATGCATTTCCTACTCTCACAAATAAGAAAACCAGAAGCATCAAGGACACTTGGAATTCGAAATTCTAAGTGAGTACCTTGCTGAATACCGAGCTAAACCTAGAGCCTTCCAAGAGACTCTAGCTTTTCCACAATTTATTCAGCAGAAAGAAAGAAGAAGACGCTACAGCTATGGGATGATGAGAGGCAATAGATTTCTATTGTCCACATTTGATGGATCACTCACATGTGCAGCAGAGGTTTGGGTGAAGAAGCTAGAGGCTTTCTTCCTGCTACATCATGTAGTAGACAGAGAGGCTGTAGAAATTGCAGCGCTGCACCTTGAAGGTGAAGCAAATGTTTGGTGGATCAGCCATCTAATCCATGCAAGGGTTTCAACTCTTGTTGAGTTTTCTCAAAGAATGATCAGAAGATTTGGAAAAATGAGGGAGGAGCCCTCACCACCAGCTATTGAGGCATGTACCAGTGCTATTGATACCATGGAGGAGCAGCCTTCATCTTCAATAGTTTGGGAGGCCAACACTTATGAGGAGGAAACTCTTGCAGCCCTGCAAGGAGCTTCCACATTTCACCAAGGTATGATTAAAAATCCATATTTTTTAATTTCAACAAACACTTTGGATGGGTCTACATCATTGCATGCAGTTGACCTAGAGCAGCAGAATGGCACTGCACTGTACAAAAGTAGTGATGGAGAAAATAAAATTCAGTCCTCATGTGAAAATTCAAATGGCAGCTTCATTCAGGAAGCCATGGAGAAAGCAGTGAGAAGGAGTAGACATCTAGAGATAAGAAAATTTTTGTCCTCTCTAGATGACACTCTCTCAATGAGAAAAGAGAGACTTCTACTGGCAGTAGATCCAATGCCACCTGGGTTTTGGAGGACCATGCATGAGGAGGAGATCTCAAGGAGAGATTTCAATGGAGGTGCACTCCCACACATCATGGAGTGCAAGATTATTCAACAGTTTGAGGAGGTTCTTACCTTCTCACAGGAACAGTTAGAAGATAGAGGACATCTTCGGATGGATAACATCTCTCATGATTGTGTTGGACATTCCTTGAGCCATGCACATCATGATGGGAAGTTTTTTCCTACCACCTATTTGGATCCTCATAGGGTCAAATTGATCCTCAGGAAGATTGCATTTCAAGGTCCCATGAAATGTAGGAATCTGATTTGGGATGATGGTAGCCCGCATGGGAGGAGTACCAAGATGAAGGGTGGAAGAAGGCATCCATAATTGGCTAAGTGGGTGTGGATGGTGAGCAAGGAGCACGTGAGCTACTTGTAGATTTATGATACCGGGCAGTAGGAGGCTTGGCTACGCTGGTTACTCTTGAAGGATTTTGGCCATCACTTGGCATACATTCCTTCCAAGGGTATAAGGATGGAGAAGATTTGGCAGGATGCTAGCATCAAGAAGCAATAAAGAGTATGGGTGCATAGTGATGATGCAACATTCATATAATACACTATGTCTTCATCACATATCTTGTATGATGAGAGCATGAGGAAGCAACAAAAACATTTGTTGTTGGGATTATTCCTTGGAGAGCAAGAGCAGATTTTCTCTCATTTCTTGTATGATGTTGCAAGAGTAGGAGATGGCACTATCATGGTGAAAAGGGGATACTCCTTGACCTTTGATGATCAAGAATTACTTCCACCTTGGGAGAGATTCCATATTTGCAGCAACATTATTGGAGGGTTGCCCATCTATGTTGAGGAAGCTGAGGGCAACAATGTTGTACCATCTAGAGATTATCTAGTTCCTCATGCAGAGGAAGGAGGAGATCTTGCTCCAGGTAGAGGGATTCTTGCATATTTTCAAAGAAGTCCCCAGGATCTCATGTATGGAGATCTAGGCACAACTCATGTTTTACATGTGCC
Organism: Pinus albicaulis; assembly: GCA_034641835.2. Taxonomy (NCBI): domain Eukaryota; kingdom Viridiplantae; phylum Streptophyta; class Pinopsida; order Pinales; family Pinaceae; genus Pinus; species Pinus albicaulis. The sequence goes on along the minus strand of CM076578.1, from coordinate 1,351,716,411 downwards.
ATTGCTGAAGAGGTGTGGAACCTTGGAGAAACAAGGAGGAGAAAGGGAGAAGACCCAACATCAGGAGATGAGGAGTACACATCCCTATTCATTTCTGGAGGTCGATACACCTAAGAAGGTGATTGGATTGCGTAGTGGAAGCATGGAGAGTTTTCTCCATTCATATATTCAGTCATCTCTTGTTAAGGATGTCTCATTGCATGGAGACATTTTGTCAGGGAGACCACTAGACCAACAAAGGAGGAGGGATGCTTCACGTGTTGAGGCACCATTCATTGATTTCAGAGGAGTGGAGTGCTCCCAGGATCATCTTGCTTGCATGATATTGACAGGTCAACATATGAGGAGATGCATAGATCATGTGCAGATGGAGGAGATACATAACTCTTTGGAGGAGTTAGCACAACCACCTCTTTTCTCTTTGAGGAGGAGAGGAGACTCATTTTTGAGCCACTCCATTTGCATGAGCAGAACTTAAGGCAAGGGTATTATTTATTTGCATGATTATTTGTATATTCATCCCTTAACCATATATGTACAGGATGTTGCTCCAAGAAGGAGCATTCTTTTTTCTAGACCCCATGGTCTACTTGAGGCCATGAGTACTATTAGTGACCACTCCCTAGGAGGACTTGGGGAGGAAATGTATTTTGGAGGACATGCTCACCTTGCAACATACATCATTCACTTCCTCCATACATTTGAGGAGAGTGGGAAAACAAGCAAGTGGTTGAGAGGCCACATTTTTTGTCACACTCTTTTGCAGTTGAGGGTCAAACTGCATTACTTACAATTGAGGGACCATTGTCCTTCTCCCTTTCCATACATGACAAAAATCATGGCTCTCATTATGGTTCATTATGTTTCTATTTTATTTATATTTATTGAGAGCATGATTAAGGGAATGGCACATTGGTTGAATGTGTCCCTCGGGGGAGAGATGTCCCACATTATTTGCATTGCATGTTCTAATGGGAGCATGAGAGGTTATGTGGCAACTATGGCAAAACATTTGTCTCCAATTGAGGTGAGCCATATGATTGATTGGATGCCATATGATGGTGACTTCCAACTCATCACATATGAGATGATTTGGGACAGCATGTTTCGTAACGCTAGGGAAGAGATCCTTGGAGGTCTAGTCTTCATCTTGCCATGGGAGGGAAACATTATTGCAACCCAAGATCAACATATACTCTACACTTATTCTAAGTGGAGAGGAGGACAACGTGGGGTAGGATATTTTGTCTACCAAGATCAGATTTTCAGCCCACCTACATTGCAAGAGGCAATGGTGGAAGGTGATTTTCAGGAGTTGCCATGTTGGGAGGTAACTCAATTTTTATGGATGATTGCTTGGGGGATGGAGGATCCACTTGGGGAATATGTTCCTCAACACATTTTAGACTCCATGCCTTGAGTGGAGATTTTACAGTTCTATCCCTGCAGTTTCTTGAGGACAAGCAACATTTGGGAGGGGAGGACTGTAATATTCCCATTTTAGCACACAGCTAAATGGAATATTAAAGTTTTGTTTTTATCACCTAGCAGCTTAATAAATGGGTAAGGGAACCAATTCTTGTTGAAGACATGAATAAAATCCCTCATAATGTGAAAGGGATCATTAGAGTAGCTTTATTTTGCTCCCTCAAGTGTGAAAAGGGGAAAATGCATGAAGACAAGGTCAAGTTTGACCAAGTCAACATCGCTGCCATAGGAGGAGTGGATCACTTTAGAAGACAACGCAGTGTGAATTAGGAAGATGATATTTGGCGGAGGAAACCCTAATGAATGGGACCCATGGAAAGAGAGATTTCACTTGTTTAAAAGGAGGTCAAGGTAGCCATTGTTATTGATGAATTGGATTATTGGTTTCATTGTCTATGCAGACATTGTGCATTCTTCTGCGGATTAGAAAAGTTCCCAGGGGAATTCTTGTTTAGGATTTCTTCACCTTCTTGAGGAGCCTCTTGAGGTATTGTTCTCCATTCTCCACACTTCTTGGCTCAAGGACAAAGCCACCTCCTTCAGTCACAATGTTATCCCTAAAGCAGGGTAACTTTTTGTTGTAGGGTGTTGCAGTGGGGACTCCACAACACCATTTCCTTGGCTCATCTTTCAGAGGGAGCTTCTATTCCTCTGGGAGGTTAGTGAGGGAGATTCCAAAGCATATTGCAGATCATTGGCATTAGGCCAAGTACTTCCCTTCACCAACAATGCATTCCCTTCTCTAGACCGCATTATTTCTGAGTGCAATTGCAGTGGGGACTTGCTCCACTATTTTGGAGGGTGAGATCTTCAAGGATTGAATCATACTTTCACCTGAGAGATCCTTTGTATGAGATTCAACCATCATTTGTAGAATTATCATCTATCTATGTCCATTTCCAGTTTCTGAGTTGCAGATGCTACCCAGCAACTCTGGCATTTCTGCAGAATTTCCATTTCATGTATATTTCAGCCAATCCTTTTAAGGATTGTGTATTGTAGTTTCCAGGGGTTGAGATCTTGATCCCCCTTATTTATTTGATCTATAAATTTCTGTATCCATTTATTGACATTATTTTTTAGAATTTCTCCTTCATAGACTGCGCAGTCATAGCTTGGCTTATCATATGTAGCCGTGTATTTCAAGATTATTGTACTTGTGTCTTTGATGATGGATTTTCCTAAGCTTGAGTGATCATTTCCTCAAGATCTTGTACACTTTCTGCTACCATATTATTAATAAGATGGCTATGAGATCTTACTGCATTTTCTAAAGTTGAAGTTATTCACTGCTATTTCCAGTCATGTCTATGTATTGCTGGATCTCCACATTAGTAATATCTTGAGATATTCCCAATAGTGTAGCTATTCCTAATTTGGAATATTACATAGTATTCATCCCTCACAATTAACTTATATATGTGATCCACCTCTTCTTCCTCATTCACTAGCTATGTATACCTTTCTCCTTCTACAGGATCTAGCGGTATTATCACCCGTGTTCCTTCACTTTCAAACACCATGCTCCTCTTTTCTAAGTTGATAATACCGTCCATATCTATGGCCCAATCCAATCCTAAGAGTGTCTAGTAAGGGTCTGCATCTTCTAAAATTTGAATGACTTCAAAGTCAGCTCGGACCTTAACTCCTGCGATATCTACTACGATCTTTGATAGTCTCCGCAATGGGATGATCTTCTGTTGGTTGGCCATGCACAGTTGGATAGTGGACCATTCCAACTTAGGTTCTCCCATTTGTTGCCAAGTTTTTTTAGGTAGTACGTTCGCATCTGATCCTAATTCTAGAATAACTTGATCCATCTCATAATCATCGATTGGTGTGGTCAACCACATCTCCTGACCACTGCGTCTCTTATGCTTATATAGTTTGTGCACATCCTTGATTTCCATAGCTGGGGTTGTTTTTTCTGTGCAACTGTCTATCAAGGGTTGGAAGTTTTCTATGGCCCTTTGGTTGCATAATCTCATACATGCCTGCAGGAATGGTTTGACCTCATCATCTGCTTTGGGGTTCGCAGGGGCGTGAGGAGTAGTTGCCTCAGCCTTAGCAAAATCTTGGCGAGCTACGACAAAGGTTTCCTTTTATTTTTGTAAGTTCAAACCTTCTTGTTTAATGGCTACTTTACAGATGAGAGGCTCTGCCTCAGCCTTCTCCGTAGCTCCTCTGGTGGCCATGCCACCATGTGTTATAACATTAAAATTTGGTCCTTCATCTCAAGGTTCTGCCTTGACCCTTTGTACATTCTAGGTAGACGTCTGTTACTTCTCCTGCATCTTCGCCATCAAAATTGGGCAATCTTCAATCACATGATCTAGCTATCTACAATATCTGCAGGATTGTCTCGCAGGGTTCACGTAGTCCCTTGCAAAGTTCCCTATCTCTGCACAATTATAGCTAATCCGTTGTCCTCTTCTACTACCCGCGCTTCCACCTCGGCCCCCTCCTCTGCCCCTAGCTAGGGAGCCACCTACACCCTAGGGGGATCTTGGTGAGCATGGATCTAACTGTACCCTATATAGATTTCCTTGATCTATCATCAGATCATACGTCAGACAGTTATGTTCATCATGGCCCACATATCTACAGAACCTACACCATTGTTGCTTTATTTCTGGGACATATGCGGCAAGGCAAGGGCAATGGTTGGTATCTTGCAGCCCAGCAATGCGACAATCATCGCAGCAAAGTATTGGTCCACTTGGTCCTGCAGCTTCCGTAGGTCGCAATGAGCTGGGTCCCCCAGCCTGTATGTAGTCCGCTAGTAGAGGATAGTTATCCTTGGTGTGTCTATTCACCCTACATCGTATGCACTATCTTTCAGGGCTAGAATCTGTACCTCACTCCTGCATCTGGATCTCCATATGCATTGCTTCTAGCTAGCCTTGTATCTACTGCACTCCTAACTGGGTATCATCTCTTGGCACAGCTTCTAGCTTCATCACAATTTCCAAGGCCCTTTCCTACGATTCAATGGCTTGATGTCCCATTGGCACATGTAGGTGGGGTAGTAGCATAGAAATGAACCACTATGTGTGTTGTTTGTCATCGTAAAAAAATCCTCCTTCTCTAATTACCTTCTTTAACCATTGGTTAGCCTCCCATATGGATTCAGACGGTCCCTGCTTTAAATCCTTTAGATCATTCACTATCTATGAGTAGGACTTGGGATTTTTGAACTGTTTTTTCAAAGCATTCTTAATCTCTTCAATGGTTTCATTTTCATGGTGGTTGATGTATCCCATATACCAGTCTAACGCCCTTCCTTCAAAGGCAAGGGATAACTATGCTATTTTCACTACATCACTAGATACATTCTGCGCAGTCCATACTGATCTTGCGACAAACCATAACTGATCCATATCTTCATCTCCTATGCCTTTGAAGGTGGGTAGATTCATGTGTGAGGCCATATCGTCTTCTGGTGGTGGAGGCGGTGAGTTCTTACCTCTATGAGGGTTCGACGGTGGTGTGGACAGAGAACTCTACGCAGCAGAATTTCTTACTGGGATGTAGACAGATCGATCTCCTTCTTGATTAGTTCTATATTATTTATCACTGCGCGTTGTACCCTCACTTTTATAGGAGCTCATTCACTCTGTGTGGCTACAGAGAATGCTCTTTTCGCACAGTAATATCTTAATCAGCAATGGTAAGGTTTTCAGAAACTTGTCCCGCAAACCCTTGAAGAAACTTCACTCTGCATTAGAATAGGAAACGAATTGATCAATTGAAAATTCTGTCACAAACCCTCCTATCACACTGTCCATCAAATAATCTACCATGCGAGTGATGGTGTTATTAGTCTTCTCTAACTGTTGAATCAGCTCTGGGGTCCACTATGTGACCCGTTCTTCCTTCCAACACTTCTGGAAATCTATGAGCCTTGCAAGCCACTCCTGAAGCTCAGTCGCAAATGTCACAAAGAAAATTTCGTAGATCTCTATGAAAATTTACTTATTCTTCCACTTTTTCACCGTCAACCTTGTGCTGCGATTCTCTTTTATCGAAAATTCTTGAATTTGTTTTTCGAACCACTCCTCAATTTATTTCTTCTCAGGTTTCCAGTATTCTCTTGGCATTACCCAATATCTCTCTCAAAATGCTCCCAGTCCTGGAAATGGAACCATTTGTTGGCTCGAGGGGTCCTGACCTAGGTTCAGAGGTTAAGGTTTTCCAACAAACGCCTATACTATTGGACCTTTCGGCAGTGACCTATTTGCGCAGGCCAAAGTCTCACCCAAAGCAGTATGGGAGGGTGCTGGAACCAGGTTTCTGCACCCTTAGAGATAGAGAAGGTAAGTCAAGAAGAGCTATGTTCCCAGCTTATCAGCTTCACATTCAATAGATCTAGTTATAGACTTATATCGGAGAGCTCGTATCTACCTTCGCATCCACATGCGTAATAACAATCTATCAGTACATCAACTATAATTGTAGTAATCAACAGATCATAGATTCATATAATAGGAACAAGGATATTCTCGCAACTATAAACATATCTATTCGCAATTTCACTAATCAATATAGTCCACAGTTAATAGAGCTACCATCAGTTATAGATCTAGTCAGCACCTTCGCATCATCAATATCACATGTAATATCATAAACACATGAACAATAGATCATAGGAGTACTCCGTATTATAGCAAAGACAAATCTGCAGCAACAATGGATAACCAATAGTAAGTGTAACAGATCCAACAGTTCGCATCAACAGTAATACATAAACTTAGATAATGCAGAGATACTCTAACCAGATTCACATATATTAGCATCCAAAACCCAATAAAATCCAACACACCCTGCGCACACAGCTAGCAAGGTCCGCACACAGCAAGACCGAGGATCTCCACACACACAGCCAGTAGGAGTCCTTACCATAGCAACCCAAATAGATCTAACAATTCGTAACTATCATCAATCTCTATTCTTTCCTGCCTATGACTCAAAAAGGTTTATCTATTTATACTCATTTAGCCTATGCATCCAATGGTTTGAAAACCATGGTTTGCGGGCTCTTGGTCTACCTTTGACCAGTTACAATGCATTAGGGGCTTTGACCCATCCAAAAACCCCTGTGTTAGACTAAATATTACAAAAATATAAAAAAATGGACAAAATTTGCAGCTTTAGGAGACCCTATTCCAATAGTACCTCCCCTCACATGTAAAATATTTCATGATGACCCTCATCAAGGGTGCATACCTCTCTAGAAAATGTAAAAAAGGGAAGATATATTTGCAGCCTTCTTTCTATCTCAGCCTTAGAAATGGCTCATAGCATCTTATGTCTAAATTTTCTCTTTTGAACCATTTTTCACCAATATTAGGTATTCCAATGGAAATAGAAATAGAATTTGACGACAACTCAAAGTCTAACCCTACAAGATTCACTTGTTTATTGTGTAGGTTGAGCATAAACAACCTAGTGAGATCAGGGTGACTCTGCACCTGTTGGACTTTTTCACAAAATTGAAAACACCCTACATTTTGGAAACAAGTGATAATCATAGGAGAGGCATTAAGCTCCACAGTTTCTTGGGGTTCAAACCTATTAACCTTCCCACCTCTGTGTTTCCACCTCCTAGGCACTTTTCCTTCTTTACTACTCACATTTCCTCCTTCTCCTGACATTTGATCATCGTTGTTTTTAAACAAACCCTACCTCTACTTGTGAAAATTGATATGCGAAGTGAATTGGAATGATGGTGAAAGGCAACCTTTGCAAGTGAGTGAGAGGAAGGTGTAGGTGTATGACTGAGCCCTTTAAGCTTTGATGAATGGTCAATATTCAAATCACTGCAACCACATTACTTCATACCCTACTTTGACTGATAAATTCTTATTTGTAGATGTTGGAGGTTGAAACAGGGTTTTTAGCATGAAGACTTAAGGTTTCTAATCCTTAGGGTTTGGTCAATTTATTTTAACATTGAATCATCAAAATTCACTAGAGGACAAGGCGAGACATCCACCTACCAATTTTCAATGCCCTTGAAATTCACTTGATGAAGCTTGGAGGATATTTTCTGTTTCTTTTTTCCATTTGCAGGTGGAGGAGGAGCTTCAAGCAAAGGCACAGTGCCTGCATGCAGATTCGAGTCCTCTCTGCCCAATGCATAGCGCCCGTACGCATTTATGGGTGTCGGGCTTCCCAATGCATAGTGCTTGAATGCTTTTTTACCTATCGGGCTTCCCTGGGCACAGCGCCTGAACACTTTTTTGGGCTGTTAGGCTTCCCCAACACGTAGCGCCTGAATGTTTTTGGCTTGTCGGGCTTTCCCTGGGCGAATGGCTAGCGCCTGCATAAACATGAAACACGTGTCTCTGAAAGCACAGCACAATGCAATTTTGCACTAGGAAATCCTCTCAACACGCAGCCCCGGGCACTGAACGCATAGCACCAGGAAGACTTGCTCAAAATCTGAACAAAATTCTCAAACTTCTCTCTTGGATGCTCTGACTGTTGTTGCAAGTGCACAATGAGTTGGGTGAGGGGCAAAAATATCCTTTATAGCCTAGGAAAATAAATTGAGCTTAGAGAACCCACTTTTCTAATGTTTTTGAGATTTTTCATTTAACTAATATTCCCTTGACCTTTTTTGCTGTAGGTGGCTAGAAACATTTAAATGGCCCTTTCCTACCTTTTCCTTTCTGACCAATTTTTTCTCTGTTTGCTCTGTAGGTTGTTGATATGGTGAACTTGACTTTCCTTTGGCTTATTTATGCCTTTAACTTCTTTGTTGATAGGTGATTATGAGAACCTTGAAATGGCTTTTCCCTCTGATATTTGAAGCATGGCAGCTCTACCCTTAACAACATTAGAAGTTTTAGACATAAAGCATTATCTTCAACATTTCTTTGTCCTTACCTCAAAGATAAAATTACCTTGTGCTTGGCAGGTGACTGAGCATCTTGTTTTCAACTTTCTCACTAATCCTTAGTCATAATAAAATCACCTTTGATAGGCACTATAGACTTCCAAATCATGTTTCCTATCTCCTCTTTTGGCCAATTATGATTTGGAGGTGCCATGAAATATTGACTTAGCCTTTTCTGATATTCTTGAAGTTTGATATATTCAATTTACACAAAAACAACCTTATAATCACCTTCGATTTCCATCTTGGAGTTCAGCCCTATGTTTTTGTCCCTTTGATTATTAAGGGTAAATGACTGAAATGAGAGCTTGACCTTCCTTTTAATAATACCCTTTGCATCCCCTTTCCTTTGTAACAGTGAGGAATATAACCTTGGAAAACTCTGGGATGACATACACAGTGGCCCCTTAAAATCTTCTTTTTGAGGTCATTATGGAGGCTTAACAGTTTCATTTTACCTCTTTTTACCATCTTTGGCATGACAAACTCCTTGGGATGATTCTGGGATATTTGCAAACAGTGATATCTTTAGGAACCCTTTGTTGTCATTATGGATTCCAAACTTACCTTTTCACCTTCTTTGATCACCTTACCAAAACCCCAGGTTTTTGGGATGCTTGAGAACAATTATCAGTGTTGCCTTCTAAGTTCTCTATAGCCCTTTCAATTTCATTCATTTCTGTCTAGTTCACCTCACCTTTTTCCCTTTTTCATTTATAATTTCTAAGAAATTTCATCCATGTTTGGTTCTCGTGGTGTGCCTCCTCCATGTGATTTGCTGCATTAGATCCTCGTTTGGCATACTGTTGGCCCAATCAGGCTTAGAAACCCTGATTTTCCTTGAACACAAACTACTCCCTCTATTTCTCCATGTGCAGACCTCTTACCTTACCAATTTTCTGCTGATAGTCACTTTAACATTCCTACAGAAATGTCAAAATGCATAGTTTCCTTTTGCATAACTTGAATTTGATAAGGTGGTATTCTTAGGAGATTTTCTGATTTTTCTTGGACAACCATGTGCTGATCTTGTCTTGCATTTGAACCAGCTTCTAGCACAAGGAAAGTAGTGCTTAAAATACCAAGGGTGACCCTACAACCTATGAAACCCTAATGACCTAGTGGGAGGCTCCTTTGATTTGGTCTTTGACTGAAAGCTTGGCTTGGGGTTTTCAAGTGTAAAAAATAGAGTTTTTAAAAATTTGATGTATTTAAGATCCAAAATCCAATGTACTTGATTTATCTAAAGAGCCTACAGAGATAGTTTTGAGACCATCAATGCTTGAGGCACTTGGTGAACATGAGAAGGAGCAAGTTGTTTGGAAATCCTAGATGGAAAGTGGAGGGGTTAGGTAAAGGAAAAATAGAGTTCTGAGGTTATGGGTGAGAAAACAGGATAAAGATGAGTGGCATGAGCCCATGAGGGGTCTTTTACAAAGTGGTATTTTAACCATGGAATGGCAGAGTAGTAAAATAGTGAAAATTTTGTTTTAAGGATAATGAAGGCAGTGAGATTTCTAAAAATCACAATATTGATGAATCTTGTTTTTAGAAATCTAGGACAGGTATTTAGTCATCTACAAATAGCAAAAATTACTGATGGCTAACAGTGGATCCACTTGGGGAGGGTAGCTCCCTCTCAGGAGGTGTCCAGAACTTCAGATATAAAATCTCTGAGTTTATGAAGACCAGTGCCTTATTCATTGGGAAGATTTTTCTTCTTTCATTTGCTGATGTTTTTCTTGAACCTATGATCTCAAGAATCTGAAAGACATGATTGCTTCAACCTCATCTCTACCTACCCATCATACCTTTTCCTATCATTTTTTCTTCTTGTGGATGCACTTGGACTGGCAAACCCTTGACATTATTTTTCTTTTAAAAGAAAAACAAACTATCTACTTGTACCCTTATCACTTCCAAGAGTTCAAATTATGGTAGTGAACTCTTTTATTCTCTACCTAGACTATTCATCTGTCAAGGTTAAGCCATTTGACAGATTTTATTCTGTAATCTACTGACATAAAACTGAAAACATTATTTAAACCAAGATTAAGCAATCTGATTTACCATGGGATGTGGCATTGGGACAAGCTGCACACAGATATTATTTTTGTATAAACAAAACTAGAAAATATGAGGTCTGTGATCTATCATTTGTTAAGCATCCCCATTTTTCTTTTTGGTTTAGATTTGAGAATTAAGAACCAGCATCCTTTCTTCCTAATATATTTCTACTAACATGTCAAGCTTAAATCATTTGACAAGTCTTCTTTCACCAACCTATTAGCAGAAATTTAAAACATGTTCAGCCATGATTAGGCTAGATGACTGAACAAGACTCTTTTTCTTAACAATTAGTGGAATTTAGGCTTGCACACTTTCAACAGTACTCTTTTTTTTGGGTATGGGGCTGTACCTATTCTTTTCTCACCCTCTTTTTCCTTCTTTCTTTGTTTTTGTGTTTTTGTTTTTTATGATTTGTCATCATGCAATATTATGTACAATGAACGAAAGCTTCAAGCTAGGAATTTTGACAAAAATAGTGCTTGAGCGTCCTGCCATTGACAGGACCTCCAAATACCTCTACTCCATCCAGTTCTTGTAAAAAGAACGCATTATTACCTCTAACTAAATGAATGATATAAGGACCTTTCCACAAATTCTCAAATTTTCCATGTTTTCTTTTGTCCTCCCTCCTAGAATCCCATTTCAACGTTGTGTCTCCAATGCGGAAATCATTGGCTTTGGTTCTTCTATCAAAGATATTCTTTATGTTTTCTTGCATGGCTTTTTTTCTTTTGTAAACTTATTCCCTTGACTACTGCAAATGAAAGGTTTGGTTCAGCCTCCTTTGCATGTCATTTTCTTCTGATTGAACCTCTCGAAGAAGCTTCATAACTGAAACTCCCAAGGATGTTGGGAAAACAAAATCCATGCCATAAACTAGCTGATAGGGAGACATATTGATATATTTCTTAGTTTTTAGTTTATCAGCCCATAATGCATGCACTAGTTTGCTATGCCATGATTTTTGGTTCTCTTCCGACAGCTTCTTGATGATGTTCACTAGATTTTTGTTGGAGGACTCAGCAAGCCCATTACCTTGAGGGTAATAAGCTATGGAATGCCCCAATGTGATATGATATTTATAGCAGAAGTAAACCATTATTTTGGATTTAAAGGTAGCAACATTATCGGTAATGATCTTTCTAGGACAACCAAATCTGGACAAGATGTTGGTTTCAAAGAATTTGATAATGACTGAGACAGTGGCATTGCTAGAAGAGATGGCTTCTATCCACTTGGTGAAATAATCAGTGGCAGTGAGGATCCACTTGTGTTGGGAAGATGAATTAGGGTGGATCTCTCCAATGAAGTCCAACCCCATTGTTTAAAAGGAGATTCAACACTAATGGGATGCAAAGGCAAAGGTAGAAGTTTTCTCTTGCCATCAAATATTTGGCACTTATGGCAAGTCATGACCAGTTTGTAAGTGTTAGGGAAAAGTGTGGGCTAATAGTAACCAGCTCTAAGGATTTTTTTAGCTGTGGCTTTCCAGTAGAGATGGCCTCCACACTCTCCTTCATGCAGCTCATGCATGATTATGTCTGCATGATCTTCAAGCAAACATTTAAGCAATATGCCAAAAGAATTTTTTCAATAAAAAGATCCATCTAAAATGCAGAAATTCAAAGCTTTTATTCCAAGAATCTAGCTTTTGTTTTGGATAAAGTAGGAGGAGCATTAAAATAAAAAAGCACATATAGAATATCAACATACCAAGATGAATTCAGAAATACTTCTTGAATGTTGGGAACTGTGAACTCTTCATGTTTCTCTAATGCATCAACCATATTCATGTCTAGTGCTCGAAAATTTGATTCATCCATGAGTTTTGCGAGTCCTTCTCCGTTTTTCAGTTTAGTGGGTCTGATTTCTAAATCATATTATAAGATAATAGTAATCCATTTACCCCTTTTACCATCAAGGTCCTGATTTATAATGTCCTTGAAAACTATCTGTGAAACAAAAGTAATGATATGAGAGTGCAAAATGTAAACTCGAAAATCTTTCAATGTTTTGATCAAGGCAAAGGCTTGTTTCTCCATGATGTTATATTTTAAGGGAGCATCTCTTAATGCCTTACTGAAGAAGTATATGGGTTTTTCTTGCCCCATCATGTTCTTTTGTAATAAAACTGTAGCAATGGTGTGTTCAGATGCAAATGAGAAAATTTAGAAGTCCTTGGTAAAGTTAGGAATGATTAGAACTGGTGTTTGGGTGAGTGCTTGTTTTACCAGTTCAAAGGATTGTTTGGCTTTCAAGGTCCAATTAACTCCTATCTCCCTTTTGATCATGTTGGTAATATTCCTTAGGAGTTCACCAAGGTTGGGGATAAACCTTCTTAGGAAGTTGATCTTTCCAATGAAAGATTGTAGCTCTTTAATGTTTCTAGAATGGTTGATTTGCAATATACCTTCGATCCTTTTGGGGTCTATTTTGATCCCTTCTTTAAAGATGATGTGGCCTATGAGTTTTCCTTCCTGAAGAAGATATATTTTTTTCATAGGATTCAAATACAGGCCATACATCCTACATCTTTCAAAGACTTTTCTCAACTGGAATAAGTGTTCTTCATCTGTCTTAGAATAGATGGTGATGTCATCAAGGTATATGACTATGAAGTAACCTATATCTTCTAAAAAACAAATGTCCATGGCCCTTTGAAAAGTGGCCCCTACACTCATTAACCCAAAGGTCATTTTAACATACATGAATGTGCCCCAAGGTGTAGTGAAAGCAGTTTTGTGTTGATCACTTGGAAGTACTAGTACCTGATTGTAACCCAAAAAGCCATCAAGTAATGATATTCTCTTAGATCCAACCACCCTTTGAAATATATGATCCATTTTGGGCAAAGGATAATTATCCTTCAGGGAGGCTTTGTTCAAATTTCTAAAGTCAATGCACAGCATAATCTCCCTGGTCTTATTCCTAACTGACACAAGGTTTGAAACCCATTCTGAGTACCTAAGAGGGACTATGATCCCAACATCATACATCTTTTTAATCTCCTTTTCAACTAAAGGCACTAGGATGGTGTTTATTCTTCTTAGTTTTTATTTGAATCGTTTCTGATTTTTCTTGAGAGGAATTTTATGTTGAATAATGCTTGTGTCATAGGACTTCATGTCCTCATACCCCCATGCAAACACATCTTTAAACTATTTAAAAAGCTCAATATATTTCTGTTTTATGTGAGGAGGAAGATTTTGGACAGCATGATCATTCTGGGTTCTTTTATGTTGCCTATGTTATATTCTTCTACATTAGTCTCAGTTGTTGATCAGTGGTTGTCATTGATGTCAACCCAAGCAAAAACAGGGGCTAAACCAATATTGCATGGGAATTTTAACCTACCAAATTAATATATTCTGGGTCAATAATTCTTTTTATGTTTTCTACTTGTCTAGATGTTTCTGTTGACATATGGCACGCCATGTAATTCTTCAAAGTTTGAGAGATATTCATGTCTGAAGTTTGTACCCCCAGTTAGTGGGATAAAACCCCATGGGGTTGGGGCATGGGTCATTGAAAAGTAATAATTAATATTTTTTAAGCCCCTAAAATCCCTCCCACGTTCACTTGTTGAAGCCCCTCTCAACTTAAGCATTCATATAAATTGTGATCTTCATTTCCTCCTTATGTAATGGATTCGTCCATCTGAAACAAGTCATCTTGGAATTTTTCCTCTAACTTATTTTCTAAGAAGGTTCAGAAGCTGAAATGTTTATGAGGCGAAGCCTAAATCCTGAGGAAGTTGCAGTAAAAATTTCAGATCAAGGTGCGCAACATTTTTGGAGATATGATCTATGTAAGTCAGGGTTTTTGGAGGCTCTTGAAATTCATCTCAAAAAAGTGACCTTGGTAAATTCGTCGTAAATCTCTCTCTGAGTATCGTATTGGAATTCCGTAAAAATTTATGGATAGTGCATAGTCTTTAATTTTTTCTCTATCAATTTCAGAAACAAATGAAGAAAAAGTGACACGTGGCATGCCATACAAGTGCGCTTTGCTGAAACAGTCCATAATTAGGGAATTGTGAGAGGTTGGGTATAACTCTCTCTTCAAGAATCCAAATTGAGTCAGACCTATGGCATTGGAAATATGACTCATAGGACTACTACAGGACTGGAAATTAGATATTGAGGATCTGAAATGACAGAGATACACTAGATTCAATATATATCTCCTAGAAGGAAAGAAAAAGCTAGATCATGTGTTGTCAAGGGTTGCAAAGGACTAGACTTTCTACGGCAGAAAAGCAAAGCAAGGTACAATATATGGTAGCATGACAAGAACAACAACCAAGGTGCATAACAGCAGCAATAGTTTCATAATATGAAGTCTTCAAGTGGGCAGCACTGCATACAATCATTGTAAAGGTATCATTGTACTTAGTCATTATAAATACATTATTGTACAAATTGTACTAGTGTCTATCTACGAAGGGTTGAAGAGGCAGTGTTGGGAGGTCTAGGATCATCATTAGGTGGTTGTATCAAAGTTGGGGTTATGGTGTAGTATATATTATTCTTCTACATCATTCTATGTCATTGTAAAGTGGACCATTTTCCCTGGTACAGGAGTCCATTCTTCTTTTATTCTTCTATAGGGTGGTAGGGTGGTGCTAGGGTGAGTTGTAGCTCATTGGGTGTTGGGGCATCCATTCAGTTGACTATTGAATAATCTTGGGCATTGGAGCGTCCATCCAGTGGGAGCTGGAGAAGAATGCTTTTCTAGATTCTAGGAAGTTGGAGCTTTATTTTCAATTGGAGTTGAATATTAAAGAATTATTAGAAAAGCATTAGGTGGTTTTTGTCCCGGAGTGGGTTTCCACCTTAAAAACTGTGCACATTTGTGTTCCTCTTGTTTACTGCTATCATTGTACAAACACTGATAATAATTGAAGATTAACTAATGTTATTATTGAAAGGAATACTGATTCCCCCCCCCCCGCTCTTAGTATTTCGAACAATTGGTATTCCTTCAATAGCAGTTTAACAGCTTGGTTCCTTCTTACCAAGAATGGTGTACCTCTATTCAATGAAAATAATTATGCACTCTGGAAAGAAAGAATGGAGGTCTATCTCTTGGTGCAAGGTTACGAAGTATGGGACACTGTTCAAAATGGATTTACATCAACTGCGGATGAACAAGGTAAGAATAATTTGGTAAATGATGCAAAAGCAAAGAATATTATTATTAGTGAACTTATTAAATCTGCTTATCATAAGGTGTTGGGTTGTAAAACCACCAAAAATGTATGGGACAAGCTTGAGAATATATATGAAGGTGACTCAAATGTCAAAGAAGCAAAGCTTCAAATCTATAGAGCAAAATTTGAGCAACTCAGAATGAAAGAAGATTGCAACATTGCTGCATACTTCCAATACGTTGATGAAATAACCAATACTCTGGAAGGATTGGGAGAGTCAGTTGATGAGAAGAGTATTATACGGAAGATTCTTAGAACGTTACTAGGGAGATTCAACCCAAAGGTATCGGTCTTAGAATACAGTGCAAATTTGGACAAACTCAGCAAGGAAGAATTACATGGAGTTCTCATAGCATATGAAATGAGACTTGATGAAGAAAAGGGTATTTCAAATCTAGAAATTGCGTTCGTTGCATCTAAGAAAACCAATAAGGACAGAGAACCTTCAATTGAAATGACATTCACCTGCAAGTGTAAAGAAAAGGGATATGATGGAGAAGATCTTTCAGATGAAGAATTTGCTTACTTTACAAGAAAACTAAAACTTGGTAAGGGAAAATTCAAAGGTAAACTTCCATTGATATGTTTCGGTTGTGGTGAGGTTGGGAATTTCGTAGAAAAATGTCCGAACAAAAGTGATGACAACTCAAAAGGAAAGAAAGGCCTTAAGAAATTCAACAAGCAAGGAAAAAATAAAGGATCCAAAATGAAATTTCTCTCTAAAGAAGATAGCTTCTCATCCGATGAAGAAAGTGACAGCAAAAAAGAAGCCAATAAGAAAGTATTGTTTATGGCCAAGCACAATAAACAAGAAGTATCAAACAATGAAGAAGAAGGGATGACCATAGAAGAATTTTATGAGGAGGCAATCACGCTTATAAAAGAGCTCAATGCTGAGAAGATCCATTCCAACACTCTTGAAGAACAAGTTCAAGGTCTCAAAATTGAGGTTGAAGAACACAAATGTATTGAAGATTCACTTCAAAAGAAGTTGGAAGAAAGCAACCAAGAAAGGGAAGCATTAGAAGCTGAAGTTGTCTCGCTGCGTAAGGAAGTGAAGAAGGGAAAAACTGTCCAAAACTATGCCAACAGCTCAAGGGCATTGGAAGAACTCATCAACAATCAACGATATTACAACGACAGAACTGGCCTCGGTTACAAAGGAGAAGAAAAAATACCTCCTACAACAAAATACAAAGAACCTATGAGATCTGACATACATGAAGACTTCATTGGACAAGATTCACAAGCACATCCTTGGAAGACGATTCCTCGATGAATATTTTTGTCCAGGTACCAACATATTTTTCATGGCTGTTGTTATTCATGTGGAAAATTTGGTCATAAAGCTGTAGAATGTTGCACGTACCCTATGAAACAATACAATTCCAAGAGATTCTTCAGATATGAACCTCCTAGGGCTCAACAAAACATCAATAGATTTGAAAATTTAAGAAATAATTTGGAATGTTACAAATGTCAGAAATTTGGACACACAACTAGAGACTACAGACTTGAAAATCCTCCAGAAGAATATTCGAAGCCACAGAATGAACAAACATGGAAGAAGAAGAAGACTGATAATTGTGCTCCCGCTCTAAAGGCTCAAAAAAGGAAAGATGTGTTGTATGTTGATAGCGGTTGCTCAACGCATATGACTGGAGATAGAAGGAAATTCATATCTCTGAAAGAGAAGAAGGATTAGGTACCGTCACTCTCGGAAGAAAAGATGTTATAGCCAAGAATGTTCTATTGGTCGAAAACATGAATCACAATCCACTCAGTGTTGGACAAATGTGTGATCAAGGACACACAATGCTATTCAACTCCACAAAATGTGAAATCAGGAAAGGCAGGTATGGTAAAATTGTGGCTACAACAAGTCGAGCTCCAAACGACATATATATTCTCGATGAAGCAACTAAAGCATGTCTACTAGCTAAAGAAGATGAAAGTTGGTTATGGCACAAACGAATGGGTCACATAAACTTTGACAATCTTGTCAGGATAAGCAAAAAGGAAGCAATACGAGAAATGCCGGAAATCTCAAAACCTTCCAACACACTATGTGAGGCATGTCGGCATGGCAAGCAGACAAAAGTCCAATTTAAAACAAAAGAACACTTTTCATCACATCCATTGGAATTGATACATACCGATCTATGTGGTCCTGTGAGAACAAAAGGCTTAGATGGAGAATTATATTTCATGTTAATGATAGATGACTATACCAGGATGACAGCCGTCAATTTCCTAAAGAAAACATTTGAAGCATTTGAGTGCTTTAAGATATACAAGGAGTTGGTTGAAAATAAAGTGTTTAAGATCAAATAATGGTGGAGAATTAACTTCCAAATTATTTCAGCAATACTGTGACGAAAATGGAATAAAAAGACAATTTTCAATAGCACGAACACCTCAGCAAAATGGAGTTGCTGAAAGAAAGAATAGAACTGTACAGGAAATGGGTAGAACAATGTTGAAGGACTCAAAATTGGATGAAAATTTGTGGGTTCAAGCAATTGATATGGCAGTCTTCATTATCAACCGAAGTCTTCTAAAAAATAATTGCAACAAGACTCCATATGAATTATGGAAAGGAAAACCAACTAATGTAAAATATTTCAGAATCTTCAGAAGCAAATGTTATATCAAAAGAGAAGATCAAAATTTGGGTAAGTTTGAATCACGTGTTGATGAAGGTATCTTTGTTGGTTACTCACGCAAAATAAAGGCCTATAAATGCTATAATCTAAGACGAAAACAGATAGTGGAGAGCATAAATGTTACATTTGATGAAGATGGTGTTCTAGCGAGTAATGATGAAGATCTAGAATCTTTGAAACTTGAGACAGAGGCTGAAAAAGACACAGATAAAATTGTAGAACAAGAAGCAACTATCAACGAGGAAGAAGTAAACAATGATCATCAAGATATACCAAAACAACAACAAGAAGCTCCTCCAAGGAGAACAAAAGAGTGGATTCAAAAGAACCATCCATCAAATCAAATCATTGGTGACATAAATTGGTTGCAGGTTACCAGAAACAAAGCAAGTTTGGTTTGTAAAGGCTATGCACAAGTGGAAGGAATTGATTTCGACGAAAAATTTTCACCAGTTGCCAGAATGGAAGCCATCCGAATGTTTCTCGCCTATGCATGTTCAAGAAAAATTAAAGTCTACCAAATGGATGTTAAGTCAAAATTTCTGAATGGAGAATTAGAAGAAGAAGTTTACATCGAACAACCTGATGGTTTTCTACTATCACAAAAAGAAGACTATGTCTGCAGGTTAAAGAAGGCTCTATATGGTCTCAAGCAAGCTACCAGAGCATGGTATGCTTGTCTTGATGGATATCTACATCAGCAAGGGTTCAATAAAGGTATTGTTGATAACAATCTTTATATACAAATAGATAAAGATAATTTAGCAATTGTTGAGGTATATGTGGATGATATAATATTTGGTAGCAATGTTGATCGACTAATTAAGAACTTTTCTACAAATATGCAAAGTGAGTTTGAGATGTGTTTACTTGGTGAGCTGACATACTTCTTAGGGCTTCAAATATCTCAGCAAGAGAAAGGAATATTTATATGTCAAGCCAAGTACATCAAGGAAATGCTCAAGAAATTCAAAATGGAAGATTGCAAACCCGTCCTTACTCCAATGGTAATAGGTTGCAAATTGAGCATAGATGACTCATCTAAGGATGTGGATCAAAAGTTGTACAGATCTATCATCGGTAGTCTTCTATATGTAACAACCTGTTGGCCAGATGTTATGCAAACAGTTGGACAAGTAGCAAGATTCCAAGCATCACCAAAAGAATAACATATTATTGCCGTCAAAAGAATTCTTTGATATCTAAAGGGCACAGAAGAGTATGGCTTATGGTATCCCAAGGGTAACAATCTCATTATTCAAGCCTTTACAGATGCAGATTGGGAAGGAAGCGTTGATGATCGTAAGAGTAATAGTGGAGCAGCATTCTATCGAGGTGGTTGTCTCGTATCATGGTTGAGCAAAAAGAAAACTTCAATCTCGTTATATATAGTGGAAGAAGAATACATTGCAGCAGCATCATGTTGTACTCAATTCCTTTGGATGAAACAAACTTTGCAAGATCTTCAAGTACAATTCAGTGAGCCTATTCCCATATTCTGTGACAACACTAGTGCCATCAGCATCTCCAAGAATCCTATCATGCATTCAAAAACAAAACACATTCCGATCAAATATCATTTTGTTAGAGAACAAGTCACTGAAAAGAATATCAAACTTGAGTATGTTTGTACAAAAGAAAAATTGCTGATATCTTAACTAAACCTTTACCTCGTGAAGCATTTGAATATCTTCATCAAAAGCTTGGGATTCTCCCAAGTTCTCATTAGATTATAGGTCTCAGAGGGACGGTTGTGTGTCGGGGAGAGTAATTGTGTACAGTATGCAGGATTCCGCTTGTGTGTCGAGTGGAAGTGTAAATAAGTATGTGATGGTTATGGTGGTGTGTCACGGGAGTGGAAGTGTTTATAGGTCCGCTAGATAGTTATGTTTTAGGGGAGTTACCCTTGCTAGTGATGTCAAAGTGGGAGATAATTTTTTAGGAAGAGGTGTCATGATCGGCAGTGGGGAGTACTTGTGTTGCCATCAATGCCAAAGGGGGAGATTTTTGATCAACGGTTGTCATTGATGTCAACCCAAGAAGCACCAGGGGCTAACCCAATATTGCATGGGAATTTTGACCTATCAAATTAATATATTCTAGGTCAATAATTCTTTTTATGGTTTCTACTTGTATAGATGTTTCCGTTGATATATGGCATGCCATGTAATTCTTCACGGTTTGAGAGATATTCATGTTTGAAGTTTGTACCCCTAGTTAGTGGGCTAAAACCCCATGGGGTTGGGGCATGGGTCATTGAAAATTTATAATTAATTTTTTTTAAGCCCCTAAAATCCCTCCCACATTCACTTGTTGAAGCCCCTCTCAACTTAACCATTCATATAAATTGTGATCTTCATTTCCTCCTTATGTAAGGGATTCAGCCATCTGAAACAGATCATCTTGGAATTTTCGCTCTAAACTTTTTTCTATGAAGCTTTAGAAGCTAAAATTGTTATGAGGTGAAGCTGAAATCCTGAGGAAGCTGCAGTAAAAATTTTAGATCAAGGTGCGGAATATTTTTGGAGATATGATCTATGTAAGTCAGGGTTTTTGCAAGCTCCTGAAATTCATCTCAAAAAAGTGACTTTGGTAAATTCGTCATAACTCTCTCTCTGACTATCAGATTGGAATTCTGTAAATAGTGACATATAGTGCATAGTTTTAAATTTTTTCTTTATAAATTTCAAAAACAAATGAAGAAACAGTGACATGTGGCACACTGTACAAGTGTGCTCTATTGAAACAGTCCATAATTAGGGCATTGTGAGAGATTGGGTATAACTCTCTCTTCAATAATCCAAATTGGGTTAGACCTGTGGCATTGGAAATATGACTCAGATGACTACTACAGGACAGAAATCAGATATTGAGGATCTAAAATTACAAATATAGACCAGATTCAATATTGAGCTCCTAGAAGGCAAGAAAAAGCTAGATCATGTGTTGTCAAGGGTTGCAAAGGACCAGACTTTCTACGGCAGAAAATCAAAGCAACGTGTAGCAGAGGGTAGCATGACAAGAGCAGCAACCAAGGTGCATAACAGTAGCAAGAATTTTATCATATGAAGTCTTCAAGTGGGCAACACTGCATACAATCAAATCAAGATGTTATAGCATCAGGTACCGTCACTCTCGGAAGCAAAGATGTTATAGCCAAGAATGTTCTATTGGTAGAAAACATGAATCAAAATCCGCTCAGTGTTGGAAAAATGTGTGATCAATGACACACAATGCTATTCAAATCCACAAAATGTGAAATCAGGAAAGGCATGTATGGTAAAATTGTGGCTACAGCAGGTCGAGCTCCAAACGACATATATGTTCTGGATGAAGCAACTAAAGCATGTCTACTAGCTAAAGAAGATGAAAGTTGGTTATGGCACAAACGAATGGGTCACATAAACTTTGACAATCTTGTCAGGATAAGCAAAAAGGAAGCAGTACGAGAAATGCCGGAAATCTCAAAACCTTCCAACACACTATGTGAGGCATGTCGACATGGCAAGCAGACAAAAGTCAAATTTAAAACTAAAGAACACTTTTCATCACATCCATTGGAATTGATACATACTGATCTATGTGGTCCTGTGAGAAAAAAAGGCTTAGATGGAGAATTATATTTCATGTTAATGATAGATGACTATACCAGGATGACAACCGTCAATTTCCTAAAGAAAAAATTTGAAGCATTTGAGTGCTTTAAGATCTACAAGGAGTTGGTTGAAAATGAAACTGATTTGAAAATAAAGTGTTTAAGATCAAATAATGGTGGAGAATTCACTTCCAAATTATTTCAGCAATACTGTGACGAAAATGGAATAAAAAGACAATTTTCAACAGCACGAACACCTCAGCAAAATGGAGTTGCTGAAAGAAAGAATAGAACTGTACAGGAAATGGGTAGAAAAATGTTGAAGGACTCAAAATTGGATTAAAAATTCTGGGTTCAAGCAATTGATATGGCAGTCTTCATTATCAACCGAAGTCTTCTCAGAAATAATTGCAATAAGACTCCATATGAATTATGGAAAGGAAAACCAGCTAATGTAAAATATTTCAGAATCTTCGGAAGCAAATGTTATATCAAAAGAGAAGATAAAAATTTGGGTAAGTTTGAATCACGTGTTGATGAAGGTATATTTGTTGGTTACTCACGCAAAAGAAAGGCCTATAAATGCTATAATCTAAGATGAAAATAGATAGTGGAGAGCATAAATGTTACATTTGATGAAGATGGTGTTCTAGCGAGTAATGATGAAGATCTAGAATCTTTGAAACTTGAGACAGAGGCTGAAAAAGACACAGATAAAATTGTAGAACAAGAAGCAACTATCAACGAGGAAGAAGTAAACAATGATCATCAAGATATACCAGAACAACAACAGGAAGTTCCTCCAAGGAGAAAAAAAGAGTGGATTCAAAAGAACCATCCATCAAATCAAATCATTGGTGACATAAATGAAGGTCGACAAGTTCGTTCATCACAACAAGCTCACGTTGCTTTTCTAGCAACCTTTGAGCCTAGTATTTTTGAGGAAGCCAGCCAAAATGAAAATTGGGTAGCAGCTGTGAATGAAGAATTGGATCAAATTGAGAAGAATAACACCTGGGAATTAGTTCCACGACCAAAAGAAAAAAATTTCATTGGGACTAAATGGGTGTTCAGGAACAAATTGAATGAAGATGGGCAGGTTACCAGAAACAAAGAAAGATTGGTTTGTAAAGGCTATGCACAAGTGGAAGGAATTGATTTCGACGAAACATTTGCACCAGTTGCCAGAATGGAAGCCATCCAAATTTTTCTCGCCTATGCATGTTCAAGAAAAATCAAAGTCTACCAAATGGATGTTAAGTCAGCATTTCTGAATGGAGAATTAAAAGAAGAATTTTACATCGAACAACCTGAAGGTTTTCTACTATCACAAAAAGAAGACTGTGTCTGCAGGTTAAAGAAGGCTCTATATGGTCTCAAGCAAGCTACCAGAGCATGGTATGCTTTTCTTGATGGATATCTACATCAACAAGGGTTCAAGAAAGGTACTGTTGATAGCAATATTTATGTACAAATAGATAAAGATAATTTAGCAATTGTTGAGGTATATGTGGATGATATAATATTTGGTAGCAATGATGATCGAATAAGTAAGAACTTTTCTACAAATATGCAAAGTGAGTTTGAGATGTCTTTACTTGGTGAGCTGACATACTTCTTAGGGCTTCAAATATCTCAGCAAGAGAAAGGAATATTTATATGTCAAGCCAAGTACATCAAGGAAATGCTCAAGAAATTCAAAATGGAAGATTGCAAACCCGTCCTTACTTCGATGGTAACAGGTTGCAAATTGAGCATAGACGACTCATCTAAGGATGTGGATCAGAGGTTGTACAGATCTATGATTGGTAGTCTTCTATATGTAACAGCCTCTCGGCCAGATGTTATGCAAGTAGTTGGACAAGTAGCAAGATTCCAAGCAGCACCAAAAGAATCACATATTATTGCCGTCAAAAGAATTCTTCGATATCTAAAGGGCACAAAAGAATATGGCTTATGGTATCCCAAGGGTAACAATCTCATTATTCAAGCCTTTACAGATGCAGATTGGGCAGGAAGCGTTGATGATCGTAAGAGTACTAGTGGAGCAGCATTCTATCTAGGTGGTTGTCTCGTATCATGGTTGAGAAAAAAGAAAACTTCAATCTCGTTATCTACAGCGGAAGCAGAATGCATTGCAACAGCATCATGTTGTACTCAAGTCCTTTGGATGAAACAAACTTTGCAAGATCTTCAAGTATAATTCAGTGAGCCTATTCCCATATTCTGTGACAACACTAGTGCCATCAGCATCTCCAAGAATCCTATCATGCATTCAAAAACAAAACACATTCCGATCAAATATCATTTTGTTAGAGAACAAGTCACTGAAAAGAATATCAAACTTGAGTATGTTTGTACAAAAGAAAAATTGCTGATATCTTAACTAAACCTTTACCTCGTGAAGCATTTGAATATCTTCATCAAAAGCTTGGGATTCTCCCAAGTTCTCATTAGATTATAGGTCTGTAGGATGGTTGTGTGTCAGGGGGAGTGGAATTGTGTACAGGTATGCAGGACGGTTGTGTGTCAGCGGGAGTGGAAGTGTGTACAAGTATGCAGGATGGTTGTGTGTCAGCGGGAGTGGAAGTGTGTATAGGTCCGCAGGATAGTTATGTTTTAGGGGGAGTTACCCTTTGCTAGTGATGTCAAAGTGGGAGATAATTTTTTAGGAAGAGGTGTCATGATCGCAGGGGGAGTACTTGTGTTGCCATCAATGCCAAAGGGGGAGATTTTTGATCAACGGTTGTCATTGATGTCAACCCAAGAAGCACCAGGGGCTAACCCAATATTGCATGGGAATTTTGACCTATCAAATTAATATATTCTAGGTCAATAATTCTTTTGATGGTTTCTACTTGTAGAGATGTTTCCGTTGATATATGGCATGCCATGTAATTCTTCACGGTTTGAGAGATATTCATGTTTGAAGTTTGTACCCCTAGTTAGTGGGCTAAAACCCCATGGGGTTGGGGCATGGGTCATTGAAAATTCATAATTAATTTTTTTTAAGCCCCTAAAATCCCTCCCACATTCACTTGTTGAAGCCCCTCTCAACTTAACCATTCATATAAATTGTGATCTTCATTTCCTCCTTATGTAAGGGATTCGGCCATCTGAAACAGATCATCTTGGAATTTTCGCTCTAAACTTTTTTCTATGAAGCTTTAGAAGCTAAAATTGTTATGAGGTGAAGCTGAAATCCTGAGGAAGCTGCAGTAAAAATTTTAGATCAAGGTGCGGAATATTTTTGGAGATATGATCTATGTAAGTCAGGGTTTTTGCAAGCTCCTGAAATTCATCTCAAAAAAGTGACTTTGGTAAATTCGTCATAACTCTCTCTCTGACTATCAGATTGGAATTCTGTAAAAACTAACAGATAGTGCATATTTTTTAATTTTTTCTCTATAAATTTCAGAAACAAATGAAGAAACAGTGACATGTGGCACACCGTACAAGTGTGCTCTATTGAAACAGTCCATAATTAGGGCATTGTGAGAGATTGGGTATAACTCTCTCTTCAAGAATCCAAATTGGGTCAGACCTGTGGCATTGGAAATATGACTCAGATGACTACTACAGGACAGAAATCAGATATTGAGGATCTAAAATTACAGAGATACACCAGATTCAATATTGAGCTCCTAGAAGGCAAGAAAAAGCTAGATCATGTGTTGTCAAGGGTTGCAAAGGACTAGACTTTCTACAGCAGAAAAGCAAAGCAAGGTGCAGCAGAGGGTAGCATGACAAGAGCAGCAACCAAGGTGCATAACAGTAGCAAGAATTTTATCATATGAAGTCTTCAAGTGGGCAGCACTGCATACAATCATTGTAAAGGTATCATTGTACTTAGTCATTGTAAATACATTATTGGACAAATTGTACTAGTGTCTATCTGCCAAGGGTTGAAGAGGCAGTGTTGGGAGGTCTAGGATCATCATTAGGTGGTTGTATCAAATTTGGGGTTATGATCTAGTATATATTCTTCTTCTACAGCATTCTATATAATTGTAAAGTGGACCATTTTCCCTGGTACAGGAGTCCATTCTTCTTTTATTCTTCTATAGGGTGGTAGGGTGGTGCTAGGGTGAGTTGTAGCTCATTGGGTGTTGGGGCATCTGTTAAGTTGACTACTGAAGAATCTCAGGCATTGGAGCGTCCATCCAATGGGAGCTAGAGAAGAATGCTTCTCTAGATTCTAGGAAGTTGGAGCTTTATTTTCAATTGGAGTTGAATATTAAAGAATTATTAGAAAAGCATTAGGTGGTTTTTGTCCCGGAGTGGGTTTCCACCTTAAAAACTGTGTACATTTGTGTTCCTTTTGTTTACTTCTATCATTGTATAAACACTGATAATAATTGAAGATTAAATAATGTTATTATTGAAAGGAATATTGATTCAGCCCCCCTCTCAGTATTTCCAACATCAGTAAATTCCATCTTTGGCTTTCTAACCACATCATTAAAATCAAACAACTCTTCTAACGGTGTAAGGCTCCTTGGTAATGTATCATATTTACATTGTAAAACCTCAAGGTCCTTTTGATCTATATTTTCAAACAATTTTTTCTCATAAGGATGTTCAAGCAGATTTATATTAGCAGTAGAGGACAGCTCTATTTTGCGGGCTTGTTTTTCAGCAAAGTAATCTTCTTGAAGCCCTAAGCTTGGTTTCAATATTGCAAATTCATTCTTAGATTGCAGAAATTCATCAATTTGTTTATCACCCTCAAACACTTGCCAATAGTATATGTTGTCATGTACTGTAGGCTAGTTTTTTACTTTCACAATGTATTGTTCATTTGCATTTGGTATTTGGCAATTGCTGGCAGCAAAGGCAAGCTCATTGGCAAGGCTGTTTTGAGCTCTAGGGATGAAAGTGAGCTCGTATTTCTCAAAGGTTTTCAGGAATTCTAGGGCAACATTCCTATACTCTCTTCATCTAGGATTCTTGGCTGAATACTCCCCTTTGATTTTCCTAATGACCAGCTCTAAATCTCCTTGGACTGAGATCTTCTTAGCTCTCATTTTTTTTAGCAAATGTAAACCAAGCAGGAGAGCCCCATACGCTGCAATGTTGTTAGTACATCAGAAATCTAGTTTGTAGGAATGTCCTCATTTGTGTTATGTATCCAGACACCAGCTCCTAAACCATCTTTACCACAAGAGCCATCAAAGCTCATGTTCCAAAGTGTTTCCATTTCATATTTTCCACTATGTTGTTGTTCAGGGCTACTGAAGTTTTGGCTGTTGATTTCTTCATTCAGTGTCTGGTTTGACTGTTGTGGTATGTCTGGATCTATCTCAATTTCATTTACCTATTCACTAATGTTATATTTGTTATACAAGATAAATGAGTCAAGATTTGAATGAATGGAATAAACAGGGGTGTTGTTATCAGTCAAGTTTAGAGTGTCGGTATAATTTCCAATGTTCAAAACTTTCAATACTTGGGACCTGTACATATCTTGGGTTATCAGTTCATTGAGAGGTATGGTTATCTTGATCTTAGAAATATCTCCCTCAAAACTGAAAGGTACTTGTGTTTTGGGCATATTTACATCAGCTTTATCAGCCATAATTCTTTCTACAAGTTTAGTTTGCTGATTCTGATTTGGGACTTTGGACAAAAGAGTTTTCTCAGGGCCACTAGTAGATGTACTAGGCCAGCTTGGTTCACCACTCTGTTGGCTAGTTTTGTCTTTGTTTAGATCAGTTTTCTTAGCCATGGTGTTGGTACTGTCTATTGTACTCTTAGGATTATTTTCAAGGGTCTTCCTCACAATAGTGTCTAATTTGTTCTTCTTGGAGGTTTCTTGGTTCTTTTTGCTCCTAAGGTCATATTGCCTATGGTAGGAGGAACTGGGTCTTGGTGAGATCTAGTATTGATCCTTTGTGAAGCCAGATTTCAATCCCAAAGTGTAGAGAGGCTTAAATTTTATGATTATTTTCGGAAGGCTGACCTCTATTAGTGTTTTCTAAACTCACACAGTGTGTGACTAAGCCTCTAAACTTCTCAAGGCTGATTTGACACAATCCTAGGGAAGTCTATGAGAACTAGTAAATTTAGTAGGTCTACTGGAGGCTAGTGGAGTCGCCAGGTGGAAGTTTTTTTTGTTGTTGTTTTGAGGATATGTATTTATGGTCTACCACCAATAACTGAAAAAAAAAACAATCTAGAGAATGTTTTTGGGATTTTCTGAGTTCCTTTAGGTAGCCCTAAGGTTTCTATGAGTTTCCTCTAGTTGGGTCATCATTTTGCTAGGATGGTGAGACAATTAGATTCTACTCTTGGCTAATAGTGGACTTTTTAAATTTAATTGAGGGTCTTTGAGTCTCTAAGAGATATTTAGGCTACTATGTACTCAGGTGTCCCACCGTGATCGCCATTATGTTAGGTCCCCGTAATTTGTTAGATTGGTGAGAAAAAATGAACAGGGGTAACATCAAACCAATCTTTGGAGTCGTAGGACCTAGCCTTCCTGGACTTAGAGAGGACTCTCTATATTTTGTGCAAAGGATGTGAACTTGTTTTCTTTTAGTGTTTGATTTTAGGCTAGTTGTTAATTTTAGGGTTTGTTTGTTTGTTTTGGCTGGGTAGATGATCAAGTAGAATAGCTGGAGTGAGAGATATTTAAGTCATTGGGCCATGGAGTATACAAAAGGTCATGGATATCTAAAAAATGAATTAGGGTGCATCACAGGGAAAATATAACATGGTCAAATAGATCTTCAAGGTTTGTGTGAAATGAAATGAACAATAAATTGTGAACAAAGTAGGGCAAAGGGTAGTTAAGAATCCTTTTTCAAATACTTTAACAGGAAGGGCATTTAACACTATTAAGCATAAAGAAGTAATCATAAGACAGGGAAAACCAATAACTCTTTGATTAAACTCAAGCAAATAAGAATTTAAGACAAACAATCCTGTGAACTATAGAAGGCAAGAAACTTATTTAACTTCTAGTGATTTCACCTTCAAGGTTAGAAAAAATTTAAGATAGACATATAACATAGATAAAAGAAGAGGGAACTCCTAACCATCATTGATAATAGCCATCAATACCTCCAAATAAACCTTTCAAGAATGGACAAAGGGTATGATCGAAACATAACCTCTTTGCAAAACCTAATTAGTGATACTTCAAAGAAAGATCTTAAGAGCAATGTTTCAATAAAATCAAACAAGCAGGGCTAACCATAAAAAATATTTGATATCTACTGTATTGAATCATTCATGAGATAAACAAGCATAAGTGGGTCTAGATAGAAACTAAGAATTCTCTAAACTGACCTAGAAGAAGAAAACATAGATGCAGTGAAGAACAAACAGAGCTAAGGTGCCTTTGAAAAACATTTCTTAGTCTAAAACCTTTGTCCTACTGCAATATAGAAGGATGTAACAAAATGATTCATAAGAAAACAAGAACTAAATAGAAGCACATCACCATAAACCATGCTCAGGGATCCTGCAAGAAAGCCTTCTCCATCATCAATCAAAACAAGCCATCCACAAATTCCACAACACCGATTTTTCTTCAATCGGCTTAAAAACTATGTATTTATCACAAGAATAATCAAATGCGAACCTTTTACAATAAGGCCCTCATGCTCTATTTATCTAGAAAATGAGGGAAAAAACCCTAACTATGGTTTGAAAATGTCAAAAATACCCATAAATGTCATTTATGTCTAAGAGACCATCAAGACCCAAGGCATAAAATATGTCATGAAATAAATGCAAAAATAAATCCTAGCACCTAAATTTGGATTCATTTGCCCCAAAAAAAAGTAATATATCTTTTTTCCATAAATGAGTTTTTTTTTTGAATTTTTGCACAAGAGGGTACATCAGTGAGGTCTGAAGGCGTAGCGCATGCAGAGGAAAACTGGGTCCACTTGCAGCCAAGTTTTGATGGCCTTCCCAAAATCGGAATTTCCTCCGTGATGGCTCGTTGTTAAGCCTGTCAAGTATATTTTCCAAAAAGGCCTTTTTTTTCTGATTGGGATCCATTAACCTATTCAAAAAATAAATCTCTCAATGCTTCTCAAGGCGCAACGCCAATCCTGAAAACTAGGCAGAAAGGTGGAATTTGGGGTGTTTGGGAGCCTTTTGAAGGACCAAATCAACTCCAAATGACCTAAAATGTGGTGAGAATGTTGTAATTGATCTGAGGATTCCAAAAATGTAAATATTTCCTATTTATTATGTCTGAGGGAAGAGCGTAGAGCCAAGGGTGATGCACCTTCAGGCCTTAAAATCAGCAAAAAACCAAAATTTTTCAAAAGTTCCCAAAATTTGTAGATATATTCCTTATGGGTTTCGAGAAGCCTGTAGATAAGCTTCAGAAATAATTCCAAGGTTTTCTTGGTTTTTTCCCCCCTTGAGTGATTGAATTTCGGCAAGGGTTCTTTTGAGCTTGGCCCTTGCAAATTGATTTTTCAATACGTAGTGGTTGGCCATCTTTTTCTGTAGGCCAAGGTCCCTTTTTGTCTTCTTGAGCTACTTGTTTTCATTCTTATAATACTCAATGTTATAAATTTCCATGCCAATATTTCTTTGTAGGTCTCTGATCTCAACATCCTTGTTTTGGAGCAAGATGCTTGTAACCCTCTCCTCATCTTCATTTTCACTGTCAAGGTCAATAAATCCAAATTCTTGTTTAGTTCCATGCTTACCTTTCTTATCTCCAACAATGATATTTTATTTTCCTTTGTCTAGCTTCTTTGTTGATGTGGAAGGCATGGCCCTTTGCCTTTTAGAGGCAGCAAACACATGCCTTTCTCCTCTTTGGTATGACAATGGAAGAGGTTTGATTGTGATCATTTTGGTGTCTTCATCATGGTTGTTGCCATGACTTTCATGCTCTTTAATGTCTTCCTCTCCACTGCCTTGGTTGCTAGGTGTACCATCACTAGTCTTTTCATCATTGTTTGCCTCCTCACTAATTTTTGCACTGTCATCATTACCACTGTGGGTTTCACTGTCTTCACTGTCCTCATGGCCATCGAGACTGTTAGCATGCTCCTTGCTGTCCTTTTCCTCACTAATGCTTGCTTCATTAGTCCTGATATCAGCCTCACGTCCCTTAGATTTAGTGGCTTTCTCTTCATTAACATTTTCCGCCTCATCTCCATCAACACTCTGGTTGCTTTCTTCATTAGTTTCCTCATATTCTTTTTCATCTACCTCCATGTCCTCTGCTTCATTGCTGACCTCTATCTCTTCATCACTAATAGCCTCATTGTTTTCATTTTTATCATGGCTCCTAGTCTCATTTCTACCATTATCATCATCACTACCTTCAGTTTCCATGATTTCTACTTTGTTTTGGCTTGATTCATCATCACCCTATTGCTCATTTTCATTTAACTGCTCATTGTCACTCCCTTCTTGATCTGAGGCATTGGGAGAGGGTGAGGAAGGAAGGTTTTCTTGAGGTGAGGACACATGTGTGGATGATGAAGCATGATCAGTGGGAGGTGATGGAGGAGTAGGGGGAGGAGGATGAGACGATGAGGGAAAATTTTGCTGATGATGGGGTTGTGGGTTTATGAAGACCTCATGAGCAATGAACACCTCCCATGGTATGCCCTTCTACTCCAACTGATGTAGCACAACCATATTGATCAAGGAGTGATGGAACAAACTTTGCATTTGCTACTAGTAGTTCCTCATTTTTACAATACTCCTATACAAGTAGTAGGGTAAATGAAGAATTTTAACCCTAGTAAAGTGCATGAGTAATATGACATGATAGGAGTAAATTCTAGAGTACCTCCCCTCACATGTATAATATTTCATGATGACCCTCATCAAGGGTGCATACCTATCCAGTAAACGTGAAAAAGGGAAGATAGATTTCCAACCTTCTTTGTATCTAGCTTTGAGAAACGGCTCATAGCAGCTTATGTCTAAATTTTCTCTTTTGAGCCATTTTTTCACCAATATTATGTATTACAGTGGCAATAGAAATAGAATCTGATGACAAATCAAATTATAACCCTGCAAGATTCACTTGTTTATTGTGTACGTTGAGGATAAACAACCAAGTGACCTCAGGGTGACTCTGCACCTGTTGGAATTTTTCACAAAACTGAAAACACCCTACATTTTGGAAGCAGGTGTTAATCATAGGAGAGGCATTAAGCTCCACAGTTTCTTGGGGTTAAAACCTATTAAATTTCCCACCTCTGTGTTTCTGCCTCCTAGGCACTTGGCCTTCTTCACTACTCACATTTCCTCCTTCTCCTGACATTTGATCACTATTGTTTTTAAACAAACCCTACCTATGCTTGTGAAACTTGATGTGAGAAGTGAATTGGAATGATGGTGAAAGGCAGCCTTTGTAAGTGAGTGAGAGGAAGATTTAGGTGTATGAATGAGCCCTTTAAGCTTTGATGAATCGTCAATCTTCAAATCACTGCAACCACATTACTTCATACCCTACTTTGATTAATAAATTCTTGTTTGTAGATGATGGAGGTAGAAACAGGGTTTTTAGCATGAATACTTAGGGTTTCTAATCCTTAGGGTTTGGTAAATTTATTTTAACGTTGAGTCATCAAAATTCGCTAGAGG
This sequence comes from Pinus albicaulis, assembly GCA_034641835.2. Classification (NCBI taxonomy): domain Eukaryota; kingdom Viridiplantae; phylum Streptophyta; class Pinopsida; order Pinales; family Pinaceae; genus Pinus; species Pinus albicaulis. The sequence continues at coordinate 1,351,683,898 of CM076578.1, read as the reverse complement.
CCAAGGTGAAACACCCACCTCCCAATTTGAAATTCCCTTGATGCAGCTTGGAGGACATTTTCTGTTGTTTTTTGGCATTTGCACATGGAGGAGGAGCTTCAGGCGAAGGCGCAGCACCTGCACATAGATTAGGGTCCTCTCTGCCCAACGCGTAGTGCCTGCATGCGTTTCTGGGTGTCGGGCTTCCGAATGCGTAGCGCTCGAACGGTTTTTGACATGTCGAGCTTCCCTACGCATAGCGCCTGAACACTTTTCTGGGCTGTTGGGCTTCCCCAACGCACAACGCATGAAAATTTTTGACCTTTTGGGCTTTCCCTGGATGAACGGGTAGTGCCTGCACGAACGCGCAATGTGTATATCTAAATGCATAGTGCAGTGCAATTTTGCACTGGGAAATCCTCTGAACGTGCAATGTCAAGCACTGAATGCATAGTGCCAGGAAGACTTGCTCAAAATATGAACCAAATTCTAAAAATTCTCCTTTGGATGTTGTAACTATTGGTTCAAGTGCACAATGAGTTGGGTGAGGGGAAAAACGATCCTTTATAGCCTAGGAAAATAAATTTAACTTAGAGAACCCACTTTGCTAATGTTTTTGAGCTTTTTCATTTAATTAATATTCCCTTGACCTTTTGTGTTGTAGGTGGCTAGAAAACATTTAAATGGCCCTTTCCTACCTTTTACTTTCTGACCATTTTTTCGTTGTTTGCTCTGCAGGTTGCTGATATGGTGAACTTGACTTTCCTTTAGCTTATTTATGCCTGTAACTTCTTTGTTGACAGGTGATTATGAGAACCTTGAAATGGCTTTTCCATCTGATCTTTGAAGCATGGCAACTCTACCCTTGACAACATTATAAGTTTTAAACATAAAGAATTATCTTCAACATTTCTTTGTTCTTACCTCAGAGATCAAATTACCTTGTGCTTGGCAGGTGACTGAACATCTTGTTTTCAACTTTCTCACTAATCCTTAGGCATAATAAAATCACCTTTGACAGGTACTATACACTTCAAAATCATGTTTTCTATCTCCTCTTTTGGCCACTTCTGATTTGTAGGAACCATTACATATTGACTTAGCCTTTTATGATATTCTTGAAGTTTGATATATTCAATTTACACGTAGCAACCTTATAATCACCTTGGATTTCCATCTTGGAGTTCAACCCTATGTTTTTATCCCTTTGATTATTGAGGGTAAATAACTAAAATGAGATATTTAACTTCCTTTTACTAATACCCTTTGCATCATCTTTCCTTTGAAATAGTGAGGAATCTCACCTTGGCAAACTCTCGGATGACATACACAGTGGCCCCTTAAAACCTTATTTCTGCTATCATAATGGAGGCTTAAAAATTTCATTTTACCTCTTTTGAACATCTTCATTTTATCTCTTTTGACCATCTTTGGCATGAAAAACTCCTTGGGATGAGTTTGGAATCTTTGCAAATAGTGATATCTTCAGGAACCCTTTTTTGTCATTATGGAGTCCAAACTTACCTTTTCACCTTCTTTAATAACCTTACCAAAACCATAGGTTTTTGGGATGCTTGAGAACAATTATCAGTGTTGCCTTCTAAGTTCTCTATAGCCATTTCAAGTTCATTCATTTCTGTCCAGTTCACCTCACCTTTTTCCCTTTTTCATTTATAATTTCTAAGAAATTTCTTCCATGTTTGGTTCTCTTGTTTTGCCTCCTCCATGTGATTTGCTGCATTGGATCCTTGTTTGGCATACTGCTGGCTGAATCAGGCTTAGAAACCCTGATTTTCCTTGAACACAAACCGCTCCCTCTATCTTTGCTATGAATGTATTTATTGAGGTGCAAGCCTCTTCCCTTACCAATTTTCTGCTAATAGTTACTTTAACATTCCTACAGAAATGTCAAAATGCACAGTTTCCTTTTGCAGAACTTGAACTTGATAAGGTGGTATTCTTAGGAGATTTTTTGATTTTTCTTGGACAACCATGTGTTGATCTTGTCCTGCATTTGAACCAGCTTCTAGCACAAGGAAAGAAGTGCTGTAAATACCAAGGGTAATCCTACAACCTATGAAACCCTAATGAACTAGTGGGAGGCTCCTTTGACTTGGTATTTGAATGAAAGCTTGGATTGGGTTATTCAAGTGTAAAAAACAGAGTTTTTGACAAATTGATGTATTGAAGATCCAAAATCCAATGTACTTCATTTATCTAAAGAGCCTAAAGAGATAGTTTTGAGACCATCAATGCTTGAAGCACCTGGTGAACATGAGAAGGAGCAGGCTGTTTGGCAATCCCAGATGGAAAGTGGAGGGGTTAGCCAAAGGAAAAATAGAGTGTTGAGGTTATGGGTGAGAAAACAGGATAAATATGAGTGGCATGAGCCCATGATGGGTCTTTTAGGAAGTGGTACTTTAACCATGAAATGGCAGAGTAGTAAAATAGTGATTTTTTTTTTTTAAGGATAATGAAGGTAGTGAGATTTCTAAAACTCACAATATTCATGAATATTGTTTTTAGAAATATAGGACAAGTATTTAGTCATCTACAAATAGCAAAAATTACTGATGAATAACAATAGTATTATCACATGTTTAAAACCCTCGAAGAGGGAAACAGTCCATGGCCTGAGCCAACGCAGCCACTTCAAGCAATTTATTAATATAAAAAGAAAAGTTACATATGTTTCTCTCATAAAAGGTTACTAGAAAAATGACCCTCCATTCTCTTTAAATAGAGATCATGGACCAATAGGGTGGTAAGTCATGGATCAAGTGTCATTAATACTAAGGAGAGAGTGAACCTTCAAATCACTACAAATTGTGAACGTCCTATTATAAGTTACAAATGTACATAGTAAAGAAACACACTTTACCTAACTATACACTAGACTAAGTTATTCTTAACTATGTGTCGGAATGTCCTAACACCCCCCCTTTGTTACTGGAAAAATGACCTCCTCATCAGCTCAGAGGAGAAGGTAACATGGAAGGAAGAAAATGACCTAGACAAGACCCATTTTTGCCAAAGTAACGCACCCCAGAAACATCTAGACATCGTTATAATGCACCTGAGCCATGCAAAGGAAGAATTCGTACCTAAGGTAACACTTTGTCTTGCCCAAGGAGTAGCGTTATCCATGTTTGAGTGTGAAAAGGGAAAATATCTTGCGGAAAAGTGACTGGAAATTCCAGCTTTTTCTCATAAAGAGTCAGTTCAAAATAGAAACTAAAAGGCACAAACCTTTTATTAGAACTTGCCAAATATAACTAGACTCCTAAGGAAGGAAAAAGCATGCAAGAACAAGGCAACATATTGATCTTTCCCATTTCAAACTAGTTGAAAGAGTTGGCAAGGTTTACCCTCTCCATCTCCTATAAAATGGAGCTGTGGGATCTTGGTCTAAGATCCAAGGTTTGAATATATGTGGAGCAGAATTTCATTGTTGTAGTGTGAGGTTTGAAGATCAAGGAAGTTAATTGGGAAATTTCTACCTTGAGCATCATCACACTTGGATATAGAGAAAGAGGGAGTGGAATTAGAAGACTGAGGAGGGCTTGGTGCAATCGATGGTTGTAATCCTCCTTTTTATAAATCAATAGAACTGTATCTATTTTTTCCATTCGATGCATCAGTGTCACAATTATTTTTAAATCGTGTATGTAACATGATATGAATGTCTTAGGTTTGTATTGTTTCATGTTTCTTTTATTCTAGTTTAATCGATAACAAGCTATATTGTTGTAGAGATTACATGGGTGCTTTGATTGATTGCAGGATCTGGATTTGGAGTTGGTGAAGAAGGATCTCTACTTCGCTGATTGATGTTCTCCATACGATCTACTATCTATAAAGAGGTAATCTCTACATCTTACTTTGTCGATTATAGATATTAGCATGAACATGTATGCAGCATCTTTGTGAATTTTGCAGCTAATCTGACTATTTGCCTCGGGCACCGGAAAGCCTTGATAGGGATATTTAATAACCACCACCCAATTATATTACCCTATAGCAGAATTTGCGACTCCGCTGGGGACTAAACCCCAAGTTTCTGGGTTGTTCCTATCACTTTACCATTTCCCTTCTATTCACATATCCTTCTAACCAGTTTATATGCTCAATAAACATCTCAAAAGCTCACAAAGTCCACATTAGACCCTGCTTAGCCATCTGTGCAACTTTACCTTGATTAAGGCTTCCCCTGTAATTGTTTCATAGCGTTATAACATGGTCTATGCTTAGATACAGTGCGTTAGTCTCAATATTAATGCTCTATAGCCTTTGCTTGCCAGTGTTACCCAATCAAAATTTGTTGTTTACACCTCTGTTATGTTTCCTTTTAGCTATGGAGTTATTGGCCATCAGAATAGCTTCTCTTGCTGGATCCCCGTTCTTTTTTACCACGTATAATTTTTGTCTTTTGTTCTTATTTTGAAAAATTAATGTCAATCGCATCTACTTTTTGAAGAAGAATTTTTTTTTTAGTTTTCTGAACTTAGCTGAATTCATTTTGAATTTTTTTTGTTAAAAAGCTATTAAGAGAAGATAGATAGATGTCTGAATCTTTATTATTTGAATGTTTGGTGCATGGATGTTGAAAGAAATCTCTCCTTGTAGAAAAAACTCTTCATTGAATTTAATATTTAGAACATATTTCTGCATGGTTTTTTGAGTCAGAGTCTCATCATATTTCACACATCCACTCCCCCTCCGCAAGACTAATAATCAAGTACACTAAGAATCAAGTGATAATAAAATTAATCATATAACCTTTTCTGAGCTCACACCAACAATAGTTCAGGCTAGGATCTTGGGGTAGGAGAAGTGAGAAAATCACCCAAGATCTCAAAATTTGAGACTAGAGTCATTAATAAGTGAAATCCTACTGCACTCATATTATCAGGACCACTCCACTACCACTGGAGTTAAGCGCAAGACAACACCAGGGTGTATGAGAAGGTAGCCCACCATCGAGTGCATTCAGTGGGCATGTTATATATTGGGGTTCCCTTCGGGGATGTCAAAACTAGATCAGGGATCTAGGTGTTCTGCCCATATAGCATGTTGTCTATGACCGTGACCCCCCTGATGATGTCTATGATTTGAGGTATCTTTAGTAGGAAAACGTTTTAGGGACTTACACGGGCTGACTGGGATGGGCTGTCCTGGTACCTAAAACAGATGGACCTACTTTGTCTTCGGTCTTTGGGAGGGTACTCATCTTCACGAGAGTGCTTACACCTACTATCTGAGGTTCAGGCAAAGCTCTAGAGTAACCGTAACTATGTTTACGACTAACCCTCTCTGTATGCTATTTTGATAATGGGTTTCATCTCTAGCAAACGGTAGTACTCAGACATGGCCACCCTATTCTGGTTGCTTGTTGATTGATTTTAGAAAGTCTTTTTTTCTTTTTTCTTTTTTAGGTGTGTGGTTACTATCATTGAGACTTTATAAATACATCACAGAATAATTAAAAATTTTCTAAAAATAAACAGGTCATCGTGGCATATTTCGACCCTCGCCGTCTATCTCGACAATAGCGAGGTCTCCCTCCCTTGACACCAGAGGAGGAGTCGAGTCTTGGTAGACCCATACCTTCTTCGGAAGAGCAGTCTCGAGTGACAACCCCTGATTTTCACAAAGCCCCGTATCACACGGAATTTCCAGAGGATCCTTTTACGGAAGGAGTCATACCTCCTTGCAATCCTCCACTCACTGATCTGTCGGTGCCAGTGTTAGTTCAGATTACACCAAGCCAAGATATGTCTTTGGCCACACCAACATCTATTTCACAACCGACACCCATGGGTTCAGTGCCAATGGAAACCAACCCATGTTCGCCACCATCTTCCCCACCGGTAGTCAGTTCTATGCTAACAATCGATAGCCCTAGTCGCCAGACTATGTCTGGTCCTAGCACTATGGTCACCACAACTGCTAACGGATCTTCGAATCCTTCGGGATCTACTCCCATGGTGACTACACCAGGATCCATGGTGCCCGCTCCCACGAGCGGGGCTACTTCAGTTCCTTTTAGCAACCCTTTTGGTTGGAACCCTTTCCTGAGTTCAAACCCCTTGGCCACCATGCCAAGGTGTCATGTTACCAACACAAAAATGACAGGGGGCACTTTGGTACCCCTGCAATTATCAGGACAAATGGGACAACCCACTGTTAACACTGTTCCTTTAATTGGTCAAAATTTTGGTATAGGATGTATGTCATTGCTTAACTATGCAAATAGCAGCATGCCTCCAGCTAGCTCTATTGCGTTCATATGGGCAAATCAAACCCAAAATCCATTTGGACAAGGGGGAAAATTTTACGCTGGGGATAACCAACCATTATCCCCCCAGTACAATATACCCTACAGACAGCAACCATACATCCCTACACCCCCACCCACAGGGAACTTTTATCAACAAAGTCCAACTTATCCTATTGGTAACACATTGATGGGCAGGCAGTATGGTCTGAATAGTCAGCCAATAATTCCTTGGCTAGATCAGGAGGCAAACACGCAATTGCCATTTTTGGTAGCTCTAGACATCCTCAACTTCTATAAACTGACCAATGACCCCATCAATCACAACCCACTATGGCCACCAGTACCACACAAGATTCTGTCTGACATCCCTAAATTCGACGGGAAACAAGGGGATGATTCGGCCATGCATGTCACCACCTTTCATCTATGGTCTGTTTCTAACTCCATGGTGGATAATAGTATCTGGCTTTGAATTTTCTCCTGTGCTCTCACAGGCAACGCTGCCAAATGGTACATTGAGTTACCATGTGGAGCCATCAACACTTTTGGCACCTTAGCTACAAAATTTCTTAAGAACTTCCAATTACCTATTAGATACGAAACTGGCATGGAACTCTTAACCTCGCTGTGCCAAGACACTGCCACCCACATCTTCGATCACATTTATGAATGGAGATGTAGGAGGACGCTGTTCAAAGCGCCAATCCCAGATCATCTCTTATCTAATTGGTTTTGTAAGTCACTGTTACCAGCCCTAGCTAAGTACATTTGTCTATCTGGTGCGGTCACGAAAGATCAATCCATTTGTCGTGCACAACATTTAGATTTAATCTATTCGTAATCTGGCACGCTATATGATTTACTCCCCCATGCCCTTGGTAATCTGAATCCTCCCACTACTCAGAAACCTAGAGCACACATCGATGGTCTCGTTGGTAAAATCTCCAGCATAACCATAAAATAGTCTAGTGGGCAAACCTCCCAACCATTTTTGGCTACCAATGCCCCTAACCAATCGACTACTCTTCCTACCACTGAGGTAAATTCTATGCAAATTTCACAAAAAGCTAGTGGCAAGAACACGAAGAACAAGAAAAAGACCTCTTCCTTGAAAGAGCAGTCGGATCATCAGAATAATCCCAATCAGAAAAACACTGCTAAAACCAATAAAGGGAAGGATAAACCCATGAAATTTCCTTGTAGAACTGTGCGGAGGACCACTTGACCTACAAATGTCCTCGGCTGCAGGAATGCACTAATTTTATCACAAAAAAGGACTCTGGGAGAACACCTGTCGTTCTTCACAATCCCTTCCCTAATCCACAACAGCAACAACAACATATGGTTGCAAACCCACCACAACCCCCGCAAAGGGGAAATGGTGGTACACATCCTTCTGGTGAAGGATCGTCTGCCATTTATGGCATAAAAAGTGTTGAACTCCAGACGCGAGCCAAACTTTATGGAAATCCTGTCATTGATTCTCAAGAACCTGGTACCAGTTAAAATCCACCGCCGCCCAACAATTTGCATATCGAACGGTCTGCTGCTTACCCCGCGATTCGTCCCCCCAAAGGGACACTTTGACGCAAGACTCATAACACCTCTAGACATGCCATCAAAAACTACAATATTGTAGAAGATTTGGCGCAGGTACCGTCAGCTATGTCCACTCTCGAAGTATTGCAAACTTGCCCAGCACAAAGGAAAGCCTTGCTTTCAACCATTGGTGGAATTAACCCCCAGGATTCTACACTAGCTATCTTTGACATGGAGAAATCTAAACCTCACCTCTCACAAAAAATACAAGTTCATGTTGTGTCGAAAGGGAGACCAATCCATCATACTGTCATAGACGAAGGTGCTTAGACCTGCATTATGTCAACTACTTGCTGGCTCGCTTTAGGTTCTCCTACTTTGTCCCTACCGTCGAATTCTCTTAAAGCTTTTGATAGCCACACTTTCCTCCCAAAAGGATACCTTGCTAGCTTTCCCATTTCCCTTAGTGGGAAAACGATAACAATGGACATAGAAGTCGTAGATCGTCATCTCGACTATAATCTATTGCTGGGTCACAGTTGGTCGTATGCAATGACTGCCATTGTTTCTTCGGTATTTCGAATCATCCTCTTTCCATTGGATGGGAAAATATTCATAGTGGATCAGTTATCCTTTTTCATGCCTGATTATGCCATGTTACCAAGTAGCATTGTACCCCTAGTAGGAGGCATTCCTAACTCATACGCCAGTTTTGGTACCGGTCTTCTGAAGGCATATTCTGTGATGGGTTTCTTTCCTCTCCCATTGCCTGAGGTTTCACATACGGTTGCAATGATATCCACCACTTTGGATGGCTCTATTGACCCATGGATCCCACTGGTGCATTCAGACATTGATTCCTACAAAGATCAGATGCTTCTCTCACCAGCCGAGTTGGATTATCAATCCATCCAAACTACATCTGAACCCTCCACAGCTATGGTTTCAGCCAATGGTACAAACCGTCCACCCATCACGATTATTTCTATCGATCTACTTGATGAAGTCCTACATACGAATGAAGCTATTCAAGAGATCATGTATCTAGAAGAATGACCTTGGGGAGAGTTCCACCATCGTGCTTCAATGTTTGATTTGGATGCGATAACTACTCAAATCCCATCTTTTGACCCACCTGAGATTATTCCCTTCGTTTACACGACTATTCAAACTATCGATTTGGAAGGGAACTTGGGAAACCTTTCTAAGACCATGCTCATTGATATCTCGGTCAAAACGAGTGTCGTGGAAAATATTCATATTGGAGCAGATTGCACTCCCGAGGAAATTACATGTTTCACATCCCTTTTTAAGGAATTCCATGATGTGTTTTCTTGGTCTTACGATGAAATTCTCGGCATAGATCCTTCTATAGTCGAGCATGAAATCAAAGTTTATGACAATGCCAAACTTGTTTGGTAGAGACTCCGACTTGTCCACTCACGTAAAGCGACCGCCATTAAGACTGAAGTCAAAAAAAATTTAAATGCTAGTTTTATCTACCCTGTTCCTTTGATAGAATGGGTTTCTAATCCGATCCCCGTAGAAAAAAAACAAGGCACCATCCGAGTTTGTGTTGACTATCTCGATTTGAATGCCACTTCTCGAAAAGACAATTATCCTACGCCATTCATAGATCAGATCCTTGATGATTGCGCTAGATGCGAGTCTTTTTCCTTTATGGATGGTCTCTTGGGATATAACTAGATTGTGATTAAAAAGGATGACCAGCATAAAACTGCCTTCATCTATCCTTGGGGCACATTTGCATATCGTAAACTCCCATTCGGTCTGAAGAATGTAGGAGAAAATTTTCAAAGGGCTATGGACTACGCCTTTCATGACATTAGGAAAATTGTATAGGCTTTCTTGGATGACCTTCCAGCTTATTCCAAGAAGTGATCCCATCACCTCATGCATTTGAAAAAAATATTCGCCTAGTGTAAGTTCTACAATATACATCTAAATCCACATAAGTGCATATTTTTTGTCGAGTTGGGATGCCTTCTGGGCTTTATTGTCTCCAAGCACGGGATTCGAGTTGATCCCGATAAGGTTAAGGCAATAATTAATTACACGCACCACAATCCGTTATGCAACTCCAACGTTTGCAAGGGAAGACAAACTTTTTACGTTGTTTCATAATCAACTATGCCGAGATGATGAAAAGCTTTATGAATTTTTTAAAGAAGGGAACACTATATTTGTGGGATGAGCAAGCTCAACTGTCATTTGATGCCCTGAAACAAGCACTCATTTCTGCCCCACTTCTTAGTGCCCCTAACTACTCACGCGACTTTCTCCTCTACCTGGAAGCCTCACCATCCTTACTTGGCATGCTTCTGGTTCAAGTTCACGATGAAGATAGTGAAAATGTGATATATTACTTGTCAAAAGGTCTCATCGGACCTGAAATACGATATTCACATGTGGATAAACTCTCTCTTGCGGCGGCCTTCGCAGTCACCCGACTCTGACACTATATATTACTACGTCAGGATAATCCCATGTGACACATTTTGTCTCGACAAGTTATTGGAGGAAAATAATCCAAATGGATTGTAATCCTCCAAAAATTTGACTTGGTATTCACTACTACCAAAGAAAAGAAATCTCTAGTCTTTGCCGAATTACTGTCGGACCTTCCTAGAATTAACCCAGAAGATGTAGCTCATGAACCATTTCCTGATGAATCCATCTACTTTGTCATTTCGGTGTACCCCTTTCAATTGTCAAAGATCATGGTTCACATTTTCATAACCATATGATGATGGAATTAAATTCCATGCTAGGTTTTCGACAAGATCAGTCTTCATCCTACTACCCACAAGAAAATGGTCAAGTCGAAGTCGTAAATGGCATCCTCAAAAACATGATTCGTCAGTTAGTCGGAAATCATAAAACCACATGGCATCAGAAGTTATATTTTGAATTATGAGCATACTGTACGTTAGTCAAAACTGCCATAGGCTTCACGCCATTCCAACTTGCATTCAGCCTGGAAGTAGTACTCCCAATCTAGTGTGAGATTCCATCACTCAAGCTTTTTTTTGAACTCCTACCTGGCACCACCACCATAGAAGAGCGTTTGCTCTCACTCGATCACTTGGAAAAGACTCATAAAGATGCCACACTGGCACTCGTAGCTCACCAGCACCGAGTTAAAGCTCAATATGACAAATCTATCAAGCCTCGTTCTTTCCAAGAGGGTAATCCTGTTCTACTCTACGATTAGAGATAGGACCTCTTGGGGGCAGGAACACTTCAACCATTATGGCTTGGTCCTTACATAGTCACCAAAGTCCTCTCAAAATGAGATTATGAACTTCAGGACTGTAATGGAATTCCACTCGCGGAGCCCCGCAATAGGCTCTATCTGAAGAGGTATTTTTCCTAGTTCTCCACTAGCCATATGCTTTGTAATTCTATGTATAGGAGTTTTTCCTTTGTTTTTATGTCTCTGGATATTTTGATATTTTGAGTGTTTTTCTCATACACACTCTTTTATTTTACGCAGATGCCTTCGTTATCCTCATCATACATTGCATATGCGGATAGTGCTTGTCGTCACACTAGGCACATTGCGTCAGCTGCTTGGGTTCTCTACACACCTGAGTCAGAACTCCTTGGTTCCGATGGAATATTCCTGGGCAATGCCACCAACAACATTTCCGAGTATATGTCAGTGATCCAACTCCTCACGGAAGTTGCATCTCACGACATCTCCAATCTAGTGGTCAGGTTAGATTCCCAACTCGTAATTATGTATTTAAATAATCATTATCGCTTTCGTCATCTAGTCTTGTTACGTTATTTCTTAAGGGTATGACTTTTAGAGCGTCACTTTGAAACCATTGCGTTTGAGCACATTCCTAGATAATTTAATGCATTCACTAATTCATTGGTAAATTATGTGTTATATATATATATATGTATATATATAGATATATAGATATATATATGTCATGTCCAGTTTAGGTTACATCAAAAAACTTCCCAAAACTTGGGTTTTTTACAAAAATTGGCTTTGCTAAGCCTCGCTATGACATTTACACATCTATCCACTCCTCCTACTAAGCCTGCTACTCAAAATAGCAGAAAACTACTCTGGCTATCCTCTTAAGAGGCACCAAGTATCTCTCTGGCACACCCACTATATGCCGCTGCAGATGAATCCGGATCTCTCTGATGGGAAGAGGCGGCACACCCATACTTAAACCCTCTAGGTTTCTAGTGAGCTCCTACAAAATCTGTGTGTCATCACCCTCTTCAGCGACTTCTGCAACCTCCACTGCTACACCAGCCCTAGGTATCTACATTCCTTGCCTTGCATAGCGAGGGGCTCTAGTTGGACGGGCATGTGCCACATCTATGTCAAGCAACAATCTTCATGTCAAAAAACATTTTCACCCATTAAACAAAAAATTGCATAAAAATTCAAAAGATACAAAAATACTTCAAACTACACTGATAAACATCTTTCATACCATCTAGGCCCCACTGAGTGCCTGGGGGAAATACCCACTCTGGATCTCCTATATAGTTCATCCCTGCATAGGGATAATCGTCAATCATGATGATCTGGTCTTCAAGCCACTCGAAGAATCTGTTAGGTCCCTATATTAATAGTGTAGCCCCTTATTATGTTAGTGTAGCCCCCCTTATTTTTATTTTTGTACCGCTGTAACCCCAATATTTTTATTATTGTGCCCTTAAATTATTATTGTTAGTTCGGGTGCGATTACATTGTGGCCCCATGGACTCCTATATATAGAAGGAGGTTTTGGTCATTTGTATCATCCAAGAATTGTTCATTCATATAATTTATTGGAGGTTTCCCCCTCGAAGTGGCTTATTTCTAAGGCATTGATATCTCTTTTCTTCTATTTTTGGAGCTGGTTTCACAACATTTGGTATCAGAGCTTCGGGATTCTAGGGTTTCGCTGCTCCAAACATGTCAGCGTGGAATTTTCGCTCTAACTTTTTGTCTACAAAGGTTCAGAAGCTAAAATTTTTAGAGCGAGAAGCCAAAATCCAGAATAAACTCGTCGCAAAATTTCAGATCTTGGTTCACAATATTTTCGGAGATATGATCTGTGGAAGTTAGGTCATTTTGTAGGCTCCTGAATTTAGCATAAATAGGTCATCATGGAATTTTCACTATAATTTTTTTTCTACGAAGGTTCAGAATCTGAAATTCGAAGGGTGCGAAGCTGAAATACTAAGGAAACTCGTCACAAAATTTCAGAGCTTGGTTCGCAATGTTTACGGAGATATGATCTGTGGAATGTAGTGCTTTGTCAGGCTCTCAAATTTCATCTCAAAGAGGTGATCGTGGGAAAACCTTCATAACTCTCTCTCTTAGCTTCGGATTGGAGTGCCATAAAAAGTGTCCGTAGGAACATGGAATATAGTTTCTTTGCTATCAATTTTAGAGCTAAAGGATGAAATAGTGAGACGTGGAAAATCATATAAGTTCGCTCTACGGAACCAGTCCATAATTAAGTCATTGTGGGAGATTGGACATAAATTTGTCTTGGAGAATCCAAATAAGGTCAGACCTGTGGCACTCGAAAGAGGATTCAGAGGGCTACCTCAGTACCAAATTTTAGATATTGAAGGGCCGCAATCACAGAGATAGTATAATTTCAATATCAAGCTCCTCAAAAGCAAGAAAAAGGTGTGTATTTTTTTCTGAATTGCATAAGTCTTGTTTGAAGAATAAATTTTAATTGATTCCAAGGATATATCGTAGAATAGATATCAGTATTGGGTTTTAAAAAAAAGCCCCGTAAAAATAATTCAACACCCATTAAGCCTTTAGAAGGCTCTACTATGACTCATGAAGATGAAGAATTACAACATGATCTATCAAAATTACAAGAGCAAGTGCACCAAATTTCGCTCTCACAAAGAGCAGCAAAAAATGAAATGTAAGTTTTGAAGAAAGGCGTGGAAGCGAAGATGGATGGTTTGAAGAATAATATGGATGGTTTGAAGAAAGGCGTGGAAGCTAAGATGGAGGACATGGAAGAAAAAATGAAAGACAACATGGAAAACATGAAGAATGATCTAAAAGCGGACATGGAAGGTTTGATAAAGTTGATACAAGAAATGATTCCTAATGGCGAAAAGATAGTAGAGGAAACTCATGATGAAAATAAAATACATGTTAATTGTGATTTCATAAACTCTAATGTTGGATTGAAGAACCACCATATTCCAAAGATGGATAAGAGGAAGTTTGATGGCAAGGATCACGTAACATGGATACTACAGATGGAGCAATATTTTGATCTCAATAATGTGCAAAACACACAAAAGGTACGCATTGCAACTTTACATTTAGGAAAAAATACATTTGTATGGTATCGATGGCTTTGCTCCTGTAAAAAAAATTTCACGTGGTCAATTTTTACGGAGGAAATGATAGCACATTATGAGGATACAAAGAGCAACACCTTCTTTATCCAAATGATAAATCTCAAACACAAGGGTTTAGTGGGGGATCACATTGAGGACTTCCAAAAATTGAATATAAGGGTAACTGATATTCCAGAGCAACACAACATTGATGTCTTCATAGGGAATTTGAAGGATAACATCCAACATGTAGTTCGTGTTTGGGAACCTAATTCTTTGGAGAAGGCATTCAGGTTGGCAAGAAAAATTGAATGTAAAATTATGGCGACAAGGAAGCCTACCACTCACATCTATAAAGATGGAAGTGTTGCTACTCCTAGACTTCCACAACCTACAAGGTTGACACCACAAAAATTGGAAGAAAAAAAAGAAAAAGGGCTTTGCTACAGTTGTGATAGCAAATACACTAAAGGTCATAAGTGTGCTGAGAAGAAATTATTTTACATAGATTGTGAAGAGGAGGAAGAAAATGAAGAAGAAACTTCAAAAGTAGAGGATATACACCAGGAAGAAACCCTAGAAGAAGAAGAAATGAGTTCGACCATATCATGTAATGCATTGGTAGGAATTACCACTCCTCAAACTCTCAAGATAGAAGGACATATCAAGAAGAAAAAGGTAATAGTGTTGATTGATTCAGGTAGTACCCATAATTTTATTCATTATAAGGTAGCCAAGGAGTTGAATTGTTTCCTATACCCAGCACTAGAATGTCAAGTGATGGTTGCAAATGGAGGAACTATAAATTGCTCTGGAAAATGCCATAATATCAAGCTAACCATGGGGGAATATGTATTAAATAGTCCAATGCTTTCCATTCCTATGGGAGGTGCTGATGTTGTACTAGGAGTACAATGGTTACAATCTTTGGGGACGGTAGCTTTTAATTTTCAAGAACTTTTCTTGAAATTTTTTTCAGAAGGAAAGGAAGTCGAATTACAGGGTATTGAAGGGAAGCCGGGAAGGATAATAAGCTCTAATGTCATGACAAAGCTTCTTAAGAAAGAACAACGAGGCGTAATTGCACAATTATGCTCACTAGAAGTTCCGACATCAAAATCATCTATTTCTGCAGATCTCCAACAAGTCTTGGACAATCATTCCAAGGTGTTTGAAACTCCCAAAGGACTCCCACCTATTTATGATCATGATCATGCTATTCATTTGATTCCAGGAAGTGTTCCTCCAAACATCAGGCCTTATAGATATCCTTACTTCCAAAAGAGCGAAATTGAACGTACGATTGCAGAAATGTTAGAGGCGGGTATAATTCAACCTAGTCAAAGTTCTTTCTCTGCTCCTGTAGTATTGGTACACAAGAAGGATGGATCATGGCGAATGTGTCCGGATTATAGGGAGCTCAATAAGCTCACCATTAAAGATAAATTTACCATTCCTGTGATTGATGAATTATTGGATGAATTACATGGAGCAATTTATTTTACCAAGTTGGATCTTCGTTCAGGATATCATCAAATTAGAATGAAGACTGAAGATATTCCAAAAACAGCATTTCGAACTCATGAGGGTCATTATGAATTTTTGGTCATGCCTTTTTGCCTTACTAATGCACCTTCTACATTTCAAGGGTTGATGAATTCCATTTTCAAACCCTTCCTTAGAAAATTTGTGTTAGTATTTTTTGATGATATACTAATCTACAACAGGTCTTGGAAGGATCATGTTGAACATGTTGACAGAGTGCTCAAACTATTGCAGGAGAAACAATTATATGCAAAAACATCCAAATGTTTCTTTGGAGTACAAGAGGTGGAATATCTGGGTTATATTATATCTCACGAGGGTGTTAAGGTAGACCCTAACAAAATTAAAGCCATTAAGGAATGGAAAGTCCCCACAACCATAAAGCAGTTGCGAGGATTTCTTGAGTTAACAGGGTATTATCGCAAGTTTGTTAAGAATTATGGGAGAATAGCAGCACCTCTAACAACATTATTGAAGAAAGATGCATTTTCATGGACTCCTGAAGCAACTAAGGCCTTTGAAAGTCTTAAAGAGGCAATGTGCCTAGCACCGGTCTTAGCTACACCAGACTTCACAAAAACCTTTATTGTGGAATGTGATGCCTCAGGAAATGGAATTGGTGCAGTTTTAATGCAGGAAGGAAGACCCATTGCTTTTGAAAGTTGTTCAATCAAAGGAAAGTATTTACAGAAACCTATTTATGAGAAGGAAATGCTAGCAATACTGCATGCACTAAAGAAATGGCGAACTTACCTAATGGGAAGACACTTCAAGGTAAAAACTGATCATGATAGTCTTAAACACTTTTTGGAACAAAGACTATCATCAGAAGAGCAGGAAAAATGGGTCACAAAGATGTTGGGTTATGACTTTGAAATAATCTACAAAAAAGGAAAGCTTAATGTTGTTGCAGATGCACTCTCAAGAAAGAATGAAGAGGTGGAAGCATTGCTTTGTGCCATTTCTATTATCCAACCAGATTGGATAACCGAAGCAAGAGATGAATAGAAGAAGGACAAAGATGTATGGACACTCATTCAAAAGTTGCAGCAAGATCCTAGTACATCTGATACATTTAGTTGGAAAAATGATTCCTTATGGTACAAAGATCGCTTATATATTTGCAAGAATTCCAAACTAAAACAAAAGATTCTTTTGGAATTGCACACTTCTCCTTTAGGAGGACACTCGGGATTTTTAAAAACTTACCACAGGGTGAAGAAAGAATTTTTTTGGGATGGACTTAAATATGATATTCAAAAGTTTGTGGCAAAATGTTTGGTTTGCCAGCAAAATAAATTTGAGACAATTAAGACCCCAGGTCTTCTACAACCTTTATCCATTCCAAGTCAATGTTGGGAGGAGATTTCGATGGAATTTATCACAGTTTTACCTAAGTCTGAAGGAAGGAGCATCATCATTGTGGTACTTGATAGACTTAACATGTATGCACACTTTTGTGCATTATCTCATCCGTTTAAAGTGAGTACATTTTCTACCGCATTTATGGAAACAATTCAAAAGCTACATGGAAGCTCGAAGATTATTGTAAGTGACAGAGATCCCATTTTTACAGGAAATTTTTGGACGAAATTATTTTCTTGTTTGGGTACTCAACTAGATCATAGCTCATCTTATCATCCTCATCCGATGGTCAAACAAAGATAGTGAATAAATGTTTGGAAGGATATCTTCACTGTTTTGTATCTGATAAGCAAGCACAATGGGTCAGGTGGTTACCTCTCGCTGAATGGTGGTATAACACTTCCTTCCATACTGCAGCAAAAATGACCCCATTTATGGCACTTTATGGATATCATATACCATCCATCACATCTTCTTTAAGGGAAAATTATAGGGTTCAAGCAGTGGATGATCACATCGAGCATCAACAAGAGGTTCTCCAACTCTTAAAGGATAACCTAAATTTGGCACAAAATCGAATGAAACAACATCATATCAACATCGCAGTGAGAGAAGTTTTGATGTGGGAGACTGGGTATTTTTACGGCTACAACCATACAAACAAATGTCCCTCAAGCAAGCTAAGAATGATAATAAATTATCGCCAAACTACTATGGTCCTTACAAGGTTTTACAAAATATTGGTACTATGGCATACAAATTGGAGCTTCCCGCTTCTTCGCGAGTGCATCCAGTTTTCCATGTTTCATGCTTAAAAAAGGTTATAGGGGAAAAAATTCCATTTCAAACAATATTTCCAGAAATTGATGAGGAAGGAAAAACCATATTCAAACCTGAAGCAATCACAGAAACAAAAACTCGACAACTACGAAATCAATCAATTTTAGAGTGTCTTATCAAATGGAAGAACTTACCCATTGAAGATTCTACATGGGAGAATGAGAATTTTATACAAAAGCACCCGGAGCTATTGAAGCGTTCTGGACAACACTTGTTTGAAGGAGAGGGGCATGTTAGGTCCCTATATTAATAGTGTAGTCCCTTATTATGTTAGTGTAGCCCCCTTTATGATTATTGTTGTACCCCTGTAACCCCAATATTTTTATTATTGTGCCCTTAAATTATTATTGTTAGGTCAGCTAGGATTACATTGTGGCCCCACTAGGATGACATTGTGGCTCGATGGACTCCTATATATAGTAGGAGGTTTTGGTCATTTTTATCATCCAATAATTGTTCATTCATGTAATGTATTTGAGGTTACCCCCTCAAAGTGGATTATTTCTAAGGCGTTGATATGTATTTTCTTCTATTTTTGGAGTTAGTTTCACAACAGAATCCATCATAAAAACAATGACGAATTGGACCCTCTCTAGTTCGCAGTATCAAGGCTGCCCAATGAGCCTATCTTGGCTCCCATGGGCCCAATGCATCCGTGATCATTCTTGTCCTCATGACCGACACCTGCTCTAGGATGAATGACATGATCAGTGTACCATACCCAAACTCTCTTTGGTCCGAGTCTTACATGCTGTCAACTTTGCACGAACTCGGTGGACGACACCTTCACACCAGTCAAATACCTGTGGCTGCATACAATCAAGTGCTAAAAACACCTGGGCCTTGGTGGCCACGTGCTGACTCTTGGCCTCGACCAAGTGAACTATCATCCACAAGAGAGACCTTAGAGGTCTCGCTGCCACTCATGAAATAGGCACCTGGTTACTTACTGCCTCAGTATTGTTTATGAAATTAGTATGGATCAAATCAGCAGTGGTGCAGGGATCAGCCCCAGATCCTGTCAGATTGGTCCTCAGTCCTCTGTATGACAAGCCTGTCAAAAAATAGATATCATCTTTCTCAAACGAGATTTCATTACCCCCTGATACGAAAGACATGTTGGCATTCATCTCACTGATGGATTATCCATCTCAGAAGGTCCTCCTGTCCCCTCATCAGTTATAAATAAGCATAATTTAGCAATCCACATCTGTGGAGAACTAGCAACATAGCTGCATCGGTAACCATTTCACGTTCTTCCTGCTCATGCTCCCTTTCGTGCCAAATGCTCATGGTAATTGGCTTCACACCTGCACAAGCAACAATTTCACTGGATTATTTTTTTCCTGGAACACTTTAGAATGATAAAAAACAAGTTCTTGAAACATATTTTCCAGCTAACGTGGGCTATAGTGCCCAACAGTGCGTGCTAATGCTCTGTTTCTTCTCTGGAAGTGCGTTTAATGCGAGCACAACACTAAGCACCCGCGTTAGCCGCTTAAATTTTTTAGGGCCTGCTAAAATTGATAATTTTAACCAGCAAAAAGAACTAAAAACATAATGAAATACTAGAGGAAGGTTGAAGCTTTTACTTGGATCTCGTGGAATGAAAAACCGTTGCCCGGATTGTCCACAATCGACAACTGAAGTTTTACCACTTTTTTTCTCCAAATCTCTATCACAACACTCAACAGAGTGAAAATGAAGGTTTGTGGCATTCTTATAGCCATTCTGAAGGTTAGACTCACTCAACTAGTTTGACAAACATTGGTTAATTCATGCTACATTTTATTGCAACTATTGGTTTTTATATGTGTAATATTCCCATTTAGCCCAAGCTAATGGGAATATCTTATTTTGCCTTGTTTTATCTTGCATTTCATGTTTATGAATAAAATGTGAAGGAGGACATGAAAAAATCCTCAAAACCATGAATAAATCAATGCCTATGTAAATAGAGACATATCTGGGACATGTAAATAAACTCTTGCAGGTGTGAAAGAGGTTTGAGCTGTGAGACTGGATCAACGTTGACCAAATCTACAGTGCTGTCTAGATTCAATGTATCTCATGAAGGGACAACGCAGTTCTAGAAGGAGGTCCCTCATGTGAAAGAAGCTAACTCATCAAGGTGGTTGAGGGTTCACAAAGGCTTTCATATTATAAAAGGAAGGGGAAGGAAGCAAGAGAAGGTTGTTGATTGATTATATTTCTGAGTAACTTGTCTTCCTAGACAAATACTATTCTCTGTTGTTTAATAGAGAATTGTGTTGCTTAGCACTTGGAGTTCCTATGTAGGGATTTCGCCTCTTCCTTTGAGGACTCTTGATGGAGTATTTGCTGATTTGATCCACTATTAGGCTTGAGGGAAAGCTCTACTTCCAATTGCAGCATAGATCCAATGAGGGTTTTTCTGCTCTTGAAAGCTGTAGCAAGTGGGATTCTAGATCTGCAGAGATCTAGCTTGTTTTGGGAGCCTCTTCTCATGGAGTGTGTCTTTTAACCTCCTGGAAGAGTGCCTATCTTGTTTGTACTTCAGATCTGTATCTTGGTAGTTAGCCATCTATGTTATTCAAGCTACAGCGCAATTTTCATTAAGGAACTGCATTATTTTCATATGAGATTCTTCAGGGTGTTTTGATCCCAATTTTGATGAGAGATCTCCGGTGCTGGGCTTTGCCTTTCACTTTGGTGATCCATGGATTAACTTGCTGATATATGTTCTGTTTAGATCTGATATATTGTAATGTAGAGTCGTATTCAGAAATTATTGCATAATTTTACATATTTTCAACTTAAAACTCAGATCTACTCTTATTTATGCATGATTTGGTCAAAACCCCAAGGGGATCTTGTAAATAAGACTATCTAGTTTCCAGATCTGAAATAGATCAGATGTTTTGTCCACAGATATGTCCTAGATCTAAGTTTTAATATTCAGCTACTGCAACTCCTCAAAATAACGTTGTTAAGCCATTTCTGCATTTATATATGTGTTGC
This sequence comes from Pinus albicaulis, assembly GCA_034641835.2. Lineage (NCBI taxonomy): Eukaryota > Viridiplantae > Streptophyta > Pinopsida > Pinales > Pinaceae > Pinus > Pinus albicaulis. The sequence goes on along the minus strand of CM076578.1, from coordinate 1,351,662,987 downwards.
ATCCTTCTTTTCTGAAGATTTCTTTCTTTATTATCTCATGTATTCTACTGTATATTGAAAGGGCTTCATTGTAATTCTAATTTGCTGCTATATATTCATAATTTAATCATATTTTATGGCCTCCTTCTCATACTTTCCAAGACTGCGTTATTTCTGAAGCAGTTTGTTGTGCATAGCTGTAGCCCCTCTTCTAGGGTGTTCTTCAGCTAGACTAGGTGGTGGGAGATCTGTTTACCACACCTAGTTTGACTTTTTTTTGCTCCCCTCTTGGATCTACACTCCAGATCTGCTGATCTAAGGTATCCAAGGGTTGTAAAATAATTTTTGTGCATCAATCTCCTAGGAGTACGTTATTTCATCAGGTTTGCTGTGCTATTCCAGATTTGGGATATTACAGTGGTATCAAAGCATCTTTCTTGGCACAACCTGTGCATTCTTGGAGCCAATATGTCTTCATAAGGATGGGAGCCTCTCTTTGATAGAAAATAGAGGTATCATAGGATAATATTGAAGAAAAATGATTACATCGAAGAAAAAGCAAGAAATTATGAAACCCCTTTGTATGGAAGAATAAAAGGAGTAGAGTTTTCTAACATTATTTTTCAAGATTTGCATGAGATGAAAGGAGGAATCAGGGGAGTGGGGAATGAAATATAAGCAGACCTTCTGAAAGGTTTTTCACATGAAGAAACCCCCACTACTTCATATGATGTGTGTGAGCATTCATCCACACAATCTGTCCCACAACGTGTTAGCATGCCTACTTTCTTATCAAAGGAAGGAGGAAGAGGAGAAACACCAAAGGAGGGATCTCTTGGTGAAGATATCCAAGAATATGAATCTCAATAAGAGAGATTAAAAGAGCATCTCAGTTTCCCATAATTCTGTCAACTCAGAGAAGGAAGATTCTGCAGCTACAGTAGGAGGAAAGGGTGCATGCAGCACACTTTGGGTAGATTCTCTTTACCTACATTTAATGGATCACCTAAAGACTCAGCCAAGTCTTGGGTAAAGAACCTTGACACATACTTTCAGCTGCATCCAGTATTAGAAGAAGAAGCCTTGAGAGTAGCAGTGCTACATCTTCAATGGAAGGCTTATGCATGGTGGTTGTTTGAGTCTTCTTCCTTGAAAGGGAGGAACATATCTTCTTATGCAAGATTCACTAGGAGACTAGTGGAAGGATTTGATGAGAGAAATTTTGAGGGTTCTTGGGGGGAGCAGATCAAGCCTAATAAATCTAAATCCTTGCATGAGTTTGAAGATTCCACGGAGTCAAATCCAGTCCTAAACATTGTTGAAGGGGTTGCAAATTTGTTTCACTTTTTGCCAAAGGCAAAGGCCCCAATTCAGTAAGATCTCTTTTCCCAAAGAGAAGACTTGAGGATTCCTTCCTCACTAAGAAGTCAAGGCAAAGGATTTTTTCATGATGAAGAATTCTCGACTAATGGGGAGGAGGGAGAGAAATAGAAAAGAAGATCCTCCATCACTGTGCAAGTAGGAGGAGATCTATTTTCAGTTGGTGATGGAGATGAAGCAATGGCTTCCCTTAGAGGGATTCTTTCACCTTTGCAAGGAATTCCAGAGGTTCTTCCATATGGAGGACATGAGTATCATGTGTCTTTGCTAAAGGAAAATGAGACAGAACAAAGGAGGGGTCACACAGCTGATCCACTATATAAAATTGGGGCAAGGGATCCAATCAGAGGCACTCTTACACCATTAAGAGGGGTCTCCAAGTTTCATGGTACTTCCACACAAAAATAAGAGATGGATTTGTGCAGTGGAATCAGTCATGATATGTTCCCATCTGTTGTTTACATGGGGATGAACCATGAGACATCATTATCCTATGGTGTACCATCTGGGAGACCACCTGAATCATATTTGATGGAAGATGTCTCATACATTGATGCTCTTTTCATAGATCCAAGGGAGGAGGGAGCACTAGTAGACCATGCTACAGCACTGAGAGCGTGGGGGAAATATAGATAAAGGGAAATAATTTTTACTTTGACACCATTATCCATCCTCACCTCTCAAATTGCATTGAGAAGGTATGTTGCAAGAAGAAAGAATGACACCATCATGAAGCATGAGAGACAATACTTTGATCAGAAGACATAATTTCTTGAAGGACACTCTTCTATGCATAAAGAAAGATGGTGGTCTCACATGCATGTATTGGCAAAGACAAAGAGGTCTTGGGCAAATGATAGCCTCCCATGGGAGACTAATTTCCAAGGGCTTCCCTCTTCTCTTGATCATGTGCATAAGCAAGGAGGGCAGCAAGGAAGGATTGGCAACCTTCCACCTTGTACCTTTGGCATGGGAAATTTCAAGGAGCATAACAACAACATGATAGATACTTCAAAAGAAACACTATCAGTGCTGTCATTGTGGGACACATTAGATCCCTATTGGAAATACCAACTGCAGGTGGAATATTCCAAGGATCTTCATACTTGCATGATTTTGGATGACTAGTTGCATGAGGGGAGCTATTCAATCCTTGATGGAGTCATATATAATCATGATATAATCTTCTTTTCTAGAGCCTCCAAGCTCAAGGGGAAGCTTTTAAAGAGGGCTTATAAAGAGTTCCATCTTAGCAACACTTGTTCTATGAAGCTCAACAATATCATATTGAGGAGCTATTATTGGGAGGGCTTTGACAGGGAACTATATCAACATTATCAGAGATGCATGGATTCTATGGAGTTGGAGCAACAATATGGCTCTAAGGGGGAATTGAATTAGCCCTCTCTTCCTTCCCTTGAGGGAGAGAGTAGATCTATGCACCACTCCATTGATAGGAGGAGAATTGTTGGTGAAGAGCATGCTCTTAATACATGTGTTTTATATTCTGACTTCATGCATTCTTACAGCATGTTTTTGCAGGCCATGACTCCAAGGAGGAGTGTTATATCTTGTCAATCTCATAGAAAATATGGGGCCACAACAGTTGTTGTACTTGGCCACTCCCTTGGTGGACAAAGGGAGATCTTGTTTCATGATGGGTACTTTCCTAAGGCACCAACCATATCTCACATATTCAACTCAAGTGAGATGGCATGGGCTGCAAGTAAGTGGTGGGAAAACCACTTACCACATCTTGGGTTATTGCAGGCAGGGGATGCATTACGCTGGTTCCACATGTGGGACTATGACCCACCTCCATATGTGCACCTTGCTGGTTTTTTTTACATTGTTTTGCTCCCATACATTGATGACATGCGTGTACTTTTTATGGGAATTTATGGATGAAGGATGGGAAGTATGCATGTGCCTAATGAGCTGAAAAATATCCATGTATCTTGTGTCACATATTTCAGAGGGGACATTAGGAAATCCATGGGTGTTTTACATGAGATCTTGTTTCCTTATGGGATGGATTTTGCACATCTCATACTGACTTTGGGGAAGCAATCCATGGGGGTTTGGATTGGTGAGCATCTAGCTTATGAGGGGAGCTTGATCTTTGATGATGGAACCAATGGAGGAGAAGTTTTGCAGCACTCACCTTATCAGTTGCTTGAGGACAAGAAACATTTTGGAGGAGAGGACTGTAATATTCCCATTTAGCCCAAGCTAATGGGAATATCTTATTTTGCCTTGGTTTATCTTGAATTTCATGTTTATGAATAAAATGTGAAGGAGGACATGTAAAACTCCTAAAAACCATGAATAATTCAATGCCTATGTAAACAAAGACATATCTGGACCATGTAAATAAACTCTTGCAGGTGTGAAAGGGGTTTGGGCTGTGAGACTGGGTCAACCTTGACCAAATCTACAACACTGTCTAGATTCAATGTATCTCATTAAGGGACAACGTAGTTCTAGAAGGAGGCCCCTCATGTGAAAGAAGCTAACTCATCATGGTGGTTTAGGGTTTTAAAAGGATTTCTTCTTATAAAAGGAAGGGGAAGGCATCAAGAGAAGGTTTTTGATTGATTATATTTCTGAGTATCTTGTCTGCCTAGACAAATACTATTCTTTGTTGTTTAGTAGAGAATTGTGTTGCTTAGCACTTGGAGTTCCTATGTAAGGATTTCACCTCTTCCTTTGGGGATTCTTGGAGGAATATTTGTTGATTTGATCCACTATCAGGCTTTAGGCCAAACTCTACTTCCAATTGCATCACAGATCCAGTGAGGTTTTGTCTACTCTTGCAAGCTGCAGCAAGTGGGATTCTAGATCTGCAGAGATCTAGCTTGTTTTGGGAGCCTCCTCTCATGGAGTGTGTCTTTTAACCTCATGGAAGAGTGCCTCTCCTGTTTGTACTTCAGATCTGTATCTTGGCAGTTGGCCATCTATGTTATTCAAGCTACAAAAAAAATTTCATTGAGGAACTGCGTTATTTTCATATGAGATTCTTCGAGGTGTTTTGATCCCAATTTTGATGAGAGATATTTGGTGCTGGGCTTTGCCTTTCACTTTGGTGATCCATGGATTAGCTTGCTGATATATGTTATATTTAGATCTGATATATTGTAATGTAGAGTCATATTCAGAAATTACTGCAGCATTTTACAGATCTGCAACTTGAAACTTAGATCTACTCTTGTTTATGCATGATTTGGTCAAAACCCCAAGGGGATATTGTAAATAAGACTATCTAGTTTCCAGATATGAAATAGATTTGATGTTTTGTCCATAGATATGTCCTAGATCTGAGTTGTAATATTCAACTACTACAGCTCCTCAAAATAACGCTGTTAAGCCATTTCTTTATTTATATATGTGTTGCAACCTTCTTTTTTGAAGATTTCTTGTTGTATTATCTCATGATTTCTATTGTATATTGAAATAGCTTCATTTTAATTCTGATTTTATGTTGTATATTCATAATTTAATCATATTTTACGGCCTCCTGCCCATACTATCCAAGACTGCGTTATTTCTGAAGCAGTTTGTTGTGCATAGCTGCAGCCCCTCTTGTAGGGTGTTCTTCAGCTAGACTAGGTGGTGGGAGATCTGTTTACCACACCTAGTTTGATTTATTTTTGCTCCTCTTTTGGATCTAGACTCCAAATCTGCTGATCTAAGGGATCTAAGGGTTGTAAACTCATTTCTGTGTATCAATCTCCCAACAGTGCGTTATTTCAGCAGGCTTGTTGTGCTATTCCAGATTTGGGATATTACAATATGTTACGGATGCTCTGATGGGTTTTAGATTTTTATATGCAGATCTGAACATATTCAACCCGGTTTCGAGATTTATTTCTAGGGACTTTTTATAGCTCACAAAACTGAAAAAACCCTGATTTTCCTTTGTCGGGCTCGTTAAACTACCACGATAGAGGAATATAAGCCATTCTTTTCATCTTTTGAAAAGCTCATTAAACAGAAAAAGCGACCGAGTTTTTTCCGCGTGACTCGTTAAAATTTCATGGAGAGCATCGATTTTTTCCTTGTTGGACTCGTTAAAATTTCACAAAGAACATTGAGTGTACTCCGTCTCCTCATACTCTTAACAAAATGAGGTAGATGTCCATCGAACATAGCTTTCTCACTGTTCTGGATTCAATGGAATAACTCACAGAAAACGAACTGTTTTGGGCTTACTATTATCCCTTCGTTTTGCCTGATTATCAAACATGACATAGGTACCCCCTGGAGTTGTCTTTCAAGATGTTTTGCAGAATCTCTAAATAGTAAAAAATCATCGATTTTACCCGTCTAGACTCGTTAAACTTAATCAGATAGGGAAAATATTTGGAAAACATGGATACTTATTTTGTTACATTTTCTAAAGGTCGATTTGGCAGCACAAAATCTTGAACATGGCACTTCCCAGAAAATTCTTTCGCATTCAAACCCTACCATCTATGAGTTTAGCCTTCATCTCCCAGTGTTCCTGCATTGGTGAATCCTAACACTCTTTGCTGTTCATTAAGCCTAAGCTTCCTAGTACCTTGTTAGAGTGCCTTCTATTGTTCAAGAGGATCCCACTATCTACTGCTCCTTGTATCAACCAAAGCCATCATATGTCATAACTTATTTTTCATTGGTTATTCCCACTTGCTATTGATTATTTCCATCAGTACAAAATCATCTTTTCCCGTTTCGTGTCAACTAATGTAGGATGCCTCAATGCCTACCCTTTGACAGATCTCTTCCTATCGACTTCAACATCTTATCTAGGAAGTTGATCCAAAAACACATCAGTACCCAGATAATTATAGGCATCAGTGGTAGGTCATCTTACGTTTGGTTGGGGGTTCTCATTATTGGCTCCTGATTGAATAATTCTATGAATGTTCGACATCAAATCATTTTATTCACACTCGCTAGATTGTACTGTGCATCTTAGGGACCATCATCATTATCGATCGCCACCCTCACATCTGTTAACATTTTTTGCTATTTACTGGTAATCAGATGATTTCCCTCATGTTCAAATATGACTCATTCATTCACATGTATGTAAATATGTAATTTAGTGAAGCGGCGACCAAGAGCTTGGGTCGAGGGTTACACCATTACAGCTGTGTTTCCTCCCCCAAGTTGCGATATTGTTTTTTGGAGACAGATTTTCAATTTGATCCTATTATGATAGAAAATTTCATGTTATGATTATCAGTGGACATACTATTCATATCTCTGTTCTAGAGAAATCATGTTGATTAGCTACTGAGCATGGGAATGCCCGACTCAAGACAGATACTATATTTTCTAACATATGTTGTTGTTTCAGGTTTTCCTTAGTCCTCCAATTCCTCTCATTCTACTACTCTTATTATAAAGTATTTCAGCCATCGTCTTCATCTCTAACCTCACACTTTAGGGGGCATCTGTTAGAGGACAAATTATCTCCTCATCAGCTCAGAGGAGAAGGTAACATGGAAGGAATAAAATGACCTAGACAAGACCCATTTATGCCAAGGTAACGCACCCCAGAAACATCTAGACATCATTATAACACACCTGAGCCATGCAAAGGAAGAGTTAGTACCTAAGGTAATACTTTGTCTTGCCCAAGGGGTGGCGTATCCATGTTTGAGTGTGAAAAGGGAAAAGATCTTGCAGAAAAGTGACTGGAAATTATAGTTTTTTCTCATAAAGATCTAGTTCAAAATAGAAACTAAAAGGCACAAACCTTTTACTAGGCCTTTCCAAATATAACTGGACTCCTAAGGAAGGAAAACGCATGGAATAACAAGGCAACATCTTGATCTTTCCCATTTCAAACTAGTTTAAAGAGTTGGCAAGGTTTACGCTCTCGAGCTCCTATAAAATGGAGTCGTGGGCTCTTGGTATAAGGTTGAAAGTTTGAATATATATGGAGTAGAATTTCATTGTTGTAGTGTGAGGTTTGAAGATCAGAGAATTTTATTGAAATTTTTTTTCCTTGATCATCATCGCACTTGGAGATAGAGAAAAAGGGAAAGGAATTGGAAGACTGAAGAGGGCTTGGTACAATCTATGGTTGTAATCCTCATTTTTATAAATCAATAGAACTGTATCTTTTTTGTCCATTCGATGCATTAGTGTCACAATTTTTATCATCGTATATGTAGCATGATATGAATGGATTACGTATGTATTGTTTCATGTTTCTTATATGCTATTTTAATCGATAACAAGCTATAATGTTGTAGAGGTTACACGGGTGCTTTGATTGATTGCAGGATCTGGATTTGGAGGTGGTGAAGAAGGATCTCTACTTCGCTGCTTGGTGTTCTCCATAGGATTTTCTATCTATAAAGAGGTAATCTCTCCATCTTACTTTGTCGATTATATATATTAGCATTAACATGTATGCAACATCTTTGTGAACTTTATAGCTAATCTGACTATCTTCCTCGGGCACCAGAAAGCCCTCAGAGGGATATTTCATAACCACCACCCAAGCATATTACCCTATAGCACCCTTAAGAACAACTTGGGATAGGATTGAAGGATTTACAAAGGTGACACAAAAGGAGCCTATTTCCTATGTGTCGAAATATCTTAACATCCCCCCTTAACAACAAATTGGAATAGGATTGAAGGATTTACAAAGCTAACACAATAGGAGAAGGAAGGAGGCATTAGAGCCTATCCCCCCCCTAATGATAACTTTCCTAAACTCCAAGCATGGATTGAAGTCTAGTAAACTTCGCTTCTATGAGAGCCTTTGTAAAGGTATCAACTACTTGATCATTGGTTGGATAGTACTGCACTTCAAGAACATGATCATGAATGAGATTTATGATGAATTTTATGTTGAGTTCAATGTGTTTCATACGCTGATGCTGAACTATATCTTTACATAGCTGAATGACACTCTGATTATCACACCAAAGTGTAGTTGGATGCTACTGATGAAGACCAAATTAAGATAGGATCTGACGAAGCCACATGGCTTCCTTGTTGGCTTCAACTACACCACGATACTCTGCTTCTGCTAAAGAAAGCACTTTGTTTCTTACAATACCAAGTAATAGGTCTTGAACCAAGAGTGAATACAAATCCTGCAGTAGCCTTTCAATCATCTAGGTCACCAGCCCAATCAGAATCAGTGAAACCAATCAATAATGGAGAGGCTCCTGCACTGTAATGAATCCCGAACTGAATTGTACCTCAAATGTATCGAAGTATTCTTTTAGCTGCTTTCCAGTGACTTTCATGAGGTTGGTGCATAAACTAAGCGCCAAGACCAACAGTAAAGGAAAGGTCAGGATGGGTATGGGTTAGATATAGAAGTTTACCAACAAGTTAGCGGTATAAGGTAGCATCAACTTCAGGGGTAGTACAAGTGACTGAAAGCTTGAATCCAGACTAAAAGGGAGAAGGGGTTGGCTTACAGTCTTCCATGTGAAAGTGGTGTAGAATATCACATGCATACTTGGAATGAGAGAGGGTAATGCCTTATTTGGATTGCAAGACTTGCAAACCAAGGAAATAATGCAAGTGTCCTAAGTCTATCATTTCAAACTTCTTTTTGAGGCTAGACTTCACATGCTTTATATGGTTTGGATCACTACCAGTGAGGATAATATCATAAACATAAAGAACAAGGATGGTGAAGGACTTACCCACTTTCTTGGTGTAGGTAGTGTTGTCAAAATGACACCTACAAAATCCATTATCTAATAGAAATCTATCCATTTTTGCATACCAATCCCGAGGAGCTTGTTTGAGACCATAGAGAGACTTCCTAAGGTGAAAAACAAGGCTAAATTCATTTTCAATAAAGCGAGGGGGTTGTTCCATGTAGATTTCTTCATGCAAATATCCATGTAAGAAGGTGGATTTAACATCCATCTGATGGACTTCCCATCTAAAAGAGGCAGCAAGGGAAAGAACAAGGCAAATAGAATTCATTTTGGCAACAGGGGAGAAGGTTTCAATATAGCCAATGCCTTCAACTTGTGAAAATCCTTTAGCGACAAGACGAGCTTTATGTCTATCCATTTTTCCATATGGTCCAAAATGTTTTTTGTAAACCCATCTGCATCTAACAAGTTTTCTTCCTTTTGGAAGAGGAATAAGATCCCAAGTATCATTTTCCAATAAGGAAAAATATTATTCATTCATAGCTTCATCCCAATCTGGATTACCGGAGGCTTCTTCAAAGGTTTCTAGATCAAGATTTTCAAGAACTTGAGCCAATAAGGAAGAGGCTCTTTTGAACTGAGAACGTGTACGCCATCGATCGACAGGGTCACCTGCAAGAGAACCTATTGCATCCCAAGTAGAGTGGACCCATCTTGGAAGCCGTGGAGTAAAAGGAATAATTTCAAGAGGTGGAGGAGCATTTTCATCCTCGTTGTCATCATCGAAAATAGAAGGAATGCTATTAAAAATAGAAGAGAGAGAGAGAGGTAGCGCATATGACGAATCAGGCTTGCAGGCTAATGTTGGCACACCCACCGAACTAGGCTCACAGGCAGATATTTTTTCATCAAATTTTACATCCCTTTTTATGATTATATTTTTTAAATTTTGGTTGAAGAAGTTTATATCCTTTGACATCTTCAGAATATCCACAAAAATGCATTTTTCACTCTTAGGTTCTAAGGCTTTATGTTTCGCATCTAGAATACGGGCCCAAGCATCACTTCCAAAAACACGAAAGTGACTTACATCTAGTTTGATTGAGCTCCAAGCTTCTTCTGGAGTTATATTCTTTAAAACCTTAGTAGGAGTGAGATTTACTATGTAATTTGCACAGTTAATTGCTTCTGCCCAAAAATTGAGACCAAGTCCTTTAGATTGAAGCATACAATTAGCCATTTCTTTTAAGGTGCGATTCTTCCTTTCAACTACACCATTTTGTTGTGGAGTATATGGAACAATATGTTGCAATTGAATTCCATGCTCAGTGCAGAATTTTATAAATTTCGTTGTTAACATGTTCTCCTCCATTGTCTGATCTTAAATTTAGAATTTTATTTCTAGATTGTTTCTCAACAAAGGCCTTAAAGGCCAAGAACACGTTAAAAGCTTCACTCTTGAGTTTTAAGAAGTATACCCAAGTGCATCTAGAAAAAACATCAATGAAAGTTAAGAAGTACTTTCAACCAGAGAAAGAGACAACACGAAGTGGACCACATAAATTACTATGCACAAGCTGCAAAGGGGATGAAGCATGCCAAGAGGCACATTTGTCAAAACTATCCCAATGATGTTTTCCGAGTACACATCCAGAGAAAACACCATCTCGGAAAGATACCATAGGAAGACCTGTCACCATATTTTCTTTACATGGAGTTTCAGGAGAGCGATAGTTTAAGTGACCAAATCGCTCATGCCAAAGTTTTCTCACTTCATCATTATTTCCAAAGGGCTTTATAGAATAGCCATAGGACAAGAAGCTAAACCTTCCAATGATGATAAAGTCGCTAAATGGGAAAATAAAAAAGATCAAGCACGAGGGCATGAGCGATTATTTTTAAAAAAATGGAAAGTGCATGCCCGATTATTTTTAAAAAAATTGACACTAAGAAAAGCTGAAACTAATAGCTCCAATGGAAATATCTTGAAAAATTAGGTGGATTAAAAAAAACAGCTCAAAAAATAGCTTCTAAATCAAGACGTTATGCCTTTTTGAAAAAATTGAGTTGAAGATGCCGAATAGTTACGGGAATGATATGAAATTTGATGATGAAGTTCAAATTTTTAAGATAAAATCCCACCCATTTAACAAATTTTTTTTACAAAAATAAGCTTGAGAAATACAATTGAACCCAAGATCTATATTCTCATAAACTAACTTCTCACCATGTAATATTCCCAATCTTCTCATGCCCTTTGTTGCTCATAATGATGAAGTGAGAAAACTTTGGCATGAGCGATTTGGTTACTTAAACTATCGCTCTCTTGAAACTCCATGTAAAGAAAATATGGTGACAGGTCTTCCTATGGTATCTTTCCTAGATGGTGTTTTCTCTGGATGTGTACTCGGAAAACATCATTGGGATAGTTTTGACAAACGTGCCTCTTGGCATGCTTCATCCCCTTTGCAGCTTGTGCATAGTAATTTATGTGGTCCACTTCGTGTTGTCTCTTTCTCTGGTTGAAAGTACTTCTTAACTTTCATTGATGTTTTTTCTAGATGCACTTGGTTATACTTCTTAAAACTCAAGAGTCTTTAACGTGTTCTTGGCCTTTAAGGCCTTTGTTGAGAAACAATCTGGAAATCAAATTCTAAATTTAAGATCAGACAATGGAGGAGAACATGTTAACAACAAATTTATAAAATTCTGCACTGAGCATGGCATTCAATTGCAACATATTGTTCCATATACTCCACAACAAAATGGTGTAGTTGAAAGGAAGAATCGCACCTTAAAAGAAATGGCTAATTGTATGCTTCAATCTAAAGGACTTGATTACTCAATTTTTGAGAGAAACAATTAAGCGTACAAATTACATAGTAAATCCTCCTACTAAGGTTTAAAATATAACTCAGAGAAGAAAATCGACACTAAGAAAGGCCCAAACTAATAGCTCAGTGGAAATATCTTTGAAAAATTAGGTTGATTCCGAAAAACAAAAATAGCTTGAATCAAGACACTTTATGCCTTTTTTGAGAAAAGGCAAAAGGTGAAGATGCCGAATAGTTACGGGAATGATATGAAATTTGATGATGAAGTTCAAATTTTTAAGATAAAATCCCACCCATTTAACAAATTTTTTTTACAAAAAGAAGCTTGAGAAATAAAATTGAACCCAAGACCTCTATTCTCATAAACTAACTTCTCACCATGTAATATTCCCAATCTGCACTGCTCAACAAAATAGGCTTGAAAAACGTATTTTTCAGGGATGTGTGCTTCAGAAACTAGGACCAGCCCTTGGATACCTTATATAATAGTATATAAGACTGAAATCAAAGAATATTCTCAAAATAAATCACTCTAGGTGGGTTAAACAAGTCTCCCACACCTAGTTGCCTTTAGAAAATTGCCCAATGAAGGGTTGCATCAGTATAAAAACACAACACTGGAGTAGTAGTGAGATAATAACCCTGATATGTGCTTAAAAACACCTCAGAAACAATTTTATATACAGCATCAAGAAGTAAGATTAATTCTACTGACAAAGGATGGGGAAAAGCGGTGATTTAGGCCCCAAAAAGAGTGTATTCATCCATCTACGTAAAACTAAGGAAAATGGTGATAGTTTATTTTGGCTTAGGCCGTGAGGGACTCTCATATCAAATTTCAGGTCAAAACAATGATCCTAGTGATATTAAACAGTTCCTCCAATCCCGACTAGGCTTAAAAACCCTAATTCCCCATGACTTAAAGTATGCAGAATTTTACTGAAGCATGGATAGTGTGATTTCTGAAGGGATTAGATGAAATAATTTTATAATGCCATGAAATTATATCTAGGGTAGGACTTATGCATTTTCAAGATAAAAACAAAGATTTTACATGGATAAACCCTCAAGATTGAGGTGCTGCAACACTGGAAATTGCCAAGAAAGATAGATAGTGTAATTTTCTGAAGACTAAAGCACTGATTTACTATATCTTAGATATGGAATTTAAATATACATGAAAATATATATCAATTACATATCTGGAAGCCAAAAAGGCTGTTTATTACACTCCCCTTGGGGATTTCAGCAATACATGAAAGTATAGGAGTAGATCTGAGTTTTACTACAACAGACCTATAGAATGATTCAGGAAACCTGAAGCATATACTTCAGTGAATGAATCAGATCTAAAACATACATGGATTGGTTTTCCAATCCATGGATCACCACAGTGCAAGGAGAGCTCCTTTACACTAGAGATCTTGTCTCCAAAACAATGCCAAAACCACTGAAACACAGCTCCACAAGATTTACATAGATCAGGGAGAGAAACTGCACAGCTGATGATAACATAGACTTTTCCCTGATGCCAATATCTGAAACTAAAGCTCAAGCATCAAATGCACTCTTCCAGGAGGTTAAATGTCACACTCATTGAGAAGAGGCACTAATACAAGCTAGATCTGAGCAGATCTAGTCTCCACTTGCTGCAGTTCACTTAGAAAATGAAACCCTCACTAGATTTATGCTACCAAAGAGAGATGGAGCTTGGCCATATTCCAGATAGTGGAAAATAAGCACAAAGCCCTCCAAGAGCTACTCAATGGAAGGATGGAGAACCCCTAAGCAGGAGATCCTCACTAGTCTCTTGCTAAAAAGCCCAGAGAACTAGAATTTGTCTAATTAGACATAATTCTCCAAAATCATAATACATTCAACAACCCTTCTCTTTGAGCCTTCTCCTTCCTTTTATAAGATGAGGATGTGCAAAACCCTAAACCACCTTGAATCACTTAACCCCTTTCACATGAGGTCCTCCTTCTAGAACTGTGTTGTGCCTCTAGATGGTTCAATGAATCTAGATAGAACTAAGATTTGGTCTTGTTGACCTAGTCAATTGTCTCAATTCTGTTTCACACACAAGTGGATTTTATTACAATGGCCCAAATTTATCCTTTTTCACATTGGGCATGTATTTATTCTTTGATCTAAGGAGTTTTACATGTCCTCCATTAGTCATTTATTCATAAACATGAAAAGAAAAGTAAAACAAGGAAAAATTGAATATTCCTATTAGCTTGGGCTAATTTAGGAATATTACAGTCCTCCCCTCCCAAATGTTGCTTGTCCTCAAGCAACTGAAAGGATATAACTGAAGGATGTCCCCTCCCCTTACTGTAGCATCCACATATGATGATATCCTCGAAATAATGATATGCTCTGTCAACAATGAATCTCCATATTTCCTATCCCAAGCATACAAGTTAGATAAATAGCTATCATCGTGAACAAGTAGAGCACTCAAGAAGGCAATAAGGTGCTGCCTAGAGGTTCCCTTGAGGCATGGGATCTGAAATGTATTGGGAAACAACATTCCCATGCGGATCCTCCATCCCCAAGCAATCATCCACACAAAATGAGTCACCTTCCAACATGGCAACTCCTGAAAATGTTCCTCCACCTTGAGCTCCCGCAAAATAGGTGGGCTGAAAATCTTCACATGGTAGACAAGATAGCCTACCCCATGTTGTTCTCCTCTGCACTTAAGATACGTGTAGAGTGAAAACTGATCTTGGGCTGCAAGGATATTGCCCTCAAGTGGCATCATGAAGATTAGATCTGCAAAGATCCTCCCTCCAACGCTGTAAAACCAGTTAGCCCAAAATGTTTCATATGTGATGGATAGAAGAGTATCATCATAAGGTATCCCATCACACACATGGATCACCTCCAAGAGAGACAAGTGTTTGGTTATGGTGGCCACAACTCTTCCCATGTTCCCATTAGAACATGTACAACAGAAAATGTGGGAACCTACTTCCCAAAAGGACACATCCAAACCATATGCCTCACTCAACATCATGTCTCCCATCAAGAAAAAAGCAATATTAGCAATTGAAAACATGATTATCACCATCATGAAGGAAATACTAAAGGTCCTATGTGATGCAAGAGAGTACCAATAGTTCCCTAAGTCTTCACAACGTAGTTTTACAAACTGTTGCTTCAGAAGAATACATGGAAAATTTTTTCCTGTTACAAGGTTAATCATATCAATCAAATGAACATACATGTAAGAAAAACATCTTTGCCCAAGGCCACATAAGAGATGGATGTCTATATCATATAATTTGGCCCAATGTAGATCATGGAGCTTGATGAATAGCTTGCCCTCCTGTGGAGCAATGCACTGCCAAAAGATGGTAAGAGGATGCAAGCAAAAGCTCTCACCATTTGTTGGAAGCAAGAAGATACATGGATCCATGAATGAATCCTCAATAGTAGTTTGGCACACTCTCATGAAGGGGAATTAAGAAAGTGTTGCATGAAATTCCTTCTTCTCATGCTTGGAAACCCAAGTCAAGAAAAGCACACCACAGTAATAGATGTCTCCATCTACCATTTCATCTTCTTCACCTCCTCTTTGCTCACCAAGTGCATCGAATGAGAATTGATCCTGGGAATACTCCATCAATAAATCCTAGCTCCAAAGTGACTGTTAGGTCCCTATATTACTAGTATAGTCCCTTATTTTTGTTAGTGTAACCCCCTTATTGTTATTATTGTACCCTTGTAACCCCCATTTTGTTATTATTGTGCCCTTAAATTATTATTGTTAGGTCGGCTAGGATTACATTGTGGCCCACTAGGATTACATTATGGCCCCATGAACTCCTATATATAGAAAGGAGGTTTTGTAAATTGTATCATCCAAGAATTGTTCATTTATGTAATGTATTGGAGGTTTCCCCCTCGAAGTGGCTTATTTCTAAGGCGTTTATATCTCTTTTCTTCTCTTTTTGGAGCTGGTTACGCAACATTTGGTATCAGAGCTTGGGATTCTAGGTTTCGCTGCTCCAAACAGATCATCGTGGAATTTTCGCTATAACTTTGTTTCTACGAAGTTTCAGAAGCTGAAATTTTTAGGATGCGAAGCTGAAATCTTGAGGAAGGTTGTCTAAACATATCAGATCTTGGTTCGCAATATTTGAGGAGATATCATCTGTGGAAGTTAGGTATTGTTTCAGGCTCATAAACAAGTCATCGTGGAATTTTCGCTATAAATTTTGTTTTACGAAGGGTCAGAGTCTGAAATTCATATGGTGCGAAGCTGAAATCCTGAGGAAATTCTTCTCAAAAATCCTTTCTTCAGGAACTGGTTCTAATATTTTTGGAGATATGATCCGTGGAAGGTAGTGGCTTTTTCAGTTCCTGGAATTTCATCTCAAAGGGTGATCGTGGAAAACTTCAATAACTTCTCGCCTCCCATTGAAGTGCATTAAAAATTGGTCGCAGCACACAAATTGAAGTTTTGGGCCTATCACAATTGGAGAGACAAAGGAGCAAAACAGTGACATGTATGTCGTACAGTCTGCTCTCACCGAACTGTGCTTCCAGAATTAGGTCATTGTGGGAGATTGGACACAAATTTGTCTTGGAGAATCCAAATCAGGTCAGACCTGTGGCATTCAAAAGATAATTCAGAGGGCTACTTCAGTGTTGAATTTCAGATATTGAAAATCTGAAATAACAGAGATAATACAATTTCAATATCGAGCTCCTCAAAGCTAGTAAAAGGTGTGTATTTTTTTCCGAATTGCATAAGTCTTGTTTGAGGAATCAAGTTGAATTGATTCCAAGGGCATCTTGTAGAATAGATATCAATATTGGATTCTAAAATGGCCCCTAAAAAGAATTCAACACCCATCAAGCCTTCAAAAGGCTCTACCATGACTCATGAAGATGAAGAATTGCAACATGATCTATCAAAATTACAAGAACAAGTGCAACAAATTTCACTCTCGCAAAGAGCAGCAAAAAATGAAATGGAAGTTTTGAAGAAAGGTGTGGAAGTGAAGATGGATGGTTTTAAGAAAGGCATGGAAGCTAAGATGGATGGCGTGGAAGTAAAGATGGAAGGTTTGAAGAAAGGCGTGGAAGCTAAAATGGATGGTGTGCAAGCTAAGATGGATGGCATGGAAGTGGGCATGGAAGCTAAGATGGAAAAGAATTCAACACCCATAAAGCCTTCAGAAAGCTCTACCATGACTCATGAAGATAAAGAATTGCAACATGATCTATCAAAATTACAAGAACAAGTGCAACAAATTTCACTCTCGCAAAGAGCAGGAAAAAATGAAATGGAAGTTTTGAAGAAAGGTGTGGAAGTGAAGATGGATGGTTTGAAGAAAGGCATGGAAGCTAAGATGGATGGCGTGGAAGTGAAGATGGAAGGTTTGAAGAAAGGCGTGGAAGATAAGATGGATGGTGTGCAAGCTAAGATGGATGGCGTGGAAGCTAAGATGAATGGCATAGAAGCTAAGATGGATGGCATGGAAGCTAAGATGGATGACATGAAAGACAACATAGAAAACATGAAGAATGATCTAAAAGCATACATGGAAGGCTTGATGACAAGCTTAAAACCAGAAATGATTCCTAATGGCGGAAATATAGGAGAAGAACCTCATGATGAGAACAAAATAGATGTTAATCGTGATTTCATAAACTCAAATGTTGGCGGGAAGAACCACCATATTCCAAAAAATGGATATGAGGAAGTTTGATGGAAAGGATCCTGTAACATGGATACTACAGATGGAGCAATATTTTGATCTCCATAACGTGCAAAACACACAAAAGGTACGCATTGCAACTTTACATTTAGAACAAAATACATTTGTATGGTATCGATGGCTTTGTTCCCGCAAAAAAATTGTCACTTGGTCAATTTTTACGGAGGAAATGATAGCACATTATGAGGATACAAAGAGCAACACCTTCTTTACCCAATTGATAAATCTCAAACAAAAGGGTTTAGTGGGCAGCACATTGAGGACTTCCAAAAATTGAATATAAGGGTAACTGATCTTACAGAGGAACACAGGATTGATCTCTTCCTAGGCACTTTAAAGGATAACATCCAACATGAAGTTCGCGTTTTGGAACCTGATTCATTGGAGAAGGCATTCAAGTTGGCAAGAAAAGTTGAATGTAAAATTATGGCGACAAGGAAGCCTACCACTCAATTCTATAAAGAAGGAAGTGTTGCTACGCCTAGATTTCCACAACCTACAAGGTTGACACCACAACAATTGGAAGAAAAAAGAGCAAAAAGGGCTTTGCTACAGTTGTGATAGCAAATACACTAAAGGTCATAAGTGTGCTGAGAAGAAATTATTTTACATAGATTGTGAAGAGGAAGAAGAAATGAACAAGAAGAGGATATACACCAGGAACCAGCCCCAGAAGAGGAAGAAATGAATCCGACCATATCGTGTAATGCACTGGCAGGAATTACCACTCCTCAAACTCTCAAGATAAAAGGAAAAATCAAGAAGAGAAAGGTAATAGTGTTGATTGATTCAGGTAGCACCCATAATTTTATTCATTGTAAGGTAGCCAAGGAATTAAATTGTTTCCTATACCCAGCACCAAAATGTCAAGTGATGGTTGCAAATGGAGGAACTATAAATTGCTCTCGAAAATTCCATAACATCAAGCTAACCATGGGGGAATATGTGTTGACTAGTCCAATGCTTTCCATTCCTATGGGAGGTGCTGATGTTGTACTAGGAGTACAATGGCTACAATCTTTGGGGACGGTAGCTTTTAATTTTCAAGAACTTTTCTTGAAATTTTTTTCAGAAGGAAAGGAAGTCGAATTACGGGGTATTGAAGGGAAGCCGTGAAGGATAATAAGCTCTAATGTCATGACAAAGCTTCTAAAGAAAGAACAACGAGGCGTAATTGCACAATTATGCTCACTAGAAGTTCCAACATCAAAATCATCTATTTCTGCACATCTCCAACAAGTCTTGGACAATCATTCCAAGGTGTTTGAAACTCCCAAAGGACTCCCACCTATTCGTGATCATGATCATGCTATTCATTTGATTCCAGGAAGTGTTCCTCCAAACATCAGGCCTTATAGATATCCTTACTTCCAAAAAGAGTGAAATTGAACGTATGATTGCAGAAATG
Organism: Pinus albicaulis; assembly: GCA_034641835.2. NCBI lineage: Eukaryota > Viridiplantae > Streptophyta > Pinopsida > Pinales > Pinaceae > Pinus > Pinus albicaulis. The sequence goes on along the minus strand of CM076578.1, from coordinate 1,351,644,020 downwards.
TTAGAGGCGGGTATAATTCAACCTAGTCAAAGTTCTTTCTCTGCTCTTGTAGTATTGGTACACAAGAAGGATGGATCATGGTGCATGTGTCCGGATTATAGGAAGCTCAATAAGCTCACCATTAAAGATAAATTTCCCATTCCTGTGATTGATGAATTATTGGATGAATTACATGGAGCAATTTATTTTACCAAGTTGGATCTTCGTTCACGATATCATCAAATTAGAATGAAGACTGAAGATATTCTAAAAACAGCATTTCGAACTCATGAGCATCATTATGAATTTTTGGTCATGCCTTTTGGCCTTACCAATGCACCTTCTACATTTCAAGGGTTGATGAATTCCATTTTCAAACCCTTCCTTAGAAAATTTGTGCTAGTATTTTTTGATGATATACTAATCTACAGCAGGTCTTGGAAGGATCATGTTGGACATGTTGACAGGGTGCTCAAACTATTGCAGGAGAAACAATTATATGCAAAAACATCCAAATGTTTCTTTGGAGTACAAGAGGTGGAATATCTGGGTCATATTGTATCTCACCAGGGTGTTAAAGTAGACCCTAACAAAATTAAAGCCATTAAGGAATGGAAAGTCCCCACAACCATAAAGCAGTTGCGAGGATTTCTCGGGTTAACAGGGTATTATCACAAGTTTGTTAAGAATTATGGGAGAATAGTAGCACCTCTAACAACATTATTGAAGAAAGATGCATTTTCATGAACTCCTGAAGCAACTAAGGCCTTTGAACATCTTAAAGAGGCAATGTGCCTAGCACCGGTCTTAGCTACGCCAGACTTCACAAAAACATTTATTGTGGAATGTGATGCCTCAGGAAATGGAATTGGTGTTGTTTTAATGTAGGAAGGAAGACCCATTTCTTTTGAAATTCGTCCAATCAAAGGAAAGTATTTACGTAAACCTATTTATGAGAAGGAAATGTTAGCAATACTGCATGCACTAAAGAAATGGTGAACTTACCTAATGGGAAGACACTTCAAGGTAAAAACTGATCATGATAGTCTTAAACACTTTTTGGAGCAAAGACTATCTTCAGAAGAGCAGCGAAAATGGGTCACAAAGATGTTGGGTTATGACTTTGAAATAATCTACAAAAAAGGAAAGCTTAATGTTGTTGCAGATGCACTCTCAAGAAAGAATGAAGAGGTGGAAGCATTGCTTTGTGCCATTTCTATTTTCCAACCAGATTGGATAACCGAAGCAAGAGATGAATGGAAGAAGGACAAAGATGTATGGACACTCATTCAAAAGTTGCAGCAAGATCCTAGTACATCTGATACATTTAGTTGGAAAAATGATTCCTTATGGTACGAAGATCGCTTATATCTTTGTAAGAATTCCCAACTAAAACAAAATATTCTTCTGGAATTGCACACTTCTCCTTTAGGAGGACACTCAGAATTTTTAAAAACTTACCACAGGGTGAAGAAAGAATTTTTTTGGGATGGCCTTAAATCTGATATTCAAAAGTTTGTGGCGGAATGTTTGGTTTGCCAGCAGAATAAAGTGGAGACAATTAAGACCCCGGACTTCTACAACCTTTATCCATTCCAAGTCAGCGTTGGGAGGAGATTTCAATGGATTTTATCACAGGTTTACCTAAGTCTGAAGGAAAGAATGTCATCATGGTGGTAGTTGATAGACTTACCAAGTATGCACACTTTTGTGCATTATCTCATCCATTTAAAGCAAGTACGGTTGCTACTACATTTGTGGACAGAATTCAAAAGCTACATGGAAGCCCAAGGGTTATTGTGAGCGACAGAGATCCCATTTTTACGGGAAATTTTTGGATAGAGTTATTTTCTTCTTTGGGTACTAAATTAGTTCGCCTATTTATTATTAAAAAAAAATTAGGGGGGTTCTTAAAATTTTCCGTGCTCTTTTCCTCCCTGCTATCATCACTGCCATCTGCTTCAATTCTCTCTACTTCATTGACATCATCCTCACTGATTTCTACCTCATTGCTCTTTTCCTCACTACCATCTGCCTCACTACCTTCTTCACCTTTTTATTCACTAGTACCATGAGATGATGGTGAGGGATTGTGAAAAGGTGATGAAGGAGGGTCATCATGGGGTGAAGGAATGTGGGTGGATGGAGACGTATTATCAACAAGAGGTGATGGAGGAGTAGGAATGGGAGGATGAGATGATGAAGGTGCATTTTTCTGATTGATGGCTTGTGGAGAAGTAAACACCTCATTAGCAATGAAGGTCTCCCATCGAATACCCTTCTGTTGCAGTTGGTGCATAACAACCATCTTGATCAAAGAATGATGAGAAATTATTTTCATATGCTGAGGATAGTCTCTCTTTTATACAATATAGGACATTTTATCAACACTTCTGTAGAGGTAATAGGGTATGTGTAGCATCCTCACTCTAGTAAAGTGCATAAGCAGCCTGATGTGGTAGCAGTAAAGACAGGAGAACCTTCCCTCACATGTAAAATACTTCATGATAATTCTCATCATAGGTGCATATCTATCAAGAAAATGTGAGAAATGAAAGATGGATTTACTGTGGTCTTTATACCTAGGTTTTAGATAGGGTTCAAAGAAGCTCATGTCTAGCTTAGCTTGCTTGAACCATTTCTCCCCTACACTAGGTATTCCTGTGGAATTGGCAATAACATCTGTAGATAGCTCAAAAGTGACCCCTGCAAGGTTAACTTGTTTGTCATGCAAGTTAATAATAAAGAGTCTAGTTAGCTTAGGGTGGTTTTGCACTTGCTGCACCTTTTCACAAAAATCAAAGCATCCTACATGCTAGAAACATGAAACAGTAAGGGGAGATGCAATTATCTCCCTTTTGTTGGGGGGTTCAAATATGTTTATCTTTCCACCTTTGTGCTCATGCCTCCTTGGCATTTGGGTCTCTTATCCACTACCACTGTCTTCTAGCATTGTAAACCCTGCCTTGAGAAACCCGAGGACTGTAAATGGAAATGAGATGAAGAGATGGTGATGCAAAAGGCAGCTTTGCAAGTGAGTGAGATGAGTGAGTGAGGGTATAAGTGTATGAGAATAAGTGAGGGGCTTAACAACTCAATGATAACCCTCTGCTGGCATTTTTAAACTCTCTTTTGAAACACTTTTGGGTTGGTGTCAATTTGAGATGAAGGAGGGAAATGGAATGTCAGCCTTTGCAAGTGGAAGGATTGATTGAATGAATGGAATGGGTGTAGGGACAGCTTAGGTGAATGAAAAACCTTAAAACATTGTAACCCCTCTCTTTATCAATGATTTTCTTTACAAGCAGATGAAAATAATGGTAAATAGTGATGTCAAGTTTAAGCCTTAGGGTTGCCTCTTAGGGTTTCAATTTCTTTCAATTAAATGATGACAAAAAGACTTGAAAATGGGCTGAGGACCTGTGCTTACACCTACCAGTGATTGGAGAACCCTTGGAAATGACTTGAAGCAATTTTGAGGTGATTTGAGTGCTTGTAAGGCTTAGCAATCCTTCCTTCCCAAGCACGTAGCGCCAGGCTGAGGGCGCAACGCTCAATCCCAGGCGTGCAACGCTCAATCCCAAATGCGCAAGGCCAAGTTTTTTCTTCACCAGGTCTGTCAAGTAAGGCTGCAATGCTCTGCCAAGTGTGCAGCGCCTATGTAAAATGTATGGGAGAAAAAATCCAAGGGCGCAGTGCCCAATCGCAGGCGCGTAGCGCCACAAAAATTTTGCCCAAATTTGCTTGAAAACTAAAAATTCCTCACTCCTGAGCGCTCTAATGATTTTGCAAGGCAAGAATAATTTTTTTGAAGTGTTAGATGTGTCTTTATATGCTCATGAAATTTTTATTTAATCTTTGAAACCAACTTTCTAAAGTTTATAGGTCTTTTTCTTTTTCACTAATGTATTTTAATACTTTTGTTTGCAGGTGACTAAAATCATTTGAGGTGGCTCTTCCTTTTTCTTCTTAAGGAATGATGACTTCACTTTTTACAACCTTAGTATGTTCACACAGTAGCAGCATCTTCAAAAACCCTTATGGTTTCCATTACAATACTCAACTTATTTTTTTCACCCTGGCTGGCAGTTTGCTAGAGTTATGAAATTTGTTTTTCCTTTTGATCTCCGAGACTTTGACATGTTTATTTTGACACAGCAACAGCCTCAAAATACTATTTTTCTTCCACCTTGGATCTCAACATCATCTTTTGCTCAGTTAGACATGGCAAGCTCATTTTTACAAGTCTGCGATCTGATCACACAGTGACATCTTCAAAATCCTTCTTTGCTTGCACCATGGAGTTGAACTCATACTTTTTTTCATTCAGGCATGACAAGCTCATAAAACACCTTTGAGAGGATTTCTCATAGCAACACTTTCAAAACCCTTTTTTTCCTGCACCATGGAGTTCAATTCATCATTTCACATTGTTTGGCCATTTTCCTAAAACCCTAGGTGTTTGGAGTGCTTTTTACAGCAATCATCAGTGTTGTCTTCTAAGTTCTCTATAGCACTTTCAAGTTCATTCAATTATGTCCAGTTCACCTCACCTTTTTTCCTATCTCATCAATAGTCTCTGATAGAATTTCTTCATGCTTGGTTTTGTGTGCCTCCTCCAGGTCATTTCTTCCATTGATCATTGTGTGGCACTCTACTGGAAAATTAAACTCAAAAAACCTAATCATATATAAGAACAAGTGTCTCCTCTTCTCCTTGCTACAATTTGTCTTCATTCAGGAGTAGACCACCTACCTTACCAGTGCTTTCTTCTTATAGACCTTTCAACACTCCTGTAGAAGTGTCAAAGTTTATCCATTTTCCTCATGTGCAGATTTTGAACTGAAGGGATAGTCTTCTTTGGAAATATTTTAGGTCTTCCTTGAATAACCATGTCTTGACATTCTATTACATCTGAGCCATATTCTAGCAAAGGAAAAGTAGTATTTGAAACACCAGTGATGACCTTAAAACATGCGAAACCCTAATTGACCTAGTGAGAGGGTTCCTTGACCTGATCTTGACTAAAAATTAGCTTGGAGGCTTCAAGTGAAAAATAGAGTATTGTTAAAGGTGTTGTATTGAAGATCCAAAATCCAATGTACTTGATTTATCTAAAGAGCCTACAGAGATAGTTTTGAGACCATCAATGCTTGAGGAACCTCTGGAACATGGGAGTGAGTAGGCTATAAGAAACCCTATAGGGAAAGTGGAGTTTATGGATAAGGGAGAAATAGGAAAATGAGATTATATGCAAGAAAGGAGGTTGAAAATGATAGGTAAAAGCCCATAAGGAGTTTGTAGGAATGATAGGGTGACCATGAAATGGAAAATTGATGAAAGAGTAAAAAAATTTCTATAAGGATAATGAAGGTGGTGAGATTTCTGAAACTCACAATATTCTAGGAAGGTTGTTTTCAAAAATCTAGAACCAATCTATAGTCATCTACAAATAGTGAAAAACACTAATGACTAACAGTGGCTCCACTTGGAGAGGGAAACTCCTTTTCAGGAGGTGTCCAGAACCTCAGAGTTTAGATCTCTGAGTTTTGAAGGTTGGTACCTTACTTGTACTTGGCAGATCCCTCTTCCTTCATTTGTTTATTTTCCTTTGAAGATGTGATCTCAAAATATAAAAAGACAGGATTGCTTCAATATCAGTTCTACCTACCCATCATACTTTTCCTAACATTTTTTCTTCACTTGGGTGCATTTGGATTGGCATACCCTTGACATAAATTTTCTTTTGAAAGCATAAAAACTATTTACTTCTACCCTTATCACTTCCAAGAGCTCAGATTAGGCTCATGAACTCTTTATTCTCTACCTACTCTACTCATCTATCAAGGTTAAGCATTTTGATGGATCTTCATTCTCTAATCTACTAACATGAAATTCAAAACATCACCAAACCAAGGTTAAGCAATCTGATTTGTCATAGGTTGTGGCATTTTGGACAAGCTGCACACAAACTTTATTTTTGTACAAATGAAACTAGAAACTTGAGGGATAATAATTTGGAATTTGTTACCTATCCCTCTCATTTCTCTTTGGTTCAGTTTTAAGCTTTGGGAACTAGCATCTTTTCCTAACCTAGTTTACTTGATAAGCCAAGTTTAGACGGTTTGGAAAATCTTCTTTCACTAACCTATCAGCAGAAATTTAAAACATATTCAATCATGGTTAGGCTGTATGATTGAACAAGACCTTATTTTATTCATAGTAGTGGCATTTAGACTTGCACACTTTCAGACATATTCTTTTTTGGTATGGGGCTGTACCTTTTCTTTAAACCTGCCCTCTTTTTCTTTTTCTTTTTCTTTTGTTTTGTTTTTGTGTTTCTGATTTTTCATCAAGCAATGTTATGTATAATGAATGAAGCTTCAAACAAGGAATTTCAACAAAATTAATGCTTGAGAATCATGTCATTGACAGGACGTCCAAGTAACTCTGTTCCATCCAGCTCTTGTAGGAAGAATGCATTGTTACCTATAACTGAATGGATGATGTAAGGACCCTTCCATAGATTTTCAAATTTGGCATGCTTGCCTTTGTCCTCTCTTCTTGAATCCCATTTCAACACTTCTTTTCCAATATGGAAATCATTTTCCTTGGTCCTTCTATCAAAGATCTTCTTGATGTTCTCTTGCACTGCTTGTGTTCTATTGCAAACTTCTTCCCTTGATTGTTGCAAATGAATGGTTTGGTTCAGCCTCCTTTGTATGTCATTCTCCTCTGATTGTACCTCTTGGAGGAGCTTCATCACTGGAACTCCCAAGGATGTTGGTAAAACTGCATCCATGCCACACACTAGTTGATAGGGATACATGTTAATAGATTTCTTGCTTGTTAATCTGTCAGCCCATAGTGCATGCACTAGTTTTCTATGCCATGACTTGTTGTTCTCTTCCAACAACTTCTTGATGATGTTCACAAAAATTTTGTTAGAGGACTTAGCCAACCCATTACCTTGAGGGTAATAAGCTGTAGAATTCCCTAGTGTGATGTGATACTTGTAGCAAAAGTATACCATTCTCTTGGACTTAAATGTAGCAGCATTATCGGTGATGATTTTTCTTGGACAGCCAAATCTGGACAAGATGTTAGTTTCAAGGAATTTGATGATTACTAAGTCAGTGGCATTCCTTGAAGGAATGGATTCTATCCATTTGGTGAAATAGTTAGTTGCAGTGAGGATCCACTTATGTTGGGCAGATGAGGCAGGGTGGATTTCTCCAATGAAATATAAACCCCACTGTTGAAAATGAGTTTCAACACTGATAGGGTGCAAAGTCAAAGGCTGTAGTTTTCTCTTTCCATCAAAGTTTTGGCATTTATGGCAAGTTACTACTAGCTTGTATATGTCAGGGAAAAGAGTGGGCCAATAGAAGCCAGCTCTAAGGATTTTTTTGGTAGTGGTTTTCCAGTAGAGATGACCTCCACATTCTCCTTCATGAAACTCATGCATGATTCTATCTGCATCATCTTCAAGAAAACATTTAAGCAAGATACCAACGGAATTTTTCCAATACAAAGCTCTATCAAGAATGCAGAAATTTACAACCTTTAGTTTCAAGAATCTAGATTTTTTTTTGGACAAAGTAGGAGGAGCATTTAGATTAAAAAGCACATATAATATATCATCATACCAGAGTGAGTTCAGAAATGCTTCTTCAATGGGTGGAGTGACCATTTCCTCTTTTTCATCCAAGGAATGTATCATGTTTATGTCTAGTGCTTGAAATTTAGCTTCAACCATGAGTTTGGAAAGTCCTTGCCATTTGATCAGTTTAGTGGGCCTGATTTCTAGATCATATTCTAAGATGACAGCAATCCACTTACCCCTTTTACCATCAGGATCTTGATTCATTATGTCTTTAACAATTGTGTGTCGAACAAAAGCAATGACATGTGAATGTAAGATGTAAACTCTCAAATCTTTTAATGCTTTTATTAAGGCAAAGGCTTATTTCTCCATAATGTTATATTTCAGAGGGGCATCTCTTAGTGCCTTGATGAAGAAAACAATGGGCTTTTCTTGTCCCATGATGTTCTTTTGTAGCAATATTGCAGCAATTTTGTGTTCCGATGCAAATGAGAAGATGAAGAAATCCTTGGTAAAGTCAGGGCTGATCAGAACTGGTGTTTGGTTAAGTGTTTTTTTACCAGTTCAAAGGATTGTTTGGCTTCTGTGGTCCACTTCACTCCTATTTCTCTTTTCAGCATGTTTGTAATGTTTCGTAAGAGTTCTGCAAGGTTTGGTATGAACCTTCTTAGGAAGCTGATCTTTTCAATGAAATATTGCAGCTCTTTAATGTTCCTAGGGTGGCTGATTTGCAATATACCCTCAATCCTTTTTGGGTCTATCTTAATCCCTTCTTCAAATATGATGTGGCCTAATATTTTTCCTTCTTGAAGACCAAACAAATTTTTCTTAAGATTTAAAGATAGATCATACTTTTTACATTTTTCAAAGACCTTTCTTAAGTGAACTAGGTGTTCTTCATCAGTTTTAGAATAGACAGTGATGGCATCAAGGTATATCACAATGAAGTAACCTATGTCTTCAGAAAAAGCAATGTCCATGGCTCTTTGAAAAGTAGCCCCCGCATTCATTAACCCAAAAGGCATTTTGACATACATAAAAGTGCCCCAAGGTGTAGTGAAAGTTGTTTTGTGCTAATCACTTGGAAGGAATAACACCTTATTATACCCTGAAAACCCATCAAGCAATAATATTCTTTTGGAACCTACCACCATTTGTAGTATATGATCCATCTTAGGTAAAGAGTAGTTGTCTTTCAGGGAGGCTTTGTTTAAGTTTCTAAATTCTATGCATAGCCTAATCTCCCCTGTTTTATTTCTTACTGGCACAAGGTTTGAAACCCATTCTGATTACGTGAGTGGGACTATGATTTCAGCATCATACATCTTCTTTATTTCCTTCTCAACCAGAGGCACTAGGACAAGGTTTATCCTTCTTAATTTCTGCTTGAATGGTTTCTGGTTTTCCTTGAGAGGAATCTTATGCTAAATAATGTTTGTGTCATAGGACTTCAAGTCCTCATAAACCCATGCAAACACATCCTTAAATTATTTGAGCATCTCTATGTATTTATGTTTTATGTGAGGTGCCAGAGTTTTGGACAGCTTTATCATTTTGGGTTCTTCTACACTGCCTATGTTGCATTCTTCTACGTCAGTCTCGGTGGATTCCATTTTTAGCTTCCTAACAACATCATTGAAATCAAACAACTCTTCTAAGGGGGCAAGACCTCTTGTTAATGAGTTATCTTTTCATTGCAATACCTCAAGGTATTTTTGATCTAAATCCTCAAACAATTTTGCCTCAAGAGGGTGTTCTAGCATATTTATATCAGCAGTACAAGCCAACTATGTTTTGTGTGTTTGTTCTTTAGCAAAACAGTCCTCTTGATGGTTTAAGTCTGACTTAGAGATTTCAAAATTGGTTTTGGGTTGCAAGAAGTCTTTAATCTGTTTTTCATTTTCAAATACTTGCCAATAATCTATGTTATCAGGGACTACTGGTTTGCACTTGACCTTCACTATGTATTGTTCATTTGCATGAGGTAATTGGCTGTCCTTGCAACAAAGGCTAGTTCATTGGCAAGGCTGTTTTGAGCTCTTGGGATAGAGGTAAGTTAATATTTCTCAAATGTCTTTAGGAGGTGTAAGGAAGCGTTTCTATATTCTCTTAGCCTAGGATTCTTGGCTAAATATTCATCTTTGATTTTCCTAATTATTAGCTTGGAATCTCTTTGAACATAAATCCTCTTAGCTCCTATAGTTTTCAGCATTTGTAACCCTAAGAGAAGAGCTTCATACTCTGTAATATCATTTGTACATGGAAAATCTAGCTTGTAAGAGTGACCTTCATTGGTGTTGTGTATCCAAACACCTACTCCTGAACCAGCTTTTCCACAAGAGCCATCAAAGCTCATGTTCCAAAGTGTTTCAAGTTCAGATTCACCATTATGTTGTTGTTCATGGCTACTAGAGTTTTGGATATCATGTTCTTCATTTTGTGTTTGGTTTGACTGTTATGATAGGCCTAGCTCTTCCTCCTTTTTATTTACTTGTTCATTAATGTCATCTTCATTGTACAAGATAAATGATTCAAGGTCTGAATGGATAGAATACAGAGGGGTGTTTTTTGGCCTATCTTGGCTGATTACCATGTATTTCATGTGAGATTCTCTGTACAGACTTCTTGTTTGGTTAAAGACTGGAATGGTAGCGTATGTCATGTCTGTTTAGAGGTTTCCTTAGAGTTTGGCTCCCCATGATCTAGATAAGAGCATGCCATACTTTGGGGGAATGTCAGCCACTACAATGTCCATGACTAGGCTCTTAGCTGGTATTTGTGCCAAATTGACACATAGGTCCTTGATCAGGCCTATACACTTAAATATACTTGAATCAAAAGAGTATAAGTCTTTGTAAGGTTTGGTTATTTTGAGGCCTAATCTCTCCATCACTACCTTGGGCATGAGATTGTGTGAAGCACCAAAGTCTAGCATCGCATTGTGTAATATTTTGTCATGAATGTTCAAACTGACATAGAATGGAGGTACAGCTCCTTCTTGATATTTTCCCTCTACCTCAGGTCCAAATAACAACTCTGGCTTGTCATCAATCAAATTTAGAGTGTCGATGTCATTTCCTATGTTCAAAGCTTTCAAAACTTGGGATCTATATACATCTTGAGCTACCAGTTCAGTAAGAGGTATGACTATTTTGATCTTAGCAATCTCACTCTCAAAACTGAATGGTGCTAGTGTTTTTGACATATTTACATCAGTTTTATTACACATAGTCTTTTTAGCAACTTTAGTTTGCTGAGTTTTATTAAGAATGTCAGGTGAAGTAGTTTTTTCAGGGCCACTAGTTGATGTACTAGGGCAGCTTTGGTCACCATTATGTTGGTTGGTTTTGTCTTTGCTCTGATTAGGAGTCTTAGCCACTATGTTGGTGTTTTTTTTTGTCTTTTTAAGAATGTTTTCAAGTGTTGTTTTATCATAAATTTATGTTTTTTTCTTCCTAGGGGTGTCTTTATTTTTCCTACTTCGGAGGTCATACTGCCTATGAACCTCCATGATAGCATTTTCAAATCCTATTTTGTACTCTTTAGAATCCTCATATGTTCTTTCAGTTTGGTTTGAGGAAAAAAACCCTTGTTCTTCTTCTGTGAGAAAAACATCATCCTCATTATTGCAGTCTACTAGATTGAAATGATTTTCTTCTGGCTCCTCAGTTTCTCTTTCCTCTTCATCTACATAGTTTTCTTGGAAAGGAGGTATGATTTGCTAGTTATTGTCTCTTTGTCTGTTTTGAGGAGGGTCTCTTCTGAAGTTTTGGTTTTTATTTCTATTTTGAGGATTTTCTTGGTTTTCCCTAGGGGGTGCTCTTTCATTCAAATTGATTTTCTGCATCGTCCTTTCCATTACCCTAACTAGATTGTCAATATTAGCATCAGATGTGGAGGCCATGGTTTCCTCTTTGTATGTAACCTTTTTCTCTGCTCTTAATCTAGCCCTTTTAGCATTTAGGTTGGCTTCTACACTTACTGCTCCTCTTTGCATGTCCTCTAAGGTAAGGGGATCTCTTTCTCTTAATTGATAAGACATGTCTGGATCAAACCCATCTAGAAATTTTAATAAGGCTAGGCCTTGTGGGGGTTTCATGTGGGGAGGGAGTGCATTGTATACACTATTGAACCTAGTGTAGTAGTCTTGGACACTTTCCCCAAAATTTCTTTTAAGGTTATCATATTTCGATAGGATTTGAAGAGGATTTTTCTTAGCCTTCCACTTTTTTATGAATGTTTGATAAAGGGAAGGGAGGTCATAAATGTTGTTACGAGTTAAGTTTTTGAACCATTTATTTGCTTCTCCTCTTAAGCTTTGGGCAAACATTCTCATTTTTATGGTCTCCTATTCTATTTCTTGGTAGTCAAATGCATCATTCATCTTGTCTACATGTTGTTGGGAAGTAGTAGAGTCAGCTCCAGTAAATTGAGGGATTTTGGATTGGTAGTCTTGTGTCATAGGCAGTAAAGGTAAAGGTTGGGGTAGTACCAATGGGGCAAACCATGCTGCCATGATTTGAGGTAAAGGAACCCAAGGAGGGTTTGCAGGGGGGGTTGGTGAGAGGAGGTGGAGGATGAAATGGAGTGGTTTTCACATTGGATGTATGAATGGGGGTGGAATATGTACTTGGACCAGCAAGCTGAGATTGAGCATATTTGGATTGAAATGAGTCAAAGTGTTAGAGAAGTTGAAAATCAAGAGGAGTGGAAGGAGAGGCTTCTCTACTAGGACTCTGTTGTAGGTCTGTAGACTCAAGATCTGTCTGGTCTATCCCACCTTGAGACTTAGTTCTGAATAGGTTTCTTCTATGGTGTAAGTCAAATTGGGTATCTTGCAAGGTTGTGAGGTTTTTAGGGACAGAACTTGCTTTGTGAATGGGCCTAACAATAGTTGAGTCCTCAGTCCTAGAAGTTTTCCATAAGATTCTTTCTGGGTCATCAACTATGGTAGGAGGGTTTGGGTCAGGGTGAGATCTGGTGTTGATTCTTTGTGAAGCCATATTTTAGACCCAAAACACAGAGAGACTGAAAGTTTATGAGAGTTTTTGAAAAACAAGCCTATCTGTAGGGTACTAATTTCACACAGTATGTAACTAGGCTTGGCACTGTTATGACTGATTGATGTACTCCCATGGGAGTCTGTGAGAAATAATGGGGTCAACGAGGCTACTGAAGACCAGTGGAGTCACCAGGTGGATGATGCTTACTGTTTTGACGATGTACTTGTTGTCCACCATCAACAATTAAGTACCAATCTAAGAGATGTTTTTGGGTTTTCTGAGTTCTTTATGTAACACTTGAGCTTTTCAATAAGTGTTCTCTAGTATAGTCACCATGGTGCTAGTATGATGAATCAACCAAATATCACTTTTGGCTAACACTTGATTTATCTAGGTTTGACAGGGGATTTATGAGTTCTTAAGGAATGTCTAAGCATGTTACTTACTCAGATTCCCTAGTAGAGTCACCATTATGTTAGGTCCTTGTAATTTGTCATATTGGCAAGACCAAATGTACAAGGGTAACATCAAACCAATCTTTGGAGTCCTAGGACCTAGCCTTCCTGGACTTAGAGATGGCTCTCTCTATATTTGTGTGAAAGATGTAACTTGATTGATTTTAGGGTTTTGAATTTAGGCTAGTTATAGTGATAGGATTTGTTTGTTTGTTTTGTTTGGTTGGGTAGGTTGTCAAGAAGAATAGATAGAGTAAGTGAAACTTAAACCATTGGGCTATGGAGTCCGTGAAAGGTCTTGAAAAGTACGACAATAGGTCAAGGGTGTTTCATAGGGCAAGTTAACAAAGCCAAATGGATCTAAATAGGTTTAGTGAGTGTGAAATGAACATGAAGTTGTGAATGTAGTAGATTTAAAGGGAAATTAAGGATCCTTCAACATACTAGAACAAGAAAATCTTTTAGGATGATAGCATAGTAAAACTGAAGAGTAGTTAAGAATTCTTCAACTAGACTTTACTAGACAAACCTCAAAACAAAAATCAAGTAATCCTAAAGAGCAGTTAAGAATTATCTAAATATTACTTTCAGACAAAGAGAACTTTTAATATAACATTTTAGTGAAACTAAAGAACATTTAAGGATTCTTTAATTAAACTTCAAAGAAGAAAACATAGAGATAAAAGGATGTAGACAGAAGTAGGGTGCCAAGGTAACATATCCAACCCTAAAATTTCTATCCTATTATCAGAGAAACCATGAACATAATGTAAAAAAAGGAAAACATTGACAAGAGTGGAATAACATCACCATCTAACAAAGCTCATGAATCCTAGGAATGTGTTGGTTCCATTGATATTCAGTCCAAGAGATTTACAAGGCTCCAAAGTTAAACTTCATTAAAACTTAGAGTCTATGCTCAACTCAACAATTAACCAACATGAATAATGAGCCCCTCATGTAGTATTTAACTTGCAAAGGAGGTTCAAAACCCTAGCTAGGGTTCCAAAATGTCATTAACTACATCATAAATGCATTTGACCTTTGTGACCATGCAAGGCCCAAGGCACAAATATCCCAACTGCAAAAATAACTTCTATCATAAATTCTAAGATAAATCTAGAGATATTCGTCTATTAATCCATCAAAATATCTTTTTCATTAACTCCATGTGTGTTTTGTTGACTTTCAGGCAAGGGCGCAACGTCAAAATCTGGAAAAATTGCATCTTTTGCAGCTGAGATTTGAAGGCCTTCTCAGTGTCCAAATGAGCTCCATGATAGCTCATTGGAAATCTTGTTTTGGCTAGTTTCCAAAACTACCTTTAGTTTTTTGATTGGAGTCAATTTACTTGCTCAAAAAGTGATTTTTCCAAGACTGCTCAGGGCGCGGCACTAGTGCTGAAAATAGGTCAAAAAGGTGATTTGTTTCTTGTTTTTGGCACTTTTGGAGGACCAGTTTTGCTCCAAATGACTTGAAACTTTGTGTGGGTGATTTCCTTGGCCTGATGAACACAAAAATGAAAATTTTTCCTCCATTGGGTTCCTGAAAAATGAGCGCAGCGCCAGTGGTGTTGCGTGCTTGGCCCTTCAAAATAGTCAAAAACTCAAAATCTTCAAAAATGTGCCAAAATTTGGATTTGTATTACTAATCATGTTTGGGATGCTTGTAGGGATGCATCAGCAAGAATGTCAACTTTTTCTGTCCTTTTCCTCCATTAGGGATTGAATCTTTGCAAGGGCTCTTTTGAGCTTGGCCCTTGCAATCTTGTTTCTTAAGGCATAATACCTTGCCATCTTCTTTTGCATGTCAAGGTCTCTCTTGGTCTTCTCTAGTTGATCTTCTACGTGCACATTTATCCTCTCTAGCCAAGATTCCCTATCATAGTCTATTTCCATGGCAAGCAACTCACTTGGAATGAGCTTCTCTTCCAATGTTGTCTCTTGCTCTCTTTCTTTGGCTAAGGCTTTTCTCAAACCAATTGTCCTTGGCCTCTTCCTAGGAAGTTGTTCTTCCTCTTCTTTAGTTTCATCATGAGTGCCCAAGACCTCATCTATCTTTTCCTTGGATTTTCTAGCCTCTTTCTGAGCTCTGATAGCTCTCATATCATAGATGGCTTTCTCTATCTCCAGCTGCTTGTTTTCAACCTCAAAGAAGTTTATGACATTCTTAGCCCTACCTAGATTGGCTTGCAGATCTTTAATCTGAGCATATTTTCTTTTAAGCAGCATGTTAGTGATCCTCTGCTCATTTTCATCATCACTGTCAAGGTGAATAAGTTGAAACTCTTGTTCAATTTCATGCTTGTCTTCTTCTTCTTCATCAATGACTTTTTCCTTACCTTTTTCAAGCTACTTGGTTCATGTAGAAGGCATGGCCCCTTGCCTCTTAAGGGAAGCAAACACACACCTATTTCCCCTCTGGTAGGTCAAATAAAAAGGCTCAATGTTACTCATCTCAGTGCCATCTGTCTCATTGCCATCATCACTACCTTCATCACTGCCATCATCACTACCATCATCACTATTTTCCTCCCTGCTATCATCACTTCCATCTCCTTCAATGCTCTCTGCCTCACTGAAATCTTCCTCACTGTTTTTTGCCTCATCGCTCTTTTCCTCACTACCTTCTTCACCTTTTGATGCACTAGTACCATGAGATGATGGTGAGGGATTGCGAAAAGGTGATGAAGGAGGGTCATCATGGGGTGAAGGAATGTGGGTGGATGGATATGTATAATCAGCAGGAGTTGATGGAGGAGTAGGAATGGGAGGATGAGATGATGAAGGTGCAATTTGCTGATGATGGACTTGTGGAGAAGTAAATACCTCATTGGAAATGAAGTTCTCCCATGGAATACCCTTCTGTTGTAGTTGGTGCATAACAACCATATTGATCAAAGAATGATGAAAAATGCTTTGCATCTACTGAGGATAGTCTCTCTTTTGTACAATATAGGAAATTTTATCAACGCTTCGGGAGAGGTAATAGGGCATGTGCAGCACCCTCACTCTAGTAAAGTGCATAAGCAGCCTGATGTGGTAGGAGTAAATATGGGAGAACCTTCCCTCACATGTAAAATACTTCATGATAATTCTCATCATAGGTGCATATCTATCAAGCAAATGTGATAAAGGAAAGATGGATTTATTGTGGTCTTTATACCTAGGTTTTAGATAAGGTTCAAAGTAGCTCATTTCTCCCCTACACTAGGTATGCATGTGGTATTGTCAATAGCATCTATAGATAGCTCAAAAGTGACCCCTGCAAGGTTAACTTGTTTGTCATGCAAGTTAATGATAAAGAGTATAGTTAGCTCTGGGTGGTTTTTCACATGCTGCACCTTTTCACAAAAATCAAAGCATCCCACATGCTTGAAACATGAAATAGTAACGGGAGATGCCATTAGCTCCCTTGTGTTGGGGGATTCAAATCTGTTGATCTTTCCAACTTTGTGCTCATGCCTCCTTGGCATTTGGGCCTCTCTTCGACTACCACTGTCTTCTGACATTGTAAACCCTACCTTGAGAAACCCTAGGACTGTAAATGGAAATGAGATGAAGAGATGGTGATGAAAAATGCATCTTTGCAAGTGAGTGAGATGAGTGAGTGAGGGTATAAGTGTATGAGAATAAGTGAGGGGCTTAACAACTCAATTATAACCCTCTGCTGACATGTTTAAACTCTATTTTGAAACACTTTTGGGTTGGTGTCAATTTGAGATGAAGGAGGGCAATGGAATGTTAGCGTTTGCAAGTGGAGGGATTGATTGAATGAATGGAATTGGTGTAGGGATAGTTTAGGTGAATGAAAAACCTTCAAACAGTGTAACCACTCTGTTTATCTCTTATTGTCTTTACAAGCAGATGAAAATAATGGTAAACAATGATGTCAAGTTTAAGCCTTAGGGTTGCCTTTTAGGGTTTCAATTTCTTTCAATTAAATGATGACAAAAAGGCTTGAAAATGGGTTGAGAACCTGTACTTACCCCTACCAGTGCTTGGAGAACCCTTGGAAATGACTTGAAGCAATTTTGAGGTGATTTGAGTGCTTGTAGGCTTAGCAATCCTTCCTTCCCAAGCGCGTAGCACCAGGCCAAGGGCGCAATGCTCAATCCCAGGTGTGCAACGGTCAATCCGAGGCATGCAGCGCCAAAGTTTTTCTTCATCGGGAATGTCAAGTAAGGGTGCAGTGCTCTACAAGGTGCGCAGCGCCACCTTCCAGGCTCGTAGTGCCTGTGTAAAATGCATGGGAGAAAAAAATCCAAGGGTGCATCGCCACAAAAAGTTTTCCCAAATTTGCTTGAAAACTCAAAATTCCTCACTCCTGAGCGCTCTAATGATTTTGCAAGGAAACAATAATTTGTTTGAAGTGTTAGATGGGTTTTTATAGGCTCGTGAAATTTTGATTTAATCTTTGAAACCCACTTTCTAAAGTTTACAACTCTTTTTCTTTTTCATTGATGTCTTTTAACACTTTTGTTTGCAGGTGACTGAAATCATTTGAGGTGGCTCTTCCTTTTGCTTCTTGAGGCATGATGAATTCATTTTTTACAACCTTAGGATTTTCACATAGTAGCAGTGTCTTCAAAAACCCATGTGGTTTCCATTACAATACTCAACCTTTTTTTTTTTCACCGTGGATGGCATTTTTCTGGAGTTATGAAATTTGTTTTTCCTTTTGATCCCAGAGACTTTGACATGTTTATTTTGACACAGCAGCAACCTAAAAATCATATTTTTCTTCCACCTTGGAGCTCAACATCATATTTTTCTCATTTATACATGGCAAGCTCATTTTTTACAAGTCTGGGATCTAATCACACGGTGACATATTCAAAATCCTTCCTTTGCTTGCACCATGGATTTGAACTCATACTTTTTCTCATTTAGGCATGAAAAGCTCATTAAACACCTTTAGGAGGATTTCTCTTAGCAGCACTTTCAAAACCCTCCTTTTCTTGCACCATGTAGTTCAATTCATCATTTCACCTTCTATGGCCACTTTCCCAAAACCCTAGGTGTTTGGAGTGCTTTTTACAACAATCATCAGTGTTATCTTCTAAGTTCTCTATAGCTCTTTCAAGTTCATTCATTTATCTCCAGTTCACCTCACCTTTTTCCCTATCTCACCAATATTCTCTGATAGACTTTCTTCATGCTTGGTTTTGTGTGCCTCCTCCAGGTCATTTCTTCCATTGATCATTGTTTGGCACTCTACTGGACCATTAAGCTCAAAAACCCTAATCATCTATAAGAACAAGTGTCTCCTCTTCTCCTTGCTACAAGTTGTCTTCATTCAGGAGTAGACTACCTACCTTACTAGTGTTTTCTGCTTATAGACCTTTCAACACTCCTACAGAAGTGTCAAAGTTTGTCCATTTTCCTCATGTGCAAATTTTGAATTGAAGGGATAGTCTTCTTTGGAAATATTTTAGGTCTTCCTTGAATAATCATGTATTGACATTCTATTACATCTTAGCCAGATTCTAGCAAAGGAAAAGAAGTATTTGAAACACCAATGATGACCTTAAAAAAATTGAAACCCTAATTGACCTAGTGGGAGGGTTCTTTGACCTGATCTTGACTGAAAATTGGCTTGGAGGCTTCAAGTGAAAAACAGAGTATTGTTTGTGTTGTATTGAAGATCCAAAATCCAATGTACTTGATTTATCTAAAGAGCCTACAAAGATATTTTTGATACCATCAATGCTTGAGGAACCTGGGGAACATGGGAGTGAGTAGGCTATAGGAAACCCTAGAGGGAAAGTGGAGTTTATGGACAGGGGAGAAATAGGAGAATGAGGTTATATGCAATAAAGGAGGCTAAAAATTATAAGTAAAATCCCATAAGGAGTTTGTAGGAATGATAGGGCGATCATGAAATGGCACATTGATATAATAGTGAAAAAGTTTCTATAAGGATAGTGAAGGCAGTGAGACTTCTAAAACTCACAATATTCTAGGAAGGTTGTTTTCATAAATCTAGAACCAATCTATAGTCATCTACAAATAGTGAAAAATACTGATGACTAACAACCTCATCAAATTAATTGCATTATCATCTATTTATGCGTAAATACATTTTTCATTCAATTACGAATCAAAACATGATGAGAGTTGTACTTCATCACCATCGTAAAAAAATTTCATAACCAACATATAAACAACAGAAATTTCAAGCACATAACAACCATATAAGCCACAAAATAAAAGGCATATGTAGCCATCAATACAAGAGGAAAAGAGCTCTTGTTGCCATAAGAAAAATGCAACCAAGTATGGGACTTCTGCGTTACACCTGACCATAAACATGGTTGAGCCAAATATATCTTCAGTGATTCATCCATGTGCCATATTCCAAGCATGAATGTGGGATCTCATAAACGGAATCCATCAAAACCAAACCAGGTCTTCGAGAGGCCAAACCACCTCAACCCTCAACTAGTGATTCCACCTCATAGTTGGACATCACAACCATCACATACTTGTCTCTACCGAAGTTTTTCTAGGGCTCCATAGTGTTTGTTCCAACTAGGGATTCCAGGACTAGTAAATCAACCCCATTTTTTACAAGGCTTCCAGAGCGCTTGTCCAACCAGGGTTTCCAGGACTAGTAACTCAACCCACCTAGGGCTTCCAGAGCGTTTTTCTAACCAATAATTCCATGAATATTAACTCAACCCACAAATTTCCTTTGAGCTTCCAGAGAATTTATCCAAGAAAGGCTTCTAGGAACTAATAACTCAACCCACAACCAAAGGCACATGATAACAAACCATAAAAACAAACAATGAAACGAACCCACAACACCATGGATATCCATGAAAAGGAAAGGCTAGGAAAATCCACTGTCAATATAG
The DNA here is from genome assembly GCA_034641835.2 of Pinus albicaulis. Lineage (NCBI taxonomy): Eukaryota > Viridiplantae > Streptophyta > Pinopsida > Pinales > Pinaceae > Pinus > Pinus albicaulis. The sequence continues at coordinate 1,351,624,115 of CM076578.1, read as the reverse complement.
GAAATCCTCCATGCCAATGACATATCATGACCAAGAAACTACATGCATACACCATGCATGCCAAAACTAGTGAGGAAAACATGCATGCAACTCAGTACCTGAAATCAAAACGCGTTGTAGTCGTTGATCTCAATGTCGTCTTGCGCTTTCCTGCTCTTCTTTTTCCTTCTTGCTCCAAATCTCCAAGTATGCCACACTCTCCAAGAGTGCTCCAGGAAAACTATAAGTAACCAGGAGTATGAGGAAGAGAAAGAGAATAATGAGAGCTCCAAAACTGCACTGAACAAAAATTTGAACTGAAAAAAGCCATGAACTGATCCTCAAAAGCCTTTTTATTAATGAGGCCTCTATTTTCTTCATTTTCCTTATTTTCCTTCATTTTTCTCCTCACTTGCAACTTGTGACCTTTCACCTCCATTTTCTCCTATTTTCCATTATCTTCATAAATAAATTACACTTTTCCTTTCCGAAGCCTTAGCCATTTCCTTTTCCAATTTCCATAGCCATACTAAACCATGTGAACACCCACACTAGGATGTTTTTCCCAACATTCAACTTGGAATACGTGTCCCGTGACCTTGGTTATTATTTTGACTTTATTAACTTTTATTACATGGAATTTTCACCAGGGGTGTTAGAGAACCCTCCCCCTTGGGGGAACACTATTCTCGGTGTTTGTAATGTTCATTTTTTAGGAATGTCAGCAATCAGCAATTTATTCTAGATATTGACTGAAGGGGCATTTACTGGATATGTCACCTTAGAACAAAGGATGAGATCCAGAGGCTATCTGGCCCTTTTCAAACTCTGTCTATAGAGTTGCTTGAAGAATCCCACTCAAAAGTGAGCTACAGCAATATGCAAACACATACATGAGCATACCATGAAGAGACAATGTTATATTATGAGCTGTGATACAAGAATATATATGAATAGCCAAGAATAATGTTACAGCAATAAAAGAGTACAAGTTCTTGAGGAAACAACCTCTCAAGAAAGACAATGCAAGCCTCAACAATACATGTACATGGAAATGGAAGAACATTGTTATTTATGCATAAACCCAGGCTATGAGGACACAATCTATGATATAATGTTGTTACAAAATGATGTCAATACATGGATATGACAATATATGGCTCAAATATGATAGGGGAGAAAATCTCTAACCCTTAGATACAATAATACATCAATCCTCCAAGGGATTGGCTGAAATATACAAAATGGCCAAAATGTCGGAGTTGCTGGGCAGCTGCTACAACTCAAATCTGGAACTCAATGAAGAAGGATGAAGAAGATGAGAAATATGAATTAAACCCTCTCCAATGGATCTCCAAAGTGGAAGGCTGATACTTACACTTGAGATCTTACCCTCCAATCAATCTGCAAACCCTCACTGCAGATACCCCATGAAAATAACGCAGTCACTAAGAGGGATTGTGCAGTGAGTGGAATAGATCATTGTGGAAAAGTGCCAAGATCTACAAATCAGCTATCAAGCTTCCAAACTGATCCTCCAAAGGCAAGAAGACTCACCTCTGAAAAAACAAGCAATGGAGGAGGTGTTGTGGAGTCTCCACTGCAACACCCTACAACACAGTATTATGTTGTTGCAGCAATAACGATGTCCTGGAGGAGGATGCTTTGGCCTTCAGCCAAGAGATGTGGAGAATGAAGAACCAAAATTCAAGAGGCCTCTCAAGAAGGTGAGGAAATCCTAAACAGGAGTTTCCCGGTAATTCTTGCTAAGCAGCAAAGAATGCTCAATGTCTAAATAGACATGAAATCATAAACATATGCATGGATGGCAATGGCTCTCCTCCTCTCCATATATAGAAAATGAAGGCTCTCCATGGGCCCTACTTCTAATTAGGGTTTCCCTTCCTCTAGAAGCTTCCCTCCATGTAGTGCTTTCCACCTCATATCCTGCGCTGGTTGACTTGGTCAACCCTCTTTGCAAATATCTCCTTTCACACATGAGGGTGTGAAATCTGGTTCCATGGCTGATCCCTTTTCATAATAGAGGGATTTTATTTCTGTTTTTATTATCATTGGGCCTCCTTGCCCAATTATTCATCTCCTAATTGAATTTAGACAAAATTTAATGTTCCAATTTATTGAAGAAAAATTTGGAACATTAGAGTCCTCCCCTCCCAAATGTTTCTTGTCCCCAAGAAACTGCAAGGACTGAACTGGAAGGGATCCACTCAAGGCATGGAGTCTGAAATATGATGAGGAACATTTCCCTCATGTGAATCCTCCATCCCCAAGCAATCATCCTGTTAGGTCCTTGCAATAAGCAAGATTGGCAAAAGTCCGATCCACGGAGTTAACATCATTTCAACCAACTTTGGGATTCTAGGATCTAGCCCTCCTTAAACCGAGAGGGATCTCTCCAATATGTACAAAGATGGATATTGTCTTTGAAAGCTTAGGATACGATATTAGGCTAGTTATGAGGTCCAAGGGTTTTGTTTGGTCTTTTTGGATGATTGCGAAACATAATTGTTGTCTCGAGCGCGTAAAGATCTATGTGCAAATGAGGTTCAAAGGTGCGAAAAGTTTCAAGCAAAAGAGTAAGCTTTCGATCAAGAAGAAATATGATGGAAATTTTTCAATCCACTGAGCTGTGGAGGTCATAAGGGGGATTTAATTGAAACATTCGAGTTCAAAGTGATCTATGGGGCAAGTCATCTATGCCTAAGGATCTCTTTTAAAGTTTGATTTATGGAATGGAATGATACAATAAGAAAGGGAAATGAGATGTAGAACGAAAAGAGCGGCGAGGATCTCGTAAGTACTTCGAAACTAGCGACCTCTTTGACCAAGCACTTAAGAGAAACACTAGAAGCAAACTAGGATCGGTAAGTACTTTGAAACTATCCGACCCTTTGATACACTTCCAATAGAATACATATAAAAAACAAAGGGAAACTTGAAAGCAACTTTTGGAGTAGAAACTAAAGGGAGCTGGGCTCACCATAATCCTCTCCTAGCTCTTATTTACTTAGTTACTTCCAAGACGATCAGAGATAACACAAAATGGCCTAAGATCCGATAAGTACTTCGAAACTAATCGACTTTTTAACACATCCTAAGGGAAACAATCAAATAGTTGAGCAAACGAGGAAAAGGGACTCGGGGCTAACCTTGATTTTCCTCAATTCATCCTCACACAACATATATTGAAATTAACATTTAAAAATAACATTCAGGCGATGACAAAAAGGATGCAGGGAACGCCGGCATCAGTGTACTTACAGCGAATTAAATCATTTTCAAATAACATGGTTGAAAGAAAACATTTAGATAAAGATTTCTCGACCGAAGAAGGTTACCGATATACGGTAGGTCTAACCTCTGTTTAAAACCTGTTCTTTTACGGTGGAAAATAAACAAATTGAAAAGCGAAACAAAATACAAGTTACAGGTGAGAATAACATCACCATCAACGATAGACCAGGATCCCATAAATCAGCCTTGTATTGATGCTTCAAACGGGTTACAATCTTGGGATCCAATGTTTTAATCCATCTCTTTCACAACCTAACCTACTCTGCTACAAGCGAGCTCAAGAAGGCGATGAAACCACTATTTACGATCAAAGAGTTTTCACCGCGAGTTACATAGAATGCTTCGACAATTACATTGACAACCAACTAATCCAACCCCTCACTCATCTTCTATTGAAGTATTTATAGAAGGATGAGGAGGTGAGATCCGATAAAAAAAGATCTTAAATACAATTAATGCGAGAATTAATGTCTCCTGGCCCTTGGAGGCTCGATGAAGAAATCATACGGGTGTTCCCACTTTGCATTAATGTGTTTACACTTATGAAATAAGCTCGGAGGGAGCTTTGTTTGACATTTCGAGCTCGCGTACTATTAGGGTTACTCGCAAACGTTACATCATCAAAGCTGGGCGGAAATAACTTCTTTGTTTGCTTCGAGGCAAGATATCGATTTGTTCAATAAATTCGGCCTCGATTGAGCATTTTTAGGCAATAGGTGGCACTCGCGGTGGTTGAGGAATCAATTTGCCTCCAAAGTATGGCTATGAAGGCGATGATGGCGGTGGAGGCGATATGTGAGATGAACACTTTTAGGTTTTCCTTTAATCTGTTCCGAGTCGGGGATTAGGCTTTGATAACCGTCTTAGCCGGTAATCCCCCTCAATCTGTCCAGATAACTGCTGCTCTCGGTTCATTGTTGTCTTCAATATCCGATACTCTTTCTCTACGTTGACTACGACGGTATTCTTCAAGCTTTACGAGGATGCGCGAAATCAAGGCTCATGAAACCTTGTTGATAACATTGTTCTTTACCCTGGCGGTCGATCCTCTCGGATAAATCGAAGAAACGGGAGTCGTCACCCTCGTCTTTGAATTTTCCTAAAACACGACGAAAGAACCTTAAACCTACAAAATACAAAATGAGATCAGAGAAAATCCTGCGTTATATGGACAAACGCATTGGAGGGCGCGCGATAAACGGAGCAATCGAGACCGTTGATCGTATTGCAATCCAACTGGTCGGAGCGTTCACAGAAAGTCAGCGGAGAAAAAAAGGGAGGCTGTCACGATGGAATCGGGATTTACGTATAAGAACACGTCGATCTGCAGAGACAGCCGGCGAAGATCGATTTTCGAACGCGGCAGGGGAAGTTAACGGGTGGGCAAGTTCGTTAAAGGGTCGAGACGAGATGAGGCGATTGGCAACCGTCGGATGGGAGGGCCCAAATCCGACAGTGTGGAGGTGGATCCGCGTCTAAGGGGCTATGGTCCGAAGGATAATGCGCGAGCGATGTGATAGTGCGGCGGTTTTGGAATAGGGGCGGAGGACATGTGTCGGCGGCGTATGGAATCGCCGGGCCGACGGGATAAAACTGCCACCCGGCGAAAAGTAGTGGGATGAAAACCATGGTTTCATGGAAAAGGGCGCGGGGAGAGGGGTCCACCGGGTGGGGGCTGTGCTCCGCTCCAGTCGGATCCGGGGAGCAGATCGACGGCCAAGAAGGGCTTGGGGCAATAAAACATGTGATTTAATATTTCACGCCAAAACCTTATAAAAAGATGGGTTTTCGAATGTTTTTAAAGGAAAAAGGACGGAGAGGAGATTACATTTTGGTTTAGCGCCTCGGGGACTCGAGCGGTCGGTCCCGGTGCTCGGGCATGTGGAGGAAGAAAGGCGAGAGGACTTAGCTCGAGGGTCTAAGAGCCTAATGCATAGAAAAATGTGTTTTCTATGGTTTTTCCAAAGAATTTCGAAAGGAAATATAATTACGATAAGGTTAAAAAATGGGTTTTTTAACCTTGGGAAATGAGAGTAATGAAGGGATAAAGAATAACATATGGTTTTGTGGGGTTCTTATGAATAAAAAAAATTGAAAATGAAGGTAAGATGGAAGCAAGGGAAGGGAAAGGAAAAGGGATGCAATAAGATGTTGACTTGGATAGTGTGAATATCGAAAGTAGGGAGAGGGAAAGATATGAAGATCCCGATCAACGGTTTATGGTTTTACTAACAGACTTCAACACCAACAAATTCAGGATCGAACTTGTTTCTTGAAGGTCGCAAAGAATATTTAGCCACGGTACGATATAATGGAAAAATATAGGTGGCTATGGTGGCTCCACTTGGGGATGGTGCCTTCTTGAAGGCATCAAGAATTTAGACTCGATTTCTCTCGGGGAACGCTGACTTGTGCTCGATCCATTGCTTGCTCTTGTTTTTTCTTTGACAAATAATATCGAGTCATGAAAGAAAAAATGAATTTCATCAATACTACTTCTACCTACCCAATCCTACTCGATCTAACATTTTTTCTTCATCGAGTGCACTTGGGTGAGCAAACTCTATTCACAACATTTTATTCTTTTGAAAGCAGAAACCTAATCTATTTCTACTCTTATTTATCCACGAACTCGGATTAAATAGTTGAGCTCGAGATATTTCTCTTCCTAATCTCACTGTCTCGTTGGGATTAAGCTGTCCAACGAGACTTTCATTCTCTAAATTCCACAACAAAAATTTAAAAAACGATCGAGTCAAAGATTAAAGTCTGTTTGACTTGTCGTGATCTATGGCATAAAAACAAAGTCTGCACATAGATTATTATTTGCAGAAATTTAACATCAAAAATTGAAGGCTTAAGATGCGAAAGCTTCTTATTATGGCCTTCTCTCTTCTTTTCATAGCTCTGATTTTTCTTTTTTACGTGAGCTATGTCTTCCTTGATATCGATTCGATTTTGGGCAAATTAGAACCGCTTTTTCACTTTTATGAAACTTTGGTTCAGATTTTGAGTTTGTTTGAACCTTAATTTCTATCCTAATCTATCTACTGATGATCCAAGGTTAAACAGATTCGGAAAATCAAATTTGCTACCCTATCGTGCAGAAAATTGAAAGCTAATTAGTCAAGATTAAAGCAGTTTGACTAATTGGAAGTGTGTTTTTGAGGAGTGGCATTTGAGCTTGCACACTTTCGGATTTATTTCTCTTTTTGGCATGGAGTCGTGCCTTTCTTGTTTTCATTTTCTTCCCTCTTTTCATTTTTTTCTTTGTTTTTGTATTTTTTTGATTTTTTCACAACTTTGAATGCAATGGTGGATGAAATATTCACAATGGAAAAAAGAAAAAATAAAAAAGGCTGCAGAACACAAAATGGTTTTAAGAAAGGTAATGCTTAAGCATCTGCCATTGGCAGGACCCCCAAACAAATGCGTTCCATTCGGCTCTTGTAAGAAGAATGCATTGTTTCCAAGTATCTGAATGAATAGAGTAAGGGCAAAGCCATAGATTGTCAAATTTACCATGCTTTCCCTTGTCTTCCCTCTTTGAGTCCCACTTTAAAACTTTGTCTCCAATCTTGAAATTGCTTGGCCTTTGTTCTTCTATCAAATATCTTCTTGATATTGTCTTGCTTACGTAATGCTTTGTTGTACACTTCCTCTACGGTTTGTTTGAAGATGAATGGTTTGATTTATTCTTTTGATTATGTCATTTTCTTCGATCTGCAACTCTTGAATTAACTTCATAAGCTGGTACACCAAAGTCATGTTGGGAAAAATTTCATCTCGTACCATACACAAGGCTGAAGGGTGACATACCAATGGATTTCTTCAATGTTAATCTGTCGACCCGAGTGCATGGATCGGCTTTGTGTGCCAAGACTTCTTGTTGTCCTCCAACAGTTTCTTGATTATGTTCACTAAGCTTTTGTTGGAAGATTACTGCAAGTCCATTACCTTGAGGGTAATAAGTCATGTAGAGTGTCCCAATGTTATACGATACTTGTGACGAGAATTCAACCATTTTCTTTGATCCAAATCTTTCGCTACATTATCTCGTGATGATCTTGGTAGGGACAGACCAAATGCGGAAAGAATATTGGTTTCTATGAATTTTATGATAACCTGAATCATTGGCCCGCCTACTAGGAACGGCTTCTATCCACTTAGTGAAATAGTACGTGGCGGTAAGAATCCACCCTGTCTTTGAAGAGGAAGGTGGATGGATTTCTCCTATGAAGTCAAGTCCCCATTGTTGAAAAGGAGCTTCAACGGTAATTGGATGCGAAAGGAAGGGGGTAATAATTTTCTCTTGCCCTCAAACAATTGGCATTTATGGCAAGTAGTGGTCATCTTATGAACATCGGGGAAAAAGAGTGGGCAAATAGAAACCAGCCCTCAAAATTCTCGATACGTTGACTTCCAGTACAAATGGCCTCCACACTCTCCTTCATGGAATTCTCGCTTAATTTTTTTACGCATCAAACTCGGGCAAACATTTAAGCAATATAACACTCGCATTTTTCCAATAAAGACATTTATCAATAATGCAATAGTTCACATCTTTTAACTTTAGGAATCTTGCCTTTGTTTTGGATAAACCGGGAGGTGTATTCAGATTAAGCAAAACATAAACAATATCAATATACCAAGGAGAATTCACAAAATGATCTTCAACAACGGGAGTTGAGAGTTCTTCTTGGTTATCCAAATCATCGATCATATTAATATCAAGAAGATCACAATTTGATTCTCGCCATTAACTTAGCTAGACCTTGGCCTTTGATGAGCTTAGTGGGTTTAATCTCTAAATCATATTCAAGAATACATGACAATCCACTTACCTCTTTTACCATCCGGGTCCTGTGTTAGAATGTCCTTAACAAACTCGAATTTGGGACAAAGGCAATGATGTGTGAGTGGAGGATGTATACTCGAAGTCCTTTAAAGCCTTAACTAAAGCAAAAGCTAGCTTTTCCATGATGTTATACTTCAAAAGGGGCATCCCTTAATGCCTTGCTAAAGAATGCAATGGGTCGCTCTTGTCCTTGTGGATTTTTACGTAAAAGGACAACAGCCTATGGTATGTTCTGATGCAAATGAGAAGATATAAAAATCTTTTGAAAAATCGGGACTTATGAGAACCAGGTGTTTTGGTTAACGCTTGTTTCACCGACCTCAAAGGATGTCTTTGCTTCCAAGGTCCATTTTATCCCTTGCTCCTTCTTCAACATGTTTGTGATATTTCTAAGGAGCTCACGCTAAGTTAGGGATGAACCTTCTCAAAAAGTTAATCTTTCCAATGAAAGACGCAACTCCTTGATATTTCGAGGATGAGAGATTTGCAATATAGCCTCAATCCTATTTGGATCTATCTTTATACCCTCCTCTAAAATAATGTGTCCAAGAAGCTTACCTTCTTGGAGACCAAATAGTGTCTTCTTAGGGTTTAAAGATATCCCAAACTTTCGCACTTCTCGAAAACTTTTCTCAAATGTTCTAAATGTTCTTCATCTGTTTTTGAAAAACACGGTTACATCATCAAGATAGATAATGATGAAGAAGCCCAATTCTTCCAAGAATGCTATGTCCATGGCTCTGCGAAAAGGTTGCTCCAGACATTCATTAGACCAAAAGGCATTTTCACATACATGAAAGTGCCCCATGGTGTAGTAAACGTTGTCTTTAATTGATCATCGAGGGTGGACTAAGACTTGGTTATACCCTGAATAGCCATCTAGCAAAGAAATTCTTTTAGACCCCACCACCCCTTTGCAAAATATGATCCATCTTGAGTAAAGGGTAGTTGTCTTTCAATGAAGCTTTGTTTAAATTTCTGAAGTCTATACAAAGCCTCGATTTCTCCGAGTCTTCTTCCTAGCCGACACTGTGATTAGATACCCACTGAGAATATCTAATAGGGACAATAATACCCGACATCGTGCATCTTCATGATTTCCTTCTTAACCAATGGGAACTCGGACAGAGGTTTATTCTGCTTGTGATTTCTGTTTGAATGGTTTTTGGTTCTCTTTAAGAGGAATTTTGTCTTGTATTATTTCAGATGTCATAGGATTTAAGATCTTCATAACTCCACGCAAAAACATCGAGAAAACTCTTTGAATAGCTCTATGTATTTGAGTTTAATGTGAGTGGTAAAGTTTTGGACGAGTTTGATCATTTTCGGTTTTCCTCACTGCCTATATTGCACTCTCTACTTCGGTCTCTACGGAGTTCCGAGCTTTTGGTTTATTGGCCACATCGTTAAAATTAAACAATTCTTCTAGAGGGGCCAAACCCTTGGGCAAACTATCATCCTTAGAATGCGAGTTTCCAATTCCTCTGTTTCGGATTTTGCACTCCATTCTGTTTTGGTTTTTAAGTTTGCTAGTTTGAAGGTTAATGTCTATAAGCTCGGGAGACGGTTCTTCTTCACCAAGAAAATTTTCTTCTTTGCAGTCATGTATCATAATCGAATCGAACTATGGAGTTCAAATTCATTTGCGAATTGCATGAAGTCTTCTATTTGTTTATCTCCCTCAAACACACGCCAATATTTCTTATTATCCGGGACAGTTGGTCCGAATTTTATACGAGACGTGTCATCATATAGTATTGGGCGAGTTCTAGCAAGAAAGGCTAAATTGTGGGCTGCAATATTTCTTTTCCTCAGGGACAAAAGTCGGGTTGGACTCCTCAAATGTTTTCAAAAAGATCCATGACATCATTTCGGTGAGGCCCTAAGTCCAGGGGTGATTTGCATTATACTCCCCATTAACTTGCCTAATGATTAATTCGAATCGCCATATACATTGATTCTCTTGGCACCTAACTTTTTTCGATGAATGTAAGCCTAAGAGCGAGGATTCGTACTCAGCTATGTTGTTGGATACATCGAAAGTTTAATTTACATGAAATACATTACGTATGATTTTTTTCGGTGTTAGTGATCCGGACACTGCACCCTGACGTCGTTACGGTGCATGACCCATCAAAATACATAGTCGAGAGAGGAACATTTTCGCTTTTTATTATTTTGGTGTATCTCCTTTATATAATTTGATTCCTCAAGTTTTTCATCGGGTTGAGGATCGTCTTCTTGATCTGTCAAGTTTTAAGTTTAATGGATTGATGACTTTGCAGTTCAAGACCCTGTGTTTAGTTTGCTAGGATTTTTAGACACAATGATTTGTTTTGGGAGTTCGGCGTTGTGTTCCTCTTCCTCCGTTTCAACCATTGATTCTGTTGAAATGATTTGTTACGTAAGTGTTTCATCATTAAACATGATAAAAGAATCAAGGGCTCGTGCTACTGACGTACAAAGGAGAGTTTTGAGGATGGTCTTGACTTGTCATCGTGTACTTGCATGTGGGTTTCCCTGTAAAGTCTTCTAGTCGATTAAAAACGGGGATAGTCGCATAGGTCATGTCCATTTTCATAGTTCCACGTAACTTAGCCCCCCAAGATCTTGATAAAATCATTCCATACTTTGGGGTACATCAGCCACGACAACATCCATGACCAAACATTTAGCCTGGAATCTAGGGCTAAGTTAACACGAGAGATCTTTTATCAATCCTAGACATTTAACTGCAGCTGGAGTCAAAGGAGTACAATTCTTTGTAAGGTCCCAGTAATTTCAAGACCCGAGCTTTCCATTACAGACTTTTTGGCATTAAATTATGGGGAAGCGCCGAGTCATGCATAGCATTGTGAGAATTTTATCATGAATGTTTAAGCTTACGTAAAAGGGAGGGACGAGGACCTTCTTGAAACTTTCCTTCAATCTTTGGACCAAAAATAAGCTCTCGGTTGGTCATCATTAAGATTGAGTGAATCTTCATTATCTTCTAAGTTCAAAGCTTTCAAAATTTTGGACCTATATACATGATGGGCGACTGACTCGATCAAAGGAACGAGAAATTTTGATCTTTGAAATTTCTTGTTCCAGAGCTAAAAAAGGTTTTGACTCTTTAAAGCATTGATTTCGAGCCTTGTTTCTTTCGCCACTTTATCGGCAATAACGACTTGCGGATTTGTTTTATCTACAGATTGGAAAAGTTGTTTTACCAGGGAGTACTAGCCGGGGTGTTAGATGCTGCTAATGTTTGCACTCTTCTTTTCAATATTAGAGTGTCCTTCTCTTTACCACTACCGCACTAATGTGACCATCGTTTTGTCTTTTTGTTTGATTGTCTTCGACCGGGTTGCGAGCGCTTTTTTGAGAAGGTTTGTCGAGGGTTTTTATTGTTGGGGATTTTTTTATTAGATTTTCTTACGAGTTCATATTCCTTTGAAGGTTCTATGACGACGTTTTCCATGTTCGATAATAATTTTCATTATCATCTCTTTTGTCATCGTAAGGTGTGTAAAGGCCTTGTTTTTTTATCATAATGAATTTCGAAGCTATCATCATCTACCCCAAATAAGTTTATATCATCCTCCTCTGTTATTTGTTCTGTTTGCTCAACCTCACTTAAAAAGTTTTGATGAAAGGGAGGAGTGATGTGTTGATCATCTTCCCGGGATCTGTTGGAGGTGATTTCTTCTAATATTCTGATTCTACTTTGGTTTTGTTTTTGAGGAGTGTTTTGATTTAGACTTTCTTGTGCTCTCTCCCAGGATGCTCATTTTCTTCATCATTTCTTCCATCATTATTTCCATCTTCGAGCTTGAAGTAGAAGGGGTGGATTCCTCTCTAAAGGATACTCTCTTTTCAGCTTTCATCCTTGCTCTCTTCTCCATTAAGTTTACTTCCCACAGAAAGGAGCACCTCTTTGCATATCTTCCGGGGTTGCAAAGACTCTTTCTCCGAGTGAATATGTCATGTCAAGATCAAACCCTTCGGGGAAATTTGTTTAAAGCTGAGCCTACGAGGAGGTTTGAGTTCGAGAGAGAGTGCATTATATACGCTTGTAAATACTGGTACAATAAGCTTGTACACTTTCCCAGAGGTTCCTATAAAGATTGTTATAATCGGCGAGGACTTGGAGAGGATTCTTCCTTACTTCCCATTTGTTTAAGAATGTTTGATGAAAGCCTTGAGATCATTAATGCTGTGGGGGCTAAACCTTTGAACCATTTTCTTGCTTCTCCCCCCAAACTTTGAGCAAATAGTCTAAGTTTGACAGAATCATCATCAATTTCATTTCGTCAAAGTAGTCATTCATCTTTTTCCACATGTTGAGATGTTGTTATAGTATTGCTAGCATCATATAAAGGAATTTTGGACTGATAGTATTGTGGAAGATTGACTAATGGTACAGAAGGACTAAGGGGAGCATACCATCGTCTGCCATGATACGTGGTGGATTTACAAGATGAGTGTGGGTTGAAGTGGAGTGGTTAGAGCAATGGATGACGGGTGAACAGAAGTGGATGGAACAGAGATGAGATTTACGAGCTTATCTTGGATGAGAGGCACCTAAATTGTGAAGGAAATGTAAATCGGGGAGGTGTTGTTTCTACGCTACCGGAATGTTCACTTGTTTCGGGATATGAAAGTGAAGACTCGGAGTCTAAGCGTATTATATCATCAAATGACCTAGTCCTAAATGGATTCACTAAGTCGCTTGTGATTGTTGCGGAAAGCTGAAATATTTTCGAGATCTGAATTAGCTCTCAAGGGTGATCTGAAAACAGGTTAATAATTTAACCTTAGGAGACTTCCAAAGGATACTTTCTAGATTATCAACTATCTCGGGTGGGTTAGGGTCCTGGGATGGGCTCTAGTGTGAATCTTTTTAGAAGCCACTATGCTATGTTGTTTAGACCCAAATAAACAAGAAAAGTTCAACCATATATGAAAATCTTGGAGAGGTTAACTAATCTATTTTCACAATTTTAATCCTACAAGTCCTCTAACTGAATTTGAATGATACTATAATGATAAGGGTTCTTCCCAGTGGAGTCTTAAGGTCTGCTTTTAAGAGTTGTGGAGTCGCCCAAGTGGAAATTTTTAGCTCCTTTCGAGAGGTAAAAGGTCTTATGGTCCACCACCATGTTTATTTAATTCCAATCGAAATATTTTTAGGTTTTTCTAAGTCATTTTTCGGTTTTGTAGTTGTTAAGAATATCCTAACTTTGTTTCAAAACTTAGCTAAGGTTGCGAGACAAAGGCGAGTCTACTCTTATGGCTAAAGCCGACTGATTTTTCAAGGTTAGACGAAGTCTTAAGAGAAACCTAGGGTTTACCTAGTTTGTCACTGATTCAAACAAGTTTCATCATAATTACCTATCTTAGGCAGTGCTTGAAAAGGCCGCTTTTTACTCTCAAAGTGTTCTTGAATAAAGGGTTTTCACGAGGTATTAAAACACTCGTCCCCAGCGGAGTCGCTTAAATGTTAGGTCTCGGTAATAAGCAAGATTGGCAAAGTCCGATCACGGAGTTAACATCATTTCAGCCAACTTTGGGATTCTAGGATTTAGCCCTCTGAATCAGGAGAGGGATCTCTCAATATGTACAAAGATGGATGTTGTCTTTGAAATCTTAGGATAATGATATTAGGCTAGTTATGAGGTCCAAAGGGTTTGTTTTGGTCTTTTCGGATGACTGAAAACATAATTGTTGTCTGAGGCAAAAAGATCTATATGCAAATAGGTTCAAAGGTGAGAAGTTGCAAGAAAAAGAGTAAGCTTCGATCAAGAAGAAATATGATGGCAAGTTTTCAATCCATTGGGCTATGGAGTCATAAGGGGATTTAATTGAAACATTCGAGTTCAAGAGTGATCTATGGGGCAAGTCATATATGCCTAAGGATCTCTTTAAAGTTTGATTTATGGAATGGAATGATACAATAAGAAAGGGAAATGACGGATGCGAGAACAAAGAGCGACCAGGATGCGGTGAGTACTTTCAAACCAGCCGGCCTTTGACCAAGCACGTAAGAGAAACATAGAAGCAAACTAGGATGCGGTAAGTACTTTGAAACTATACTGACCTTTGATACACTTCCAATAGAATACATATAAAAACAAAGGGAAACTTGAAGGAAACTTTTGGAGTAGAAACTAGCGGGCTAGGCTCACCATAATCTTCTCCTAGCTCTTCTTTACTTAGTTACTTCCAAGACGATCACGGAGATAACACGGAATGGCCTAAGATCTTATAAGTACTTCGAAACTAGTCGACTTTTAACACATCCTAAGGGAAACAATCAAATATTTGAGCAAACGGAAAGGGACTCGGGGCTAACCTTGATTTCCTCGATTCATCCTCACACAACATATATTGAAAGTAACATTTAAAAAATAACATTCGAGCGAGTGACAAAAGGATGAGGGAACGCCGACATCCGTGTACTTAGATTTCGAATTAAATCATTTTCAAATAACACAGTTGAAAGAAAACATTTAGATAAAGATTTCTCGGCGAGAGAAGGTTGTCGATATACGGTAGGTCCTAACCCTGTTTAAAACCTGTTCTTTACGAGTGGAAAATGAAACAAATTGAAAACAGAAACAAAATACAGAGTTACAGTGAGAATAACATCACCATCGGCATAGACCGGGATCCCATAAATCAGCTTGTATTGATGCTTCAAACCGGTTACAATCTTCGGATCCAATGTTTTAATCCATCTCTCTTCACAACCTAACCTATCTGCTACAAGCGAAGCTCCAAGCCGATGAAACCACTATTTACGATCGAGAGTTTTCAGCTCAGTTACATAGAATGCTTCAAGCAATTACATTGACAACCAACTAATCCAAACCCCTCACTCATCTTCTATTGAAGTATTTATAGAAGGATGAGGAGGTGAGATCCCGATAAAAGATCTTAAATACAATTAATGCGAGAATTAATGTCTTCTTGGCCACTTGGAGGCTCGATGAAGAAATCATACGGGTGTTCCATTCGCATTAATGTGTTTACACTTTATGAAATAAGCTCGGAGAGAGCTTTGTTTGACATTTGAGGCTCTGCGTACTATTAGGGTTACTCTCTGCAAACGTTCGTCATTAAATGCGGGGTAGAAATAACTTCTTTGTTGCTTCGAGGCAAGATATCTGATTTGGTTCAATAAATTCGGCCTCCGATTGAGCATTTTGAGGCAATAGGTGGCACTGCGGTGGTTGAGGAATCAATTTGCCTCAAAGTATGGCTGGTGGAAGCGGTATGTCCGATGAACACTTTTAGGTTTTCCTTTAATGCGTATTACGAGTCGGGGATTAGGCTTTTGATAACCGTCTTAGCCGTAATCCCCGCCAATTTGTCCGATAATCTGTACTGCGGTTCATTGTTGTCTTCAATATCGATACTCTTTCTCGCGTTGATTTTGACGGTATTCTTCAAGCTTTACGGGGATGCGCAGAAATCAAGGCTCATGAAACCTTGTTGATAACATTGTTCTTTACTCACTACGGTTGATCCTTTGGATAAATCGAAAGAACGGGAGTCGTCACCCTCATCTTTCGAGATTTTCCTAAAACACGACGAAAAAGAACCTTAAAACTGCAAAATACAAACAAAATGAGAAAATCCGCGTTATATGGACAACTGCATTGGAGGGCGTGCAGAAAACGAAGCAATTGGAGCCGTTGATCGTATTGCAATCAACGAGTCGGGAGCGTTACGAAAAGTCAACGGAGAAAAAAAGAAAGGGGGACTATACGATGGAATCGGGATTTCAGTATAAGAACCGTCGATCTGCGAGAGGCAGAAGCGGCGAAGATCGGTTTTCGAACGCGCGGGAAGTTAACGGGTGGGCAAATTCGTTAAGGTCGAGCAGATGAGGGCGATTAGCAACCATCGGATGGGAGGGCCCAAATCCGACGGGTGGAGGTGGATCCCGCTGCGGGGACTATGGTCCGAAGGATAATGCGCGAGCGATGTGATAGCGCGGCAGCTTTGGAATAGGGCGGAGGACACGTGTCGGCCGGCGTATGGAATCGGCGGCCCGCGACGGGATACACTCGCCACCCAGACGAAAAGTGGTGCGGGATGAAAACCATGGTTTCATGGAAAAGGGTGCGGGGGAGAGGGGTCTACCAGGTGGGGCTTGCTCGCTCCGTCTGGGATGCGGGGGAGCGGATCGACGGCTAAGAAGGGCTTGGGGCAATAAAACATGTGATTTAATATTTCACGCAAAACCTTATAAAAGATGGGTTTTCGAATGTTTTTTAAAGGAAAAAGGATGGAGAGGAGATTACATTTTGGTTTAGCACCTCGGGACTCGAGCGGTTGGTCTGGCGCTCGGGCATGTGGAGGAAGAAAGAGGCGAGAGGACTTGGCCCGAGGGGTCTAAGCCTCAACGCATAGAAAAATGTGTTTTCTATGGTTTTTCCAAAGAATTTCGAAAGGAAATATAATTCAGATAAGGTTAAAAAATGGGTTTTTTTAACCTTGGGGAAATGAGAGTAATGAAGGGATAAGGAATAACATATGGTTTTGTGGGGTTCTTATGAATAAAAGAAAATTGAAAAAATGAAGGTCGAGATGGAAGCAAGGGGAAGGGAAAGGAAAAGGGATGCGACGAGTATTTGACTTGGATTTTACGTGGAATATCGAAGGTTTGGGAGAGAGGAAAGATATGAAGATCCGATCGGCGGTTTATGGTTTTACCAACAGGACTTCAAGCACCAACAACTTCAGGGATCAGAACTTGTTTCTTGAAGGCTGCAAAGAATATTTAGCCACCAGGGTGATATAATGGAAAAAATATAGGTGGCTAGCACATCCAAAAACAAAATGAGCCACCTCCCAACAAGGCAACTCCTGAAAATCTCCTTCCACCTCAAGCTCCGGTAATGAAGGTGGGCTGAAAATATGAACTTGGCAAGCATCATAGCTTACCCCATGTTGTCCTTCTCTCCACTCATAACAAGTGTAGAGTGTATGCTAATCCTGGGCTGCAAAATTATTTCCCTCCAATGGTAAAGTGAAGAACAATCCTTCAAAGAGGGTTCCTCCAATAATGAAGAACAAGCTGGCCCAAAACAATCCATCCAAGGACATAATGAGATTAATATCATCATAGCATCTTCCGTGAGAATCTCTTTCTAAGTTTATACATGATAATTCCTAATACAAACAATGTCTCACAAGGATATAGCGCAGTTTCATCCACTGCAACTTCAGAAAATTACATGGCAAGCAATGTACAAGATTCATCACATCTACTAAAGGATAGTAAATGGCTGAATGTAACAAAAATACATGATCAAGCACTTTCCCATGGCTGTAAAATGGATGAATATAAATCTCATGGCCCACCTCAAAAGAGAACAAACATTTGGCTGTGGTGGCCATATCTCCTCCCATGCTCCCATTAGAACATGTAGTGCAGAAATTGTGAGAATTTTTCCCAGTCAAAGACACATCCAACTCATGTGTCTCCATCATAATAATGCTTCTCATACAAATCTGATCTATATCAGAAAATGAAGTCATGATCAGCAATAAAATTAAGAGAATGCCAAAGGTTTCATGTGGTGCAAGAAGGTACCGATAGCTTCCCAAACAAGTACAGCGCAGTTTTACAAGTTGCTGCTTGATGAAAGTACAAGGAAAAATGTTTCTTTTTACATGGTGAATCATGCATGTATTTATATGATACATGTTAAACTAAACAAGCTGAACATACATGTGATGGTAAAACATTTTCCCAAGGCCATATGACATATGGTTTCCTCCATCATGTAGATTGGCCCAATGAAACTCATGGAGGAATGTGACAAGCTTGCCCCCTTGCGAAGCAATGCACTGCATAAGAATGGTAAGAGTGTGAAAATCAATGAATGTATATACAAACTTCTCACCATATGCTGGAAGTAAGATGGTACATGGGTCCATGAATGAGTCATCCATAGTGTTTTGGCATGCTATGAAGAATAATGAACCATGTGCTGCAAGAATATGCTTGGGACCCCAAGTCAAGAAGAACATGCCATAGTAATAGATGGTTCTATCATCATTACCTCTTCTTTGCTCATCAAGTGCAAAAAATATAAAACGATCCTGGGACCTGTGGGTTATGGATCCACCACACTTCCTCTGGGCACATTTCATCCATAAATCTCTACTCCCAAGTGACAGCTGTGAGCTCATACAAATAAGCTCCTGTCAATACAAAGCTATGTTCTTTGACATGCTCCTTGTCAAAGACTCCTCTAATAATGCTACAACAAATATGGAATACCTCCCAAGATGGAAGTGCTTCCCAATCATCATCAAAGGCCAAGGAGATAATTTTTAAAAAGCAACAAGATGATGGAGCTTAGTGAAATGAAGTCGCCTTCACTAAGTGGGCCCGCAGGTTATTTTTGGCGCAAAGTCTATTTTTAGACTATGTCTATTTTTAGACATATGGATCATGGTCTATGAGTTGCAGGATGTTATTTATGGATGATTGGTCAAGTTGGTAAAAATAGATGGACCTCTATTTTTAGACATTGGGCGGAATCTATTTTTAGACTGCCGGGCTAAAAATAGAACAGTCAAATATTATTAACCCTTAACAATATTTAGACTATAAACATTATCTTATCCTCTTGGAGCACTTCAGTTTGATGCTTGGATGTGGCACATGCAGCTGACAGAAGGAAATACGCTTTTCCTAAGGGTTAGTTGAGCTATTGCATGGCTGACTTCAGTTAGAACTCATGTGGCAGAGTTTGGTGGAGTTGATGAGACAGTTGGTGGAGTTGTGTTCTGTTTAACTTAGTTGAACTAGTTGTATTTAGTCTAACTGAAAAATACACTAGTGATGAGTGGTGTGAATTAATTATTAATTAATTCACTAATTATTAACTCATAAATAAACTAAAGAACACATCAGTTAACTGCAATGCATGGACAGTTCAGTGGAGACCAGTGTTAGAGGTGGGTGAAAGGGTGAGTGTGACTATCAATTGTGACTATACCTGTGCATGAGATTTGCACACACATTGATGGAGATTGCCAATGAGGATTGCGCAGTTGGAGCTAGTGGGATTCGAACTTGGATCTCATCATTAATCAACTTGGATTGCGCAGTAGAGGCAGGCAAACTTGTGGAGGAGATTTGAACCTGTGACTAGTTCACTTTCCATACTAGTTTTGTGTGTAGCATTGAGATAGTGCTGAGAGATGTGAGAGCTTTGTGCTATGTATTGTTACATGTTCTCTATCATTATAATATACAGATAGTTGGGGGTTTTCAGCTATTGCTTTCCCCATTACATCCCGTGTTGATATGTGTGCTTGATTATGTTTTAATGAGCGCATGTGACTGCTTCCTATTTCCGCATATTGATGATCAATTGTAGAAGAGGTTATGTATTATGAATGAAGCTTAAATAGTGTGTAATCAGATAACTTCTGAATAACTACCTATTATTCAAATTTCTACAAACATAATGCCATCTTCTCCTCCTCTAAATATCATATAAAGGCAGAGCAACCGCTTCATGCTCTCCCGTAAATGCTGTAAAGCAACAAAAGATTGTGTTGCTCTCCATACTTCCATCATAAAACTCATGTTATGAAGACACAATGAATTATATGAGTGTCACACTAACGTCATGCATCCATACCTGATGTCGTTCAATGATGCAAGTATCCACCTCTCCTACTCTTAAGAAGAGTGTTTTTGCTAGATGGCCAAACTCTTTCAAGAGTAACCAAGCAGCAAATGCCTCCTATCGCTCTCGCAGACACAGATCCTATAGCCCCGTAGCTCCTTTCTCATCAACCACATCCACTCAATCTCTTGTGGATGCCTCTTTCTCCTCCTCATATTGGTACTCCTCCCATGAGGGCTACCATCCTCCCAAATCAAATTCCTGTCTTTGCACTTCATGGGATTTTGAAATGCAATCTTCTCAAGGATCAATGAGACCCTATCAAGACCTAAATAGGTGGTAGGAAAAAACCTCCCATCATGATGTGTATGGATCAAGGGATGTCCAAAACAAGCATGAGAGATGTTATCCATCCTAAGATGTCCCCCATCTTCTATTTGTTCTTGTGAGAAATGAAGAAAAGAATTGCACTCCATGGTGTGTTGAAGTGCACCTCCAATGAGATCTCTCCTTGAGACCTCCCTTTCATCAATAGTCTTCCAAAACTAATGAGGTCTTGGATCTGAAAGTAGAATTTCCTCTTTGAGCTGAGAGGAGTTCATTGAGAAAATGTCATATTGAAGGGAGAAAGGGTTTCTTACTCCAAGATGTCTACCATCAATCTTCAAGGCTTCAAACCACAACCTCTAATGTGATGTACAACCCAAAAATGGCTCATGAGAATGATGGTTTTCTTCTTCCTTGAATGTTTCCATGTTGCACAACATAGTGCAACCAAGTTTCTCTATGATAGCAGTGTGATTTGACTCTTGGTCATCCAAAAGTAAACTTCCACAATTTTCAAAAGAAGTTGCTGCAACAATAGATTTTGGAAATTCTTTCATACCTTGATGTGCATTTGGAACTTCTTGTAGGGTTGCAAGATTTCCTTCCTCCAAAGTGTTGGCTGCTCCAATTTTTGATGCATGTGGCTTCTCCTCTATGAGTGTGACAGCGTTATCACAAGCCTCCTCAAGATGTGGAGTGATCTTTTCTTTCTTTTCCCCTTCATCATCAAAGGTTTTGATCAACCTTTGAGTGAACTGTGCAAAATTTTATACCCTTGCATGGCTGAAGTGGCTAAACCACCACACATAG